>JAXQGL010000032.1:0-170084 GCA_037039815.1 Umbelopsis sp. M5902
CAGTCTCATAATCTGAAGGTCGCCAGTTCGATCCTGGCAAGGAGCATTTCTTTTTTGATTTTTGAGCCGGCACAAAAATTTTTTGTTAGCAGCGAAAATTTGGCTTACGCTGGTAGAACAACGGCGGCTAGCAAGCTCATAAGCAGGCTTTTTGCTTCAACCCTTACATTAATTGAGCGTCTGCTTATAGAGAATAGGCTATGGTAAAGTTTTCTAGAGTTATATGGTATAGGAGCAAATGTCTGATGTAGGGTAGCCAAATAAGCGGCTTCTTGTCATAGCTAAATCGGGGTTCTCTCATGGGCAACTTATTCTATTAGAACTCAGATAACTTGAGTATATTGGTCATGGCCACAATCAAGGTATCGAAGGAGAGGAATATAGGAGCTAGCAGTTGATACGGGTAGGGGGTGTTTAACTTTTGAGGTTTAGCAATGCATACATGTGTTTTTGGCCCTTGAAATAGACAAAGCGACAACATCGACGTCCTGTATCTGCATCTCGGTGCATTGTCCATGGTTATAATGTTTGATATTCAGAGCAGACCAATCTATTCTGAGCAGGCCAATCTATGCAGGTTCGATAGAATGGTGAAATTCAAGCAATCGCCCGGACTCAGATGATACGATTGGCGGCCGTAGGGCAAACATTGACATCAAGCAAGGGCGATTTCTCACGCTGGTTGAAAATGAATGGTCATTGCGTCGATTTTGGGATAACATGTCGATTCAGCGCCAAGACTGGCGCAGCTTGGCACAATGGGCGCCTGGGATGTTACCGATGATGTCGTTTTCTGTTCATCAGTGACTGCTTTGATGGGCCAGAACCCCAAACAATGAAATCCATTTAAAAAGGGATTGGCATGAGTGCAAGAGCGTTTTCTCTCATAGCTGCTATGAAACTTTTACTACTTTTAGCGATACTAGTGGAAGTATTCACTGTTTTTGCGTTAAAGACCATCGTGGATGTGTTGCAAGGAGACTCACGCTTCAAGACACTGGTCGGTCATGTGAAACGCACGGGCTTAGATACATATTTGGATGAGCTTTCCAAAGGCACACTGTTTGCACCTACAAACGATGCATTTGACGGTAAGAAGGATGATGTTTCTCGAGACCAGCTCCTCTACCATTTGACTGGTACCGAGTGGCATGCAAAAGAATTCTACAATGGCCAAATCCTCGAGTCAATGTATATTCGAGAGGACTATTTGGGAGAGCAAGGACAGCGACTTGTAGTCAAGTCCAATGGCAAGAAGGGCGACACGTATATCAACGATGCGAAAGTAATTGATGGCGATATCAAAGCTGGCAACGGAGTCATTCATGCCATTGATGGAGTATTGATGCCGCCAAGCATTTTAGGCAAGTGTTTCCCAGTTCTTGGGAGGGTCAAGTTGTTGGGAGGCGCGAGTTGTCCGAGAGAAAATTGAAAGAAGACTAACACCGCTATTCATTCTAGTTGAATCGCTTGGATCTATTGATGATTTAAAAGACTTTAACGATATGATCAAGAAATCTGGAGAGACTGATTTGCTGAATAGACCCCATCCTTTTACTGTTTTTGCCCCCATAGGCGAGATTCTTGGCAAATTTTCAGACATTGAAAAATCTTATTTGCTTTCACATGAAGGTCAACAAGACTTGGCTTCAATCATTGAGCGACATATCCATGACGGCGCTATTTATTCCAAGGAGCTTTTGGACAGAAATGAGTCAATCAGCAGCCTTCAAGGAGAGAGAATTGGCATTGAGGTCAAGGATAAGGACAACTTGTATGTTGACGGTAACAAAATCACCGCAAAAGATTTCCTAGCAGCCAATGGTAAGTATCACGAGATAATTCGTAAATGTGATGCGGGGTATACTGATGGTATTTGTTAGGGGTCATCCATGAAATTGATCAAGTTATCGTACCCAAAGCTCTCAGGTTCAATTTACGCAAAACTCTTATTGGCTTGAACGCTACCAAGTTTGTGACACTGTTGGAAGAAGCTGGGTTGGACAACTATCTCGAAGACGATTCCAAATCGTATACAATCTTGGCACCTTTAAATGAAGCGCTGGACCTTGACGAAGTGCCTCGAAAGTATTTGAGTGCCTGGCTCAGCTACCACATTGTAGAAGGTCAATGGAATCCTGAGAACCTTAGTGATGGACAGCTTTTGAAGACGGAATCTAAGAGTGACAAGCTAAATGGCAAGAAGCAACGTGTTAAAGTTCAAGTAGAAGACTCTGCGGTCATCAAGGGCCACAAATCTATAAACTTTGGTCGATCTGGCGTTGCTCAGGATCCAATAACAAGTGGAAACCATGTTATTTACTTATTATCTCGATCGCTGCAGTTGCCTCAAGACATGATTTACTCCTTGCCTATTGACTTGGATCTGTCCACATTGGTTGCAACCATTTACGCCACGGATTCTCAGGATTTGATCAACGAAGCACAAGGCATCACACTGTTCGCTCCTTCCAATGCTGCGTTTGAGAGACTTGGACTGGTGACAAAGTACCTACTGCTACCTGAGGAGGAATCAAAGAAAAAGTTACAAACGTTAATATCTTTCCATGCCACCAAGAGCATTTTTTATACTGGACGCATGCGTACTGGAGCCATTAGTTCACAGACACTTGCTGGAGCCGACATCACTGTAAACAAGACTGACGATGGCGACGTGTTTGTACGTGGAATTGGAGCCAAGGACGGAGCTGATCGAGGAGTTGTGGCAAAAGTCTTCCAAGCTGACAACTTGGTAGCCAATGGCGTAATGCACAAAATTGACAGGGTTGAAATACCTCACAATATTGAAATCTCTGCCAAGAATATTTTGAAAGGCATTGAATCTAGCACGTTTATTGCCATTATGCAGCATGCAAATCTGTCTGACATTATCGAAAGCGACAAAAAGTATACGTTGTTGGTACCCAACGACAGAGCGTTTGCGCGTGTCAACATTTCGGCATTGTTGCGCGACCAGGAAAAGCTCGATCGAATCGCTCGTCTCCACGTGTTGACCGAGCCCATTCAGAACGGAAACCCGGATACACTGTTTGGCGATGACGCCGATTATCCTACGTTACTGTCAGGCGATGATAGGATCAGGATTCGAGAAGAGTCAGACAATAACTATGCAGTGGAAGTCAAAGGCGCCTGGGGAGGAGATGGAAGTAGTGCCCGGGTACTTGGTTACGGACGAACGACTGACGGCGGTGGTGTCATCCAAGTCGATACAGTGTTGGTTCCCAAGAAGGACGAGTCACTCACGCCGTCGCAAGGCTTGCGCTGGTGGCAGATTCTGCTCATTGTTGTCGGATCCATCATTGGATTGATGATATTGGCTGTCCTTATCTTTTATGGATGGAAATGGTGGCAGAACCGACGTGAAGGCTATATTGCACTTGGCGATGATCGTTAAATATCGAGTCACCAGCGATGCAGCGCAATGTGGCAATGGATTTATATTGAAGTGAATAAACCTCTGAGCGTTCCATCATGCGTGGTATCGTATTGTTGGGCTGAGTTAATGATGTAGCTGGGCGATGTTATGTATACCATGTAGCGTAAATGATGTAGTTGGGTGGGTTTATGTATACCATGTAGCTAGATGATTACTTTTGATTTTCATGGATCAAAGTATTCACATATCATGTTTATTCATATTTATTCATGGATCATATGTATTCACAGATCACGTTTATTCATAGATCATGTAGCAGGGTAAGTACTAACATTAGAAATTCATCTTTTGCAAATCATGCAGTTAGATGCAGTTGCATGCAGTCGGATGCAGTCGCATGAGCACTACTTGAGCTTCAGAACTATTCATGACTGAAATTGCCGACAATTTATTTAATTACTCGTTGGGTTGCATAAATATCGGCCCGGTCTTATTTAGTGGAGTCATGTAAAAGACCAGTAGATTCACTATCGCCCAAGTCTTGTGTGCCGATGACAGCATTCTCGGCGCGAGAACTTTTGATGCTGCTCTCTCGCTCAAGAGGTATATTACTTGACCGCCTTCCTTTGAACCTTTCGTAATCCATTCTCTCTATTGTGGGCGACTTTCTGCCTGGTGCAACGGTTGGGACTGTCAGAGACTCTCTACGTAAATCGTTTTTGTGAGATATCTTGGAATAAATTTCTGGGCGGGATTTGTAGTACTCAGTATGAAGTTCAGGACTTTGTGGGCTATCCCGTTCTTCAAAGGACTTTTCGTACTTGATGTCTGGTCCCCCGTAGGCATGTCCTTCCGAGTATATTGGTTCCGGGTTGTACGGATAGCTATCCACATGACTTTTCTTCAGGAAAAATACATCGTCATGGCTCGTATGGTGATCTAGTAGATATTGGCGATAAGCTCGCAAAGTCAATATACAAGGTGTCTGTAAAAAATGTGAGACAGTTGTTCCGGTATAGACATTAGCTGTAAGCATACGTACCATGATCAGGAGTTTTCCAAGAAGGCCCACGACATAGAAAAGCACACATTTGATCCAGTAATCACGACAGCCAGTATTGACCATAAGAGCTGTGCCAATTGGGCTCACCAAGTAACTTATATTGGAAGATCGATTCAGGTTGTCGGCCTGGCAGGCCCCGACAATAGTATCTCTTCTGACTGTTGACAAGACAATGATATTTTCTACTTCAACGATGAAAATGAGCGCGATATTGATGTACAACATATTGATATTCAGACGCAGTCCACGTATGTTGCTCTAAGGTGAAAAATTAGTTCGAGTACAATGGCAAAGCATTGCGTAAAACCACTTGTTACCTGCATAACGGCAAAAGTTCCCATTATGCTTAAAAGCACCAATGATGCATAGACTGCCATAAAAGCAATATAAGTCGGCAAGCCTATTTGCGCAATGAACTCTGCAATATGGATTGACATATAAATATAGGAAGCGCCATTTATACTGAGGTCACCAATCGACAGGATAACAATACGAACCGAATTGGCGGATGGCAGTCAATGCGATAGTTGCTACGCCGATCAACTGAAAATAGTAAGTATCTCGTTGTCTGTTTGAGCGTTTGACATTTGCGACATACCGCGAGGATTATCTCTGCAATGAGAGCGGCCCATGGTATTGGAACGCAAAAGCAAAGCCTTTTGCGCGCAGACATCACTTTTCAATTAAAAAAAGAGACCAAGCAAAAAGACACAATATTTTTCTCTTGCTTTATAGTTTCTTACGATTCCATGTCATGGGTAACCCTGAAACCACAGCGATTTCTTTTTAAGGCAAGCAAAATTCCACCATGGTGGAAAGTGGTGACATTTTTACAAGTCGAAGCAAAACAAAATCATATAGACGAATTGCTTCATTTTGAGTGCTTGCTATAGTGCGAAAGACCTGCATAAATGATGCAGGTTTGATCATGGATGTCGGATGGAAACAATTTGACAGTTTTGGTCATGGATACAACATAGACGATGAATACAACATGACGATTAATACAATTTTTTATGTTTAGCTGGCGTATTATCGAAATGAATTTCTCATCTCTCTCAATGAATGTAAAACTTCTACCGGATCACTTTTGCCTAGCGCTAGCTTTAGAGTGTTTTCGTTCACTCTTAAGAATGGATTATACATTTTTTCTTGGCCCAGCGTGGAAGGGACCGTCACTTGCTTATCCTGGCACCAGGCCCATTTGGCAAGCAAAGCTTCGTTGTTCGGGTCGACCGAAAGAGCAAATTTGATATTAGTCTTTGTATATTCATGACCACAGTATATCCACGTATCATCCGGTAACTTTGAAATAACATGGAACAGAATTCGATACATGTCTCGAGCATCTCCTTCTAGGAAACGTCCAACGCCGCCGACGAACAATGTGCTATTTAGGAAAGAAATGAGCCAATATTGTCACGACATGTGGAAAAAAAGCTTAGATGGCCAACTTACTCTCCGGTAAAAACAGCTTTTTCGCCAGTTCCGGGGTCTACTACGCTATAGCAAACATGTCCTTTTGTATGGCAAGGTGTATGCAATGGGGTAACCTGTAGATTGCCCAGTTTGAATTCTTCTTGGTCTTTGCAAACGTAATTGATCTCTGGTATTCGTGCGTCGGCTCCATATACCGCCAATCCAGGTTTCTTGGCTGTGAATAGTAAAAGAATGAGCCAAATGCATGGATGAAACATGACCGATGAAATTAATTTATCATACCAACTAGTTCTATATTGCCTCCAGAGTGGTCCCAGTGGTGATGTGTGATAAAAACACTAGAGATTAAATTTTAAGTAGTATGTCCCTAAGAGTTGGGGGGTTTGCTATCGAAAAAAGTACCTTGAAAGTTTTGCTCCAGTCTGACTAAGTACATTCAGAATTTTTATAGGCTCCACTGGATCTATAACGGCTGCTTCTTTTGTCTTGTCGTCAATGCAGATGTAAGAGTAGTTGTCTTCCAGCACCGGGATGGGAATTATCTTCATTTAAAAGGATTAATTAAGGAAATGAGAAAGCGAAAGACAGGAAAGCGGGAGGGAACAGCTCTATGTGTATCAAGTTTCGTTTGGAATATTCTACTCAAGTTTTGATCACCGGCAATTTTCACGCCCGGCAGATGCTGTCCAACGCGAATCCAACCACCCTGAAATTTCTTATTAAAGCTTGACCTCACAAACAAAAAACGTGTCTTTTTTTTTGTGTATACAATTTTTTTATTACTTGTCAGCTATTTTATAACAACTACTTGATTGTCTAGATATGTGCTGCTTAATCTTCTTCCGCGGGTTCAGTGCGAGCCTGTGAAATATCATATTTGTTAGTTTCCAATGAGGCATTCGGAGCTCCGTGAAAGGCAAATCTGCAAAATATATACATACACCACGCTCTTTGATATCGCCCTCGCGAGCACCAAGTTCTTGCTTCAATCCATCATAGGGATAAGTGCGACGAATCTAGGAGGAAAGGGCATGTTAGTCGCCGATCATGGTTGCTTAATTAGGTGTGTAGAAACTATGGAATGGCACAGCCTCGCTGATCGGGCCAGCCTCCATAATGACGGTCAACTTACAAAAGTTGGTGCAGGGTTTGTCTTATACACCAAGTATGAAAAGGCAGAGATTACACCAATGAAGGCACCGAATTGAGCAAGAGCCTTGTATGGGCTGTAAAAGTGCAGGTCTGGAGCCCAAACACCGAGGACTTCATCTTGTTCGTGTAGCTACAGAGTAGATCAAGGCAAGTTAGCAACGACATATCTTTAGAGATAACTAATTATGGGAGCGCTAGTGTTTGGCGATGGTGCAGAGGGTCGTGGAATTGCATCAAGCATGTGCCAGTAGTGTCCAGGTGTTACCCACAAGTACCAACCAATATGATCCATGACCCGCAAATGACATGTAAGCATCCATTTCACAACGACATTCAAGGTGTAGTAATGGAAGCTGGCGCCTTTAGCGGTAGCTAGACCCAAATGTGTTGTCTTTTGTATCAATTGCATTCCAGTGTCGAGCGAGCATAAACGTTACATTGGTCGAACAAGTAATGGTCGTCCCAGGCAATTTCTCTCAAAAATAATCGACAAGTCATACTCACAGGTTCTTCAAAGTTTCTTCTGTCTTGGTTATCGTCCCAACCGAAAGGTGATCGAACTTGTGCGCTCAAGTGAGGGAGATTGGGATACTCTCCGATTTGAGGGTCTTTCTGGACATGTCCATCGTGAACAGTCGACTGGTTGCGAGATGCTGTGAGAGATGCGGGGGTAGCTGCCACTCGAGTCACCAAAAGGCGGCTGCTGACAAGCGATGCTGGAATACGAGGGGCCATTTCAATATCGAATTGTGATGGCAGGCTGCTGGCAGGCTATTTTGTTAGGGAGTGCGATGAGTCGACGTCATCACATTTTGTTGTGCAGCCCAAATTTTTTCATCCGCTCTACCACCGCACAGCGCAAGCCGCACGCCGCAAACAGCAGCACTGCAAGCAGCACCCCACACAGCAACTCCTTTCAGTATTTATATTTATTTGAGTGGAGATAAGTACCCAGTGTATATTTTTTGCATGAAAGAGGGGAATTTATAGGCAATGATGAAAATGATGCTATATATATTTGTTTGCAAGAAACAAGTTATTGGCCTGCCTCGCATTCTTTTGCAAGTGCCTTTTCTAGTCGGGCTTGTCGCCAGGCTGGTCCCCATTTGAGTAGCGGCAAGACCAAAAGTCGGGTTGGCAATAAAACCAGTGAGACGACAGTGAATGCCTTTTATCGACTGACATTAGTTTCCGAAAACGTCAAAATACTGCCAATTTAACCGACTTACCCAGCCGACACCGAGCTTTTCAAGAGCTGGATCAATAATTACGGTTGCTCCGGCACCAAACAGACATCTGATTAAATTGTTGCTGGCCATAATGGACGCTGAACGGCCAGGGAACATGTCGACCATGAGCGTTTGTATTGAATTTGTGATTGCTGTTCCACAAGCGCCAACTAGATCGAGGAGATAAACTATTAGGTATGCACCATGCAAAATATATCGCAATTGCTATATACTCACGTATGAAATGAAGTATCAAAGTTATGGCTAGATGGACTTTAACGTGCAGGCACCAGCCGTACACAATCAAAATAACTAAGACGGGGATGAGTACTGTGATTGATGCCTTTATACCAGACAAAAAGCATACCATTAAAAATAGCAATATATATCCATGATAGTCGCAATCTTGCGTACTCTAGAGGAAACTCTGGTGTCAGTTTACCGCCCTTAACCTGAGAAGGGTCCATACCGTGCTTGACGGAAATTATTCTGAAATCTCGATCCAAGAGCTTTCCTTGAGCAACCGAACCTACCACACAGCCAAAGCCATTGGCCAGGTAGGTCAAACCAATCTGCATGTCATCCAAACCGTATATCTGAGAGAACAAGACTGGTACACTGGTGGTAAAACAATACATGGCTCCGTATTGGAATGAATAGTATAGCACCAGGAGCACGACATCTACTTCACGCAGGTATAAAAGACTTTGCAGAGGGTTGGGAGAGCTGCGCTTGGGTGCTTGTGTGGCGGCTGTCATCTTTTCAGATTTGGGACCGTTGCGGCGCTTTTCTCTGCGACGCTCTAGCCATTGAAATGGGGTGGGGTTGGCATAACCACTGCCGTTACCAACCAGGGCTCGTAAAGTTTCATTGAGGAATAGAAAATGGACGGTGAATAGGGAGCTACCAAGGATAGCCAAAACCCAAAAGATCCACCTCCATCCAAGGGCTTGAGATATAATACCACCAAGCACTGGGCCCAATACCGGTCCACTGGTGGTTCCTAGCGAGTAGTAACCCATGTAACCTCCGCGTTCTGACGGAGTACATATGTCGGCTATAATGGAAATTTATAAAACAGTGGTTAACGAAATGACGTGAGGAAGCTTATTTAATCGGATGCCACACCATAGTGTGGCTTAAGGCAGAATATGGCAAAGGGGCGTCCCACATCTTTTCAACTACAAAAAGTGGCGGTATACTTACAAATGGTGCCTGCCCCGATGGCAACCACTGAACTTGATCCAAAAGCTTGAACCATTCGGAGAACTAGCAATGCCCAATATTTGTCGTTCAAAGCCAGCCCAATACAGGCGCCTACATAGACAAGCATAGTGCTTAAATAAACGGGACGGCGACCCCACACGTCAGACAGAGCTCCCCAAAACGATGGCGAGATGGCCTGTTTGTAATGTATTAGTATTGGTAGTCAAACCTTGTTGAATATGTGTTTGAAGTTACCTGAAATATCATGTAGACAGTGACACCTAGTTTACTAAGTATGGAAAGTGTCTTTAGTTTAGTAAATGGCAAGTGATGACAGGAAAGGACCAAATGACGCTTTCCACTCACATTTCGGTGACAGATATATTGAGCGTCTAGATAGAAAAGAATTTGTTTTTAGGATTTGCTTTTTCACTAAATTATTTCAATTTTTATAAATATCCTACTTCTTGCATTGAATTCATAGCTGGCAAAAATATATTGGCTGTGAGAGGAGATATGAAGGTAGCTACTGCTGCCATTATGACAATTGACCACTTTTTCTTTTTTGAAAAGATGCAGTAAGGGACGTCAGAGTTCTTCGTCTTGATAGAAGCATCGTCTTTGAGTTGATCTTCTTCAATCTCTGTAGAACTGTCGGTCCAATCTAAAGAACTGTTGCGTCTCAATTGATGTTCCTTAAATGGCCTCTCCGGTGATTTGTTGGGAATCGTATCAGAGCTGGCTCTTATGGTGGTTTGAGACGAATAAGAGGATGTTGATATTGTATGATTATTCATTTTTATGCTATAAATGCTCTAGAACAAACAAAAGTGGGATGTAAAGAAGAGCAAGTAGTAGTGATAAAAGAGGATGAGTCTCTTTTGGTTTTGTGAAATGAAATGAAAGGAAAGAACAGGTTTGAGAAAAGATTGAAAAATTACGTCTCGAAAAAGACGTTGACCGGTACTGATTGGAAGGTTCATGTTAAAACTGCATCTAGTGCTTTTATATTTTTCCATATCTATTTGACGAAGCCAATGTCCTAATTCCCTTCAAGAATCGGGTACGTGCATTATGCTTACAAGTATTGTCCCTAAAAAGTAGAATTGCTCAACAGGTACATGAACGCAACGCAGTCTTATAATTAGTACAAGTCAGCATGATTTGCGATACCTATCATGGTGCATACTTGTTAGACCGAGTGCTTGTCTGGTAACGTGCTAAATCGATCCAATATGTATGGTTGCGATAAACAAGGTCTTTTGGGTTTTCAACACCTTGCCGGTTATGCCGGTAACTGCTCTAGAACTTTGGGACGCTAGTTACATCAGAACTCCTGTTTGCTTTTGCGATACGAATCATTATACAGGATGTATGATATCCTTTGGATACACTTTATTAAATGATGACATAAATTGGGTACAAAACCTTTTTTTATTTCTATGACATTGTAATATCAACCATGTATTTTTACATTTACAGAAATTTGCGTATTCAGGATGCAAAACGGTGACTGATCTTGCGATTACATTCATAACGTCACGTCTATCGGGAAAGCGGCTAATGCATAGAGTTTCTCTGATCAGCAATGCTTGCATGTCCAAAGCCAATTACTAAATGATAACAGTTTGTGATCACTGAAGACTCATGTACCCTGCAGGACGCATTGGTTATAATATTCTGCATACACTTTATCAAGTTTCATATTAATAAAAAAGAAATTCTGGCTTGGTCAACAAGCTACACCAGCTGTCTTGCACAACTAAAGATCGGAAAAATTACGAAACCTGTCAACTGCGTAGGTTGAACCAGTGTCTGATATGCCAAGCGATGTGAGATAATACAATTTACTGATTGTACCCGACTACAAGCATTAGCCCACTACAAACTCTAGCCAACCACAAGCTATGATTTAGAATCCAGATCGCGATCCGATTAATAGAAAGGTTCAATGTTCTACGGGTGCAAATGTTTAATATGCTGTGTTTCCTTGCTTCACATCCGTTGCTGTACAAGGAGCGAAGCCTTACGGCATCGGCCGACAGCATCTAAACCTTTTTTATAACAGGATATGCAACGTAAAGTTTGATAAACCATGCAATTGGTCAAATTGTGTTTGGTTTGTGGCCTGTGTGGTTTACGATGCCAAGACACTATCAAATGCCAAACGAGAAGCAATGCTCGGCTGATCGGCAATCAGGTTGAAGGGGCACGGATCACCTTCAAACCAGTCATATTTTGACTGCTGATTGGCGGCTAAAAGACTTGTACATACCAGTCGATATAGTGGTCGCCACTCTTTAACTGGACTGATGCCTGCCAGACCAGTTGATGCATATACCGTACATTTGATACAGAGTACCTGAGATGCAGCCCTGCAGCAACACAGTGAAAAAACAACAGTAGAAGTAAGATACACAAGATACACTAGAAATTTCTTTTCGGAAAAGCATGCAAGCGTCTTTTTATTTTGCTAATTTCATTTTATGTGCGATAACATCTTTACACAGACTCTTGGACAGCGGGTTCAACAAAATCGCTCTTGATCTTGGTGCCAACATCAGCATCGCCAGCGGCGTCACCACCGTGAAGAGCGAGGAGAGATTGGACATCAAACTTGGGAGCCTTGAGGATCTTGACCTTGCGGACATAGACGTTTTGCAAGGGGAAGATACCTTGGCAAGCCTTCTCAATACGGTGACCAATGATATCTTGAGCAATGGGAGATGAAGAAGTGATCAACTTTGAGACCAACTCCTTCAAGTCGCAGGAAGCAGACTCCTGGGTCATGATCTCGAACATCTTCTTGCGAATTTGACGGATCTGGGAAGACTGAGCATAGGTGGTCTTCTTGATTTGGTTGCGGCGACGAGCAGTGAAGGCAATGACGAAGAGACGGACGAGGTAACCATCAGTGGTCTTGACGTCAATGAAAGCCTCCAAAAGAGATTGCCACTTCTTGACAAGAGAGCGAAGCTTGTCGGAGGTGAAGTCCATACCGTGGAAGTTGGTGAGGCAGTTCTTGCCTTGGATTTCATCAACTCTCAACTTGATCTTGCGGAAGGCACGGTCCTCATCCTTGGTGAGGTCACCGAGGGAGACTTCGACAACGCGACCCTTGAGGTAGTCGTTGGCGTTTTCTGGAAGAAGATATTTTAGTTAAATCAAGGCCTTTTGCAGAAAATTTTTATTGTGGTATCTTTCAACTTACTGAGACCCTGGGTACGGTTGACAAGAGTCTTGCCAACTTGGCGAACATCGAACATGGAAGGAGCCTTGATGTCATACCAGTCCTTACGGGTGAAGGGGTCAACGCTAAAAGAAAGTCGGGTGATTAGTTGAATGTAGTTGGAAATTGTTGAGCGATTGGAAAGCTTGGGTCAACAAAGAGACGTCGTGAGAGTCGCAATAAAGAAAGATTAATCAAAAATGATAAAGTGTTGGCTGTTGAGAAGCGTTCGACTAATAAAAGGTTGCTGTCAAGTGTTGTAATCGTTCCAAGTGAAAAAGGTTGCTCGTTGCAATATTTGTCCAAGCCGTACATTCTACAATTAGAGCGGATCTCGCTATACTTACACCTTCTTCTTCAAACCCTTCTTGCCTTTGCTGAGACGCCTGCAGAAAGAAAGAGAATTGACAATTTAGTTGACCTGAAATGATGTGCAATGTCTAATGTCAAGGAAATTGTTGCCAAAAACTCACTTGTTCTTTCCGACAGCTGTTCATATGATGATAGATGAATCGGATGAGAGGAATAATGGTTAATATATGGGGGATATGGTGTCTATGGATGGATGGATACACATACCCATGATGAAAAATGCAGAGGAAGAATCACTGAGCGGATGGGCAGAGCCTACTGAAAACGGTCGCTGGATGGAAATCTGACGACATTTTTATGAAATAAATCATTTGTAGACACAGTAGAAATTTTCAGGCCGCCACTGGTTACACACCGTGCCCTGTATGCCTTTAAACGTATCCCTTTCGCCTGAATGTGTAGAAACGTAAATGTAGCCGTTTTCTTTACTTAAGAAAAAAATAAAATAGATTTTTATTGATGCTATAAGCTCCTTTTCAATTAAAAACATAACTATCATTGATATTCCATTTGATAACCTTTTTTTTTTTTGATATTTGGGTAGATACCGCCTGTAACAGTTGCCTTTTTGAGTGAACAAAAGAGCAAAATGAGTATAAGTAAGGGCCTTGAGAAATTCCCATGGGCTATACATTCGCAAAAAAATGCATATAGCCGGAAAAACCTTTATCGTTACTGGAGGGTAAGACCAGATACTTGTGCATAAGGATACCCCGTGTAAAAAAACTAAACCGCCTATAGAGCCAGTGGTCTTGGCCAGGCGGTAGCCAAACAGTTGATCCATGCTGGTTGTAACGTTGTGGTGGGTTCTAGACAGGACGCCGGCGCGTGTTATAGACTGTCTATTAATGATAGATTCAGATTTTTGATATCCAGCAAGCGGATGCCCAAAGTCTCTGCCAACAGCCATGTCAAGGTCAAGCCTTCGTACCTGGCGCAGTGGATGTTCGAGACGAGGTAAGGCTGAAGATATTGCACATTATTGTGTTTACAGTTAGTGATTGGGCGATTCGTTTGACAGGAGCAAGTTACGCAAGGAATAGAGCAGGCAAAGGAGCGCTTTGGTGTCTTGGCTGGTGCCATTATCTGTCACGGTATTGTACACGGCCCCCCAGATATCAAAGGCTATGGACCTGACGCACTGCTATGTGGCTTTAGACAGTTTGAATACGTGATCAAGGTCAATCTGCTCGGAACATATAATGTGGCTCAGCAGGTTGCAAATACGCTGGTCAAGCAAGAGCCGCTGGACACAGAGGGTAAGAAAGTAGTTTAAAAACGTACGTATCATAGACACTCATGCTTTGATTAGGTGAACGTGGTGTTATCGTTATGGTTTCCTCTATTGCCGGCATAGATGGTGCTGTTTTGCCTTATGGTACTTCGAAAGGTGAGTCAGGTCTACTTTATTTAGCTCCTGCTACTATTTTGACTGAAAATCTGTATTGTCAGCCGCGATCGCTGGATTGACTCTGCCTTTTGCCCGTGAGTTGGCTAGCTTTGGGATACGAGTAATGACCGTGGCTCCCGGGGTATTTGACACACCTATGACTAGGGGCATGCCTCCAGAGTACAATGCAGTAGCTGAAAAGTTACAGCAGTTTCCCAAGCGGTCTGGTCAACCCTACGAGTTTGCTAGCTTAGTACAAAATATTTTGGAGAATGCTATGCTTAATGGCAGCGTCGTCAGACTCGATGGCGGCATGAGACTATAGTTATCACGTAATATTATCTTTTATGATCAACATATGAATAAATCTGAACATGTCTATTACACTGAATATATTAACACTTGGTACAGTACACGTGGGTGTATATGAGCATGCCTAGCAAGTCTGGGACGCCTGGCACACCTGGCACTCTTTTTGTTTTTCATTTCGTTTTTTAAAATAAAAGTTTTTTTAAATGGGATGACCACATGGAGAGTGAGCCCCGTTGAGTTAATCCTGCCACCAAAATGGTAGGACCATTCGCATAACTGTGCTATGACAAACAGGCTTTAATAAAGAGCTCAACCCATACTGCTCCACCAAAGTGTCTTTGCAAGGGAAAAGCATCTTTGAAAAGCCAATACCAGTCAGTGGTGACACTTGCTGTCACTTGTCCGGGGACTTTCCCTAACGCTCGTGTATTGAAGCAAATAGCTTCCGTGAGTGATGCGTCAATGTAGCGAATCTTCCACAGTGGTCATATGAAAAAAACAAGTTTTGAAGAAACAAAAAAAATTTTTATATGTGGGCAAAATTGAACTTTACGACACACGTGATCTAAATTGGTATAATGATTCAAGTGGAAGATGTGGGCTGTGCAGTCTGTTGAGCAAATTCTTGACGCAATTGATGCAGGACCACCAGAGCCTTACGTAATGTGGATCTTGTTTGCTCAATCTGCAAGATCACAGACATGCTCAAAAATTGTTTGCCTTCTTGGCTCATGATCTTTGTGTCGCTACTATAAAGTAGAGTGGCACTGTCCAAGATTGAGGTATAAAATTCGCAACCGGTTTTCCGAAAATGCTCACAGAGTTTTCGTACCGACAAGGTTGAAATTTGAGTTTCTTTTTGCTGCTTGCTGCGATTTCGGTATAGTCCTAGCAAAAGTGGCTGATAAGGATGGCGGACTTTGACAAGATCAGGCCACTGCCACTCTGCAGGTGCAAAGTTGGGCATTTTCGTGGCTGCAAACTTTATCCTTTCCACTTTGTAATTATTGTTAATGTGGTGGTGGTGGTGTTGGTGGGAAGTGTGCTGAAGGAGCGCCCGCATTTTTTCCCTCAGATTTATATCTCCCTGGTATCGATAAGTTTGGTCCAAACGGTCCAAGTTATTTTTCGCGTTCTCGGCAAATATGTAGGAGAAATCTTGTCCAATTTGCTGCACCTGCTGGGTTTGTTCTTCCCGATCGCGCGTTTCCAAAACCACGTACTTCTGGCCCAATTTGTGCCTTGAAAGTCCAAGTCTATAATAGTTATGTTTATCAATCTGTACAAGTCGCAACGACCCAGGTTGGTTGGATATAATGGTCGCCACAATGTTCTCGATATTTTGAGGAGCTTTCCATTGGCGAACAAGCGCAGCTAGCCCGTCCAACATGCTTGACGATTCCTCTTGCTGCTCCTGTGCCTTTTTATCGTACTCTTCACCGACAATTTGCCAAGCATCGCTTATTTCCAGCAGCTGCTGTTCAGTAAACGACGGGTGACCCAACTTGTCTGAATTGGTTCGAAGTTGATCCGTCATGTGTACGCACTCTTGTACAATAGCATCGACTGTTGAAGAAGTAGGGTGTTTTCGTACTTGTTTTAAAAGGTAATCCATTTTCCTTGGCTGTTGTGGTGTTATAATGTGATTGTCTATTAGACCACGCTGATGCTCCTCGGAAGATAATGGCAATAGCAATGGAAATAGCTGTTGTAGCAGCTGAAATTGTAAAGTGTCATTCATTGCTATCCAAGTGTAGTGTAGCACCCGGATTCAACAATGCAGTTGGTATAGTATTCCGGGAATGTACCCAAACGAAGAGATTAAGAGAAGAAATTATAATTGCGTTGCTAGAAGCAAAAAGTTGAAAATAAAAATAAAAGACTGAATAAAGGGCTGAGATGTTTAATATGAAAAAGTTTCCAAGGTTTAAACTACCTTGACGCACTGAGCACTGGTAAATCTTGTTACCGAAGGGATATTGACAAGAAAAGTAGGAGCGTTGTCTGATATAGCGCGAGGGGAAAGCAAAGTGCATTTTCTTTTTTTTTTTTGGTTATGCTAGCAATCTTTTTTTGTATGCCATGGCTTACGGTGATTGCCATGAACCATACCTCGCTACTCTAACTTTCCACACATCGGGAGTGTAGATTTGTGTAATATCATCGAGGGATGAATATAAATCATTTTCCAATTTTGCAAATATTTTCCAGCCCCAAAACTCGTCAGCCTGTGAATATAGGCTCGCTCTTGCGGAGCACCAGCCATGGGACGACCCCCGGGATTTCCTCCTTGAGTATATTTGCGAATCAGGCAAGTCGCTTCGCTAATACTTGGTTTTTTTTCGCTTCCCCCCAAATGGTAGATGATGATGGTGCAATGTAGAGACACACGGATTATCTATTGATTTAAAACAACCCACGGAGGCAGGCTTTTTGTCACCTAGAGAAAAAAACAGCCATGTCAATGCATTGCGCGATCGAAAAAGGTACCTAATGTGAGCCTGCATACAACCCAAGTACTTAGCATGGGTGCACTGCAGACTCGCATACGGGTATGCCATTAAAAGCAGGAACTCCTAACGAGTTCAACCACAGCAACCAACACAGTCATCTCCTTCTATCCGGCGGACATTGACCATTGCTGGTACGATTACTGAGAGCCCAACTTCCCCTAACCCAATGTTTGCCTTATATTGCAAGTCGCACCACCGTCTTCAGATTCTATTTTGGCGCGCGAACGCCATGCATCGTCTGAACACGAACCGGTCAAGTGGGACAAAGCTCATATTTGGCTTTGATCATAACAACCTACCGTCTTGGGGATCGTTGCTTTCTTTTCCCCCTGATGAGAAAAAAGCTCCGCTGCAAATGCTCCACCTTCACGAATGCCTCTCTGAAACATGGTCAGTAAGAGCATAGCAATGTTAACAGAAAGATCTGCTTGCTTTTTTATGTCTGTGCGTGACATTAACGTATCTAAATCTTTTTTTTTTTTTTAAACCACTTGCAAAATGCTATCTAGCTCTTTTGATGGGATTGTCCTGACCCCTTTTCACGGACCATCGGTTGATCTTAACTTGGCCTGACCTGAAACGATCATGGGGCCATACTCTGCAAGCAAAAAAAAAAAAAGAAATAAAACCAAGCCATATGTAAAACCTTAATTACATGGCTCAAGAAAAACTCCTTGACTCGCGAGGCATGATCGTCAGTGCATGTTTGATTTGCATGAAAATAGAAAAAACAACTATATTTCAACAGCAACGTCTTGTTTGCTTTAATAACATGTAGGAGTGCTTTCATAGATAATATATAAAAAGGGATAATAGGTTTAACAACGCACTAATTGTTAACCGCCACCTATAATTAGTTATGGTTTTTTTACTCGGCTCGCCGCGGTTGTAGAGGCGGAGGCAGATTGGTTCCCGTCTGCTGGCTAATTTAGATTGAACAAGTGAGGTTAGCATTGTTGAGACTGGAAGCACTTTTTTGCCTATTTTACCTTGATTGTGATTCATTGACTTGGCTGTCATCCGAAAATGGATCAAATGGATCGCCGCTGATGGTGGTTTGTTGACCTTGGCTGTTTACACAAAATAATAGGTTTTGTTATTATTTGTTTCATTTCTCGCGTCACTCCCTTTGGAGTTTATAGTTTGCCCCTCCTTATTTTATCCTAGAATAGCATGTCGGCGATGAATACGTACCCAGTATATGATGGTGGAACCTCCCTCGTTGGTGTATTAAAATCGATAAGCGTTTCATTCTGCATTTGGAACCTTAGTAGTGAAGTGTATGCTAACAAGAACAAATGACTATTTTACCTCGGGGAGAGAAAGATCATGGGTTTCGCCATGGGTGTCACCATGGAATTTTCCACTATCAGCTTCGTGGGTTGTTGGTGCAGTTTGTTGTTGTGTAGTTCGTTCACCCTCAGCAGTTACATCATTGTTTGTCGAGGCACTTTTAGCGTTTTGCAAGGCGCTTTGTTCCAACATATCGTCATAGGCTTTGAAGGTGTTTACCAGCTCGCTATTGGTATCTAGCAAAGTCGCTATAGCAAAAAAGGTAAGTGCCACGTTCTACCAATTTGTGCAGAGAGGACGGCGCGTTGTCTTACATATAACATCAGGGTCAGAGGCCGTTTGCAAATGCCTCATAATCGTCATATGTAGATCTTTGCATTTGCCATAGAACTCCTACAAGCTTACATTGTTAAAATGTGTATTCGTATGTTGGCAAACCACTTTATGCTAAATACCTGTATAAGCTCATTTTTGGAAATGTCCTCTTTTGCTGGATCAGTAAACGACAGTGTTTGAGCTAAAACCTGGCAGTTGTTTCTAGCCAGTTCAATGTCTCCCGGTATGTCTTCCTCTCGCGGGGCAGACGATTCCTGAGTACCAGTACGTTCTCTGCGAGATGGTCGGACTCGGGGTCCTGCAGGGTCAGCGTTAAGTTTATCGTGAATGCGAATCAACTCGTCCATGCTGGGGTCTTGTCGGTATTGAGATGCCCAAGAACGAAGCGCATCAATCAAGGCGCCATGAGCCTGAGGTTCCAAGTTCTTTTGAAAGAGTCAACTTTGTAAAGTTCGCTTTTCAGTACGTACAACAACGCTACTACCACCTACCTTATAAAACGCCAGCTTGTTCAAGTCATCAATAAAGGACTTTGCAATCAGCTGATCTATATCATGAAATTAGATTTGAAAGGCTAAATCGGCAAACATCCATAAACAGTGGTTTTGTACCATGAAATTTCTGGGGTGAAGCTTCGGAGAGTGCCTTCAGGAGCTGTGAATGATGTCAGTGGTGGATATTTGCTTGGAAATACAAGAACACTAGCACAGCTAACTCACCTGCAGTGACAGTGCTTGAGTTTTAGCATTATTGGAGACGCTTTTTTTCTGGAGAAGTTTGCGAGCTTCTTTAGCGCCAAGCTCAGTGTTGTTGACGGCTTCACTGATTTGAACTACCAATCCCCAGTCAAGCTCTTGTTGCTCTGGACTAGTGGCTCGCTCTAGATTGTAACTAAATTAGCCAATGTCACGGTTTATTGGTCACGGTTGTAACACATTGAAACACACCAATGTCACTAGTGATGCTTGTAGGGGTTATTTTCTTTGAGAATATCGGCATGGGAGATGAAATGCGGAGGCACAAATAGCCAGTCGTGCCCGCCAACTTTGTAGAACCATGACGCGCGCGCAGCGTTCGGTGATTCAAACTTCTTGAAAGCAAAAAAATGCTCACTGCCCATACGCTGGGCTAATTTTTTTTTAAGCCCTTGATTCTGCAAATTATGCAAAATACAAAAAGCAAATCACAAGAGCCACGACCAAAGCAAAAGCGTGGCCGGAAGAGACGAAACATTAGGGATGATGAAGAGGATCCTCTTCCTGAAACTTCTGACCACGATGCCGATAGCTCAGGTAACAGTCGCATGAGTTATAATTACTTGACGCGAACTGTCCATTAATATCAATCTGCACACACCAGTGTTAATGTCAACGAGTAACATACAAGCGTCAAAAAAGAAGAAATGGATACCGCTTACCAGTGATGCACGGAAACATATTCAGACTCTTTTAAACGCGGCACTGTTGTAAGTGTCGCGATTACCATCTTACCGCCATGGCCAAAATTAACCAGTTTGTTTCTGCTCAATCAGATCTTCCTACTCTGCTGTTCCTAACCAGAAACCAGCTCCCGAAGTTCAACATGCACTCAACGACGTTGTTCGGAGAATTGATCGCAAACTTCATCGAACTCTCGTTCCAGTGTCCACGAAAGAAAAGACATTTGATAGAGAGCAATTAACTTCACAGAACGTATGTAAAACGTTATAGATGACAGTGATCAACAAGAGCATGGAATTAACGGAAAGCGTAATTGTAGGCAGCTTTGCAGGTGGCAGTGATGTCTGAGGTGGAAGAAAACATGATTTTACAACAGCAAATCGAGACGGAACTCAGGCAAGTTGCTCTTTAGCTTTGGCACATGGACATTCTCTGCACAATCATTAACAATTACATCAACAGCGAGCTTCAGAGGGAGGAGGAGGAATTGCAGAGGCTCAGGCAGAAGAACCGTAACGCTGCACGATCGAGTGACCTGTTTGATGTACGAATAAAGTCATATAGGCGCGACTGGTTCAAATTTCAAGTACTAATGAAAATTTAATTTCAGATCGGCAATGCATCTCAGGGCCGGGATGATCGAATTCATGATTATGCGCAGGCGCTAATCAAGATCAACCAGACATCCAAACCAAGCTTACACATGGCCGCGCAATCGGAGGACGACGTAAGTACCTGATTTTATGTTTTGTCTTCGATTTAAAACGACGATCTCATGCAAGTGCTGTTATCAAAGTATGTGTCAGATGAAGACGGCCCATTAGAGCGGATAAGAATGTCAATCAGTGGACGACTGCAAGATGTAGATAATCAGACAGCGTACATGGACGACGCAGCTGCGCAAATCATGGAGACCAGTCATAAGATGGACGCTCTGTTCAGATCCCGGGCGCAGGCTGCTCAAAACGCTGACAGCCAAGATGATTTCATCTAGCGCGTCGCATAAAATTTGTACATTAATATATATAGGCGCATGCAACACGATGGATACTCTGGCATGTTTGGTACCTGGGGTGGCAGATACCTTGGCGTAGCCCTTTCCGATAGAATGAAAACGTCCACTGCAGTACATACGTAGCTACAAACACACTACTTGGGTGGCTCATAATAATGAGTATGTCAATGCATCTAGCACCCTGCCGTTTATGAGCGGGTCATGCATTTCACACAAATCAAATGATCACCCTATCCCACTGTGCCACTCATGAAAGCAAACAAAAATAAAACCTTGTGGCTATTCTCAATGATCAGCCAAAGCACCACCGTTTAGGGAAATAGCTGTAACTAGTTTATTGAAATGATGTGTAACAAGTTTCATTGCGTCAAGCAGGAGAGAAAGAACAAGTCAACGGGCTAATATCTAGATGCAAAATTGGTTGAAGGGAAGGGGATGGATGCAATGCACGACTGACAGGTGCAGTCATCGTTTATGGTATATTGTCGATGGCTGAGACAATCGACCGCTGTCTAACCAAGTGGTTGCTGCCATCACTATCTTTACTGGAACCGGCCGGTAAAATAGAGTCTGGGCGCAAGAACGTACGAGGGCTAGCAGGAGGGGAGCGTTTATCGTTGGCTGGCAACCGATTTCTGTTTCTTGGCGGAATTCGCGGATTGAAAAATGGGTTCTGGTCGATATTAGTTGCTGAGCCCAAGTGCGAAGCCACAGGTGACTGAGTCAAAAATGCGTTCATAGATGGAGGAGAAACACTAGATGTATGTACAGATTTAGAGGCATATCGATTGACACGCACGCGAGATCGAGATGTATCGTGTGACAATGTTGGTGACGATGGTTGTGCAGGTAATTTCGCTATTGACTTTCGCAGAGGAGGTGAGGTTGGCGATGAAATTTGGCTCATATCGGTGCCGGAGCTTGAAGACGATAGCACAGATGATGCAGAATCTGACTGCACACTGCTTGCCAAGGATTCTGTCGATCGTCGACTGGTATGCGGGGCCGATGCCGTTGACATCCCCTCCGTCCATGAAGACACTGACAATGCTCCTATGCTGTCACTGTCTTTGCCTCGCGGTTTATCTTCTAGGTCCAGCCTATAAAGCCATTTATCTAGTACACTGTCAGAGACATCATCCAGTATATCCGCGTTATGGGCTGACAAATTGGAAGTCGCCTTCCGATCTGCCGAGTCTCTGTTCTTGAAGATTGTTCTTAAAGACTCTAGCCATATCATCATATCTTGGGAGTTTTCTGCATTAAGAACATAAGGGCGGCGGGTGCGATCCTTTGACAGTATTGAAAATGCGTATGGCAGTTTTTTTAAATTTTCAGGGTATGCATAGTGATAGTCGTTCAGATTGATCATTCCTGCTGGATGTGTATCATTCTAGTAAAAGCACATAGTCTTAGTATCAGTCATTCTCTCAAATTGTTACTTGTCAAATAAGTTGTACCTCTTGCTTATAGTATCTCAACTCGCAGTCGGACAGCACAAAGTATCTTCTATTCCATGTTTTTCTCAAGGTACCAGAACTGAGCTTCACCAGCCAGCCTCTAGGCTCATAGTGCCTTGCCATGGTTTTCAGTTAAAAGTCAAATGGTAAATGGTCAAATAGGAGAAGAATTTTTTTTTGGTAACGTAAGGGCTTAAAAATCCTTGGCTGGCTGCCAAATCTATCCGCCACGTGAAGCGGGTGCCTAATGCCTCATAAGCCCTATTATGAGCCATTGCCTTTACTCTTGTGCTACCGATCTCGCAGCTCCGAGTATTGAAAAAAATTCGATGTCTGTATACCTCTTCAAATCATGGTATGTATCGTCGGTCTATCGGTCTGTAGCGATGACATTGGGATAGATGGTTCCAAACCTTCATTCAAGCTGCGATACGATGGAAACGCGCAACAATAAAAATTTCGTAACTGAAATTTATTGATCGCGAACAGGACCAATCGTTGTGGTGGGATTGATCGTTCCGAAGAATCGGAGAATGCTGTGATGGAAAAGAAAACCAAATTACCGCGACAAGAGTCCAAAAACCGTCATAATTAATTCATCAAAAACCGCTCGCGTCGAGCCTACGATTAGAAGCTTTAACAAGTCTTTGTCTGACATGTCTCATCGGGAGAATGACGGTCAAACAAATCAATTGATTAATAGATTTATTTAAAAAAGGTCGCCACTGATATCAGTCTAGAGTGGCCTGAAAGAATACCATAACACGAGACTGAGCACCAAATACAGCTCAGGCACCTCTTTTATCCAGCCGCCGAATACGTATGTTAAGGTTTTCATATTGCGTTTCAAGCAGCTGTATTACCGCCTCTCTGAAACTCTGTACTACGATTCATTTCTTTTTAGTACAGAAAGCCGGTGGCGATATGCATGTCCTTACAGGTCGGTCAATGAACTCCCAACTGATGGGGAATACGCTAAGAATGTTCACAATCATCCAAATTTCCAAATTTTCCCAATATGCCAAATATTAAAAAATTAATTCTCTGTGCTCCTGCGTGGCAAATTGAGCAATGGCTGAGCATTAAAAAGCAAATGTGGGGTGCACCACAATGCTATTTCTATTCAGCGGGAGTTTGACTATATTCCTCCCCGATACCTTCCCCACCACTCCTACTTTGAATGCTGGCGGATTACCTGCATCGCCTGTATGTGAATTGAATGTCATACTTGTACTAGTTGAAAGTGTATTAATAGCGATCATGAACGGTAGATACCCGCTGCAAAGAGCAAGGTTATGGTGGTCATCGCTGATGCCAATGGCTAAAGATGCAGTTAATCGTCAACCATTTGATAATAGAGTTGGTGTGCAACAGATTAGTGAAATGTTTAGAGTTCTATCAGCTCACCACACACAGAAACAATCAGAAGAAGCCAGGCATCAAGTTGCTGTTGATGCCTTATATAAATCTTTTGGATTCAAATTGAGCGTGCAGCAGTCCATCCTGCCAGGTGCTGGAAATGGTGTGTTCCTTAGTGGCAAGCGAGAACGTGGAGATATAGTTTGTCTGTATCCTGGTATGAACAACCACTCTATTACCTGAAACTGCGTGCAACTTTTTTTTGACTTTTTGCTGGTCTAATATCGATCCATGGCTATCAAGGTACAATATATATGCCATCGGAGCCGATGTTGCTTGTAAGTTTAAGAAATAGATACATACTAAAATGTATAGATGGGCTAGCAGTAGATGCAAAAAGTACTGGTAAGACGATCTGCAAAAGGCATCAGCGCTTTTTTAACTATATTACTTATTCTTTTGTGCATGCAGGGTTGTCCAACCGCATACATCGTTCGTTGCATAAGCGAGATAACTGGCCCGGCGCCATCATCACGAGTGACATTAGCTGGCTGACTAAACACCCAATGTAAAGCGATTCGCTATTGTGACGAATGCCTTGATGAATCAAACCATTTAACATAGCATGAAATGAATTAATCAGAAACCCATTGGCTATTGGGCAAATAGTAAACAATAACAAGCATGCAAATGGTAAGGCAAATACTGGCCATCGGCATATGAAACAGATTGATTAAAACTATCAGCCTCCTCGCTTGTTTGATTATACTTGTTTTGATCATTTTAGTAAGATATCAGGAAATCGATCTGCCTAGTACTTTTTCGTTGGAATTGCGGCAATATATACCGAATCTTTATCTCACGGATCAAAGTATTGAAAACGACTGGAGAATTGTAGCCCTCATCGCCACAAGAAATATACATGATGAAGAGCTTTTTTCGACCTACTTTGAATCGGTTTATTGATGAGGAAAGTAACGAGTTGCCGAGAATGAAATAGCTTAAAACTGTATATACAATAAAGAGTGGGCGGCGTTTTGTCAAATGACGTGTAGAGATCAAGCCAACCTGTATTGAATTTGACAAACATCGCTACCCTTGCCCCACCCATTAGCTTTTGTTCCTGGCGACGCTGATGATAAATAACAGCCGAGGGATGCCCTGCGTTGTTCATTTAATGCAACGGCAACGTTAACAGTCGCAGGACATTGCACAGTCACAACCTACGCCCGAGCCACGGCCTGCCCAACATGGTCAAGGAAAAAAAAAAATGTCAAAAAGGCGTACTCTGCTTGATCGAATAAGTCTAGTCACAACTTACAGCTACAGGTGGTGTGGTGTGTGAAAAACACTCTGTTTGAGTTTTTATAATCTGGAGACTTGCCGAGTTGGTCGTGACCAAGCAAGTCGTGCTCGCTGGACTGTCGACGATGGCGACTATGATCATAGTCTGGAGACACGCCAGTGTCTATTGTGATAGCTCGAACCTGATCTTGTTGAGCGTTATGGGGTTTGTTATTGACGCTGTTCATATTTTCGAGTCGAGTATAATGACGTTTTTAGCAACTTCAGAGAAAGGAAAAGAATGATATAGGAATAATTTTTATGGAGTAGCATGATTTTTTATTTTTCGACAAAAACCTTGGTCTCAGCATCATCTGACCAATTTTGGCCGCTTCCATAATGCCGTGCTCGTATAGTAATATTTCATAGCTCAAAGAGTGTTTCATAAACATTGGTTTATTTATTTTCAGTTGATTTGATGAAGATCGAAAGCGATTTCAGTATACAGAGAGTTAGAAGAGATATTTTGAATGAGAACAAGTTAATGTGGGGAAGTACAATTGGCTTAAGGTCATTGTAGAATGAAAGAGTTTTTGTTAGCGGTTGAGAAGGTAAAATATGGTATTTGCGATGTTTAGGTTTTTTTAGGGTTTTTTTTCTTATGACTTAAGAACTGTTATGGGCGATGAGCAAGGGAAAAGGAGAAAAAAAGAAAGCACAATTATCTAAGCCCAAATCTTCAAGTATGTGTCCCAGCTGCCAGTACATAATGCCATACCATCACTTGACACGCCCAGGCAAGAAACGCGGTTGTCGTGACCGCTAAGAACACCAACGCGTTCACCTTTGAGAGTATCCCATACGTTGCAAGTGAAATCATCGTAACCAGCAAACAGGAGACGTCCGGAAACTGAGAATGCCACCGAAGTAATACCACAGATGATGCTGTCGTTTGTGTATTGATTCAGTTCACGGTCAGCTCGAAGATCGAAAAGTCGACAACTGGCGTCATCAGATCCAGTTCCAAAAGCATTTCCATCAGGGAAGAATTGCACAGAGTTAATATCGGATTCATGGCCGGTGAATGTTTGAACACAGCGTTTTGAGCGGATATCCCAGACTTTAGCTGTTGCGTCGCATGCACCTGAAACAAAAACGTTTGGATTTGGTCCTAATGAAAGACTGATAGACTCAAATTAGCTAAAACCGACGGCTAGTCAATGATGATAAGTGGCAAGTAAAATATCAGTACCTCATAACATCGCCAGTGTGATCATTAAATTCTTCTATCTTGATGCCTGCATCAATGTCCCACAGCATACAGCTCATGTCGCCAGAGCTTGTGAGAATTTGTCTGTCATTGATGAAACGACAGCAGCTCAAATAACCAGTATGGGCTGAAAGCTCGCGAGCTGGGCGAACTGGACCGTCTCTTGATCTCAGGTTATAAATGGAACAAACATTATCCAGGCCACCGCAAGCAACAAAATTGCCAGAAGGAGCGTAAGCGCAAGTCATGACCCACGATGAGCGCAGAGGAATAGCTTGAACCTTGTTGGTTGTGTATGCGTCCCAAACAATAAGTTTGCCATCTTGAGATGCTGATACTAAATGTCGTTTGTCTGCAGACCAGTGCATTGAATATATTTTGGCGAGATGTCCCTTCAAAACGCGGCGAACTTTCATGACAACACGAGGAAGTGGTTCAACATCTTTAGCCATTTGGCGTACTATCGAAAATGATGAAATGTGAAATTAGACATTTTGGTGTATGGGGACGCCGGATGATGGGTTGGTGTGAACCAGCATTTTTGAATCTACTTACAAGTGGTATCTGCTAAAGCATCCTTCTTTTGCTTAATTTTCTCTTTCAACGACTCGGCTTCCCTTCGAGCCGTAGCTATTCTTTCTGCAATGTCCGAGTTATTGTTCATTGAGGGAATCCAAGCCGAAATGAGAGGAACGGGTAAGTGAAGCGAGGGGGTGAGGATAAAGGGAATCAAGTTTCATGGTGGGTTTTGTGACACCTGAGTACAAAAATCTCAACCCGTCCACATTCCTTTTTGCCCCCTTCAACAAGCACATAACTTGGAGGCTTAGTTTTGCACAGCAATGGCTGGCAGAACACAAAAAACTGTACATGATTTCTTGTAATTACATGAACCCTGGAAGCTGTCTTTTATTTTCTGTATAGCTGTTGTCTTCTTGGCCCCTTTCGTAAGAGGATCATCGGAGTAGCTCGAAATGGCCGATCTGAGGTTTTTTTTTTTTCCCTTTGATATTCCGTTCTTAAGTTTTATAAAAAAATTTGACTTGCAGACCATCGATTGCAAAGAAGTCTCATGCTGTTGAATTGAAGACCATTGCTTTTCATTTAAATATGCTAATGAAAGATGCTTTAACATAGCTACCGCTATCGAGATCGATTTCTCATAGTCTCCCACATTGTTAGTGCCGCCACCACATATGCAGTCCATTAGCAGTTTTTTTTATTATTAATTTTTTTTTACATGACTGACGCGACCACGCTACATATTGCCATTGCAAATTCACAGCTCGTGCTACATTTCGTAAGCAGGTACCACTCGTCATTTCACCATTTGGAAAACGTCCTTATGCTGCATTTGGCTCTGCCCAACCATAACTTCAGCCTAGGCGAAATCATAAGGCAAGTCACTGTTGATCCTTCCACGCGCACTCGAGTTACAAGAGAACAAACGCCCAAAAAAGCCTCCTTTGCCCTTTTACCCATATCAAGTATGGCATGCAGCATGGCATGTCCACCCTATAATACTTGGTCAATGTGGATTGGTTCAGACGGTGCTTACCGATATCATGCTTCCTCAAAGTTGCATGGTTGTCATGAGCTCGGCCTGTCATGAGCTCGGCTCAAAACTTGAAACACCAGACACATAGCAGGCTGGCGATAATAGCACACTGGCGAATGTAACAGAGTCATTCTGTTAGCTTCATGAACGTTAATCAACGCGTAAAACGAAGTATACACAATAGATATATGGACAAACCACTTATTCAGAGTGTATATCATAGGCGTAGTCCATTACGACGCTGTCATTACATAGCATTATATAGCTAGTATGGCGGAGATATGCTTATCGCCAATGAACAACCTAATGGGTGGCATTAATTTCTGCATTTAGTACCGCTTACTCTTATAATAACTTTCAATTCATGACCGCCTTGTGAAACAGGTCGCGAATGTCATGTATTGTTGTAGCTATGGGTGGTCTGCCTTGTTTGCGTGAGCGCTGCTTGTCATCATGAATCGTGTGTGCTCGCCTGCAGTCCTTTCTACATTTACTTTGCATTATATATATGAATATATAAAAAATGTAAATTCAATACTACATGATTTTGCTGTTGATATATCCAATAATTTGTTACCTTTGATGCTTGACAATCGCGTTCGATGCTGCTGCGGGCTCACAATTTCAATGGTCGACGCGGGAACATTTACATCGCTGTCACAAAATCGACGAGCTTTTGTCACTCATTGGCTGGGAAATTGTTTCTTCTTAACCCTTCTATCGCTCAGATCCCTTTGTTACATGGGCAAATCTTCGTTACGGCATGCAGCACGAAAAAAAACTAATGTAAACTAAGATCCTCGTGCTTTAGAGTCAAAGAAATATATTTATTCATTTATCACCTGCGTTTGATAGTACGTAGAGTTTTGTTCGTATTGTGACGGTCTTGGCGACTTGGACACCGATGAAGAGTACCACGATCTACTTACTTGTACAGATTGCAAGCGACGGAGTAAGCTCTCAATTTGGTTGTTGTCATAATCACGCGTGTTCGCTTATTGATTTCCGGATGTTCAGCCCACCCAGCTTGCTCTCAGCTCTCGCACGCGGCAGCCAAGCTAGCTTTCACCTACAACTGGCAATGCAACGAGTGCAAGAGTTGCATTCAATGTAGTCTGAAAACTCACGAGGTATGGATCGTTCAAACATGAAAATGCCTCAAAAAAATGGAACATCACTAATCCACTGTCATAATAGGACGAGCTGATGTTTTGCTCCTCCTGTGACCGCGGTTGCCACACTTTTTGTGCTCAGCCGAAACTCTCTAGTATACCAAAAGGTAAATGCACCATCCAAAATATACGGTCGTTCAGCTATTCATTTCGCATTAAACATGATGACATTGTAGACGACTGGTATTGTGAATTTTGTGCGGCTGCGTTTTTGACACCTCATTCAATGCGGTCCCTGTCGCCTGGAGAACACAACACAGAAATCAACGATGTAGACTCGGCGATAAGCATTGATGATTCTAAGCCATCTTCAACCTGTTTAGATGATGAGTCGTCACGATCTAAAAGAAAATGTAAAAAGCGAACATTTTTTGGTGATGAGGAAGAGGAACTTCCGATGGCCAAAAAGCGACCTAAAAATATTTTAAAGCTAAAAATGAACGTGAAGATGACGCCAGAACGCGATGTTTCGAACACAGAGGAGAGAAGTGTAGCGGAGCAATTGACGAAGGAGGAACGGTTGGCTAAAGATCAAGAAGTTCGAGAATATTATGCCACATTTGGTCACAAGTTAACAAAAGAAGAGGCAAACTTGCAACGAGGCACTCCGCAAGACGGTGATAGAGATGAGTTTGAGCAATGCAAAAAAAGCTCTCTGGTCAATGGCGTAGATGCTGAGCAGCCGGACGATGCAGTGAACAAGGAGTTGCTCAAAGTCAAAGATGTACATATTGGAAATTACATAATGAAATCATGGTTTGTTGCACCATACCCAGAAGAATACTCGCAACACACCAAACTTTATATTTGTGAATACTGTTTCAAGTACATGAAAAGCGACTATGTTGTAGAGCGGCATAAGGTAAGCTATTGAGCATATGAAGGTTGTCTAGTGTGATGGCAAGTCGTTAGACTAAGTGACTTGCTTCTTTCTATGGCAGCTTAAGTGCTCCGTTATGCATCCACCAGGAGATGAAATTTATAGAGATGGCGCCATCTCTATCTTTGAAGTAGATGGAAGGAAAAATAAGGTACAGTCGATGATAAGAAACAAAAAAGTTTTAAGTGTTCATAGGCGTCTAAATTTCAACGTCTAGATGTACTGTCAAAATCTATGTTTGGTGGCCAAGATGTTCCTTGACCACAAGACACTGTACTATGATGTTGAACCTTTTCTTTTTTACATCATGACGGAAGCGGATGACCAAGGCTGTCATTTTGTTGGATATTTCTCAAAAGTGAGTTTTTCTAAGCCATCTGCGACCTGCCTTCAAGCAGTCTTGTCTGACCCATGTTTTATCCTAGGAAAAATGCTCTGCCATGAATTATAATGTTTCGTGTATCCTGACACTGCCGCCATACCAAGGCAAAGGTTATGGTCAATATTTGATTGATTTCAGTACGTTTTTTAAGAAGCCATATTGCGCTAGATGATCTCATCATTCCTGAGTAACCATGGACATATTTTCTATTCATAGGCTATCTTCTGAGCAAAAAGGAAGGCAAAACCGGAACACCTGAGCGACCTTTATCGGATTTAGGTCTGCTAAGCTATCGCAGTTATTGGAAAACAGTCTTGTTTAGGGAATTGCCTAGTTGCGATGGTGTGGTCAGTATAGAAGGTATGTGATGCACTTTAGGATATTTGTTAGAGATCAGTCGCTGATGAATTTCATGTTTTAATAGAACTGAGCTCAAGGACAAGCTTGACGCCAGATGATGTGATATCATGCCTTCAACTCAACGATATGTTTTGCGAAAACAAAGAGACGGGAGCGTATGAGCTTTGCATTCGAGATAAGGTAATACAGCAACATTTACAAAAAGTTGCTCAAAAAAACTATCTTAAGGTTAATCCCGAGAATCTGACTTGGACACCATTCGTTTTATCACGGGAGCGTCTGGCCTATATATCAGGAGAGATATAGATATGACAAAACTGTGCTTGTGATAAAAAGAAAAACTTGTAATTAGCTAGAAAAATGGGCAACTAGATTGCGCGACCCTTTGAAGGGAAACTGTCCTCTCAAATGTAGATATTAAACTCGCGTGTATCAAGCAATAGTCTTCAAAAAGTTTCAAACGCCGGGTCATCCTGTTATCCTGTCAATATGGAATTATTTATGAGATTTATAAAGAGGTCGAGAAGACGACTACGATCGGTCATATCACACAACATCGTTCGCCAAGACACCTCCCGCTTAGTATCAACTGGTCGGTGTGTTCCAGCATAATTTTTAGGGTCACCACAATGTCTGCTCAGTAACTTGTGTAAGTTTATCCATCATATCATAAACACAGTTCATAGCTTATCATGACCAGTAGGAAGGTGTTTGACTTTGAGAGCTCGGTCAATGCTCCAACATCTCCAATAGATGTCTCCTTTTCACTCAACAGGCGTTCGTCAATAATTTCAACCAGCTCCTCCAATACATTCGACTGGCCCCTAGAATCCTTTAATGCCTTTACCCGACGAGCATCAACATCCTCAATGTCACTGCTGGGGCTAGGGAGCAACGCACCTGGCGTTAGCCGTGATGAAACAAACAAAGTAGTGCATTCCATGACTGATGCTTTACGCGACATTTTCATCGATGCCTCAGTCATGCATGCTCGAGTGGCAGATAATGCCCAGAAGCAAACAGTTCAGTTGATCAAGGATCGACAGACCATGCGTAGTCTTGGTAGTCAAGTGCAACTGAGTCGAGACGATGTGGCGGAGGCTGCCGAGATCATTGAACAAATGGAACGTGGTGAACTATTCGCAAACCTGCTGGACACTGTAAACCACTGCATTCACACTGTGCAAGATGACAAAATGAAAAAGAAGCCAGGGACATGAAACATGCAAGATCAAAAGTCAACTATAGTTGTACGAACGGCCAATCCTGAATCATTGGAGGATCATGGGTCGCATATTAATCTAATTTTTATATACCATCGAATGTCAAAAGAACAGCGACATCAAATCTACATATTTACAATTAAGGAGTGGTCTACTTTTCAAAAGTTGGATAATTACAACCGCTTCACAGTAGTGGGACTAGGCTTCCCATATAAATAGGTGGCAAACTGCCAAAAATACATGTATCAATATTGAAGCAATGATGGACAGTCAATTTTCGCCGCGGTAGACTTACCATGACTAGAATCGAACCTAATATGAAATGATAGGAAGGCTGGAAGTTGAATAATTTGAAGCTGATTATACTGGATATGATGATAGAAAGACTAGTTGCAAAGCCCTTTAGAATGTTATCAGCGTATTTGACAACAATTGCAACCAGCAGGCCACCAATTGCTTGATTTGTAACAACCATCCACGTCAGAAGGCTGTATCCTTGGAACATACCGCCATCTGCTATTCGTGGATAGTCGTATAAGATAACGGCCAACAGAGAAAACGTGGCTCCCGATATTCCAAGTTGAATATTGCGTATCCACATGGATGTGTCAGACGATTTCAAGATTTTTTCAAAATAGCAACCGGCAAATCCAGACGATACACATGAAGCCATGACCGCCATCAAACCGACTGTATGGTTTTGATTATTATCTTTTTCTTCCAAATTGGATGTAGATCCTTGCAACTGAACAAGTGTAACACCAGCCATGAGAAGAATTAGGGCCAGCCATTTTGATCTCGTCAGCGTAGTTCCGAGTAGGAGGACGGAAAAGATGGCGGTAGATAATATCTTGAGCTGATAGGTGACTTGAAAAGTGGCTGCCTCCAGATTACTCAGAGCAACATAGAGCAGATTATTCTGAATAGCGTATAAACCGGATGGAATTGTCATTTTTAGGATTTCCTTGTAGTTTCCGAACAGATCATTTCGAATAACTTGTTGAAACCGTGAGCGTCCATTTTCATAATAAACCGCTGATAGACAAGCTGCTATTTTTATCATTTCCGCCATAAACACAGCAGTTGAGGCGATATATAATGTTTGTTCCGGAGATTGTGCGATCCGCGAGTAGTGCATCATCAAGACTAACGTAGAGTTTTGAATGATCAGCACGATGAGCGCCAGCTGAGTACGTTTGGACGCTACTGGGTTTACTAATTTAAAAAAGCAAGTGTCAAAAAGTGAACAGATCATTGACAAAGCCTTATATAGGATGGTATACCTTGATTCTTGCGCGTCTGTCCATGCACTGGTAGAACGTGCATGCGGCGAGAATTAGACATTGTCAAGCCTGAGCCGAAACATTTTTTTTTAAATTGATGAAATATTAAAACATTGCGGCCACGACTGTTATGTGGCACTGAAGAGCGCTATTGTTGTTTTCTCAGTGGGACAAAGATATTGTGATACTCACAACTTGAGTCCACCCTTTTGCTTTTCCCTTTCTTCTACCCCGCTTGCTAAAAGTAAAGCCAAAAAAAAAGTGGCTCACGTCCCTAATCAATCTAAATTCTTTTGGACTTCTGAGCAAATGACAGTATCGCCCACCTTGTCTCAGTCTCCGGCTGAATCCCCAGCTATGCCACCTCATCACTCAGCCTCTGAGTCTACCAACTCGTCTGGATCCTCATTACCAAACATCTATAAACGAAAAGAAAAACAGCAATACTCATCTCCAAGACAACAACACCACCCTCCACCACCGCCTTATGGCATGCCTCTCTATTACCCACCCTACATGATGTATCCTCCATACATGTATCCACACCCAGCTTATCTTCAAGCTCCTCATCCTCCGCCGCCGCCGGCCCAACGCGACGAAGACCAAGACGACGTGGAAATTATTATGAATGATCTAGAGGCTCCATCCGCTAGGTTCTTAGACCGTTCCTCATCCATCTCTTCAGTTACTACCGATGATACCGCGATTATTTCACCGCCAGGTAAGCTACAGCGCCGTTTAATTATTTGATGTGATGCTGGTTTAACCATTGGATCTGGTTTCTAATTATCGGCTACTCAAATTTTGACAATTCTACAAACAAAGGTGTGCCAGCAGGGCTGAGGACTCAACTTGAGTACTATTTTTCACGGCAAAATTTGGCCAGCGATGTATATCTAGGTATATATCTATTTATGCGATAGATATAGGGCATGGACACGTATTAACTGAAATGGGACTACCTATAGGGTCTAAGATGGACAGTGAGTTATATGTTCCCATATCTATTGTGGCGTCCTTCAACAAAGTCAAAGCGTGGACCACAGATTATGACACGATTGTCCGCGCCTTGAAGTCCATACCCTCCGTCATTGTAGATGAAACCAACACCAAAGTCAAACCTAATATCTCCACCCAACGCACGACGATCATTCTGCGCGATGTGGATAGCAGTGCAACAAAAGAGGTAAATGGCAGTGGTGGATTATAAACTAAAGTTGTTATGCTCGATGATGGCTAATTTTACATTAATGTGGTCAGGATATTTCCACCATCTTTAAGTCCAGTGATGAAAAAATAGCAATCAAAGACATCAAGCAGGAAGTGGGTAATATGTGGTATATCACATTTGAGAACGAAGAAGATACCATCAATATGCTCTTTCAATTGCGAGGCAAGACTTTCAAGGGCAAACCAATAGCGGGTAGAATTAAATCAGAGGCGATTCTACGCAATTTGTAAGTCAACGCCATTATGAAAAATTAAAAAGATGATGTTACTAACTCTATACATCCATATATCCAACAAAACAACCACAACAGGCAAACGGACAAGTCATCTCCAGCAGCATCAATTACACCTTCGCGTAACTCTCCTTCACCAAGTTCCACACCTTCGCCAAACCATGTTCCCATGCCATTACCCCCCTACTCACCTTATTATGGTCCCCAAAACTATCCCATAATGCCGATGATGCCAATGGGCTGGCCACCGTCTCAACCACCTCAACCTTACTTTCAAAATTATTATCAGCCTGGCCAACATGATGGTTATTATCGCAATGCTAACAATCGAAAAAAATACAACGCTGTACCATCAGGTTCAAAATACCCACAACAACAATATCATCAACACGATAAGCAACAGCAATTTTCTCAGCCTAATCAACCTAATCATCAGAGAAAGCAGAACAATCGTAACCAAACCAACAACAATTTCAAAAATAATAGAAATCAACAGACTCCGCGCTATAACAGCAGCATAGAAGAACAAACAGAGCAAACACCACCTATCATTCAACTCAATAATCGCCCACCCAACACATCAGATTCACCCAATGAAACACATCGCCCCAACAGAGGTTCAACGCAAAAAGCACAGAGTCGACGCAGAAAGAAAGCTGCAGACAAGAAAAATCCAGGTAAGCTTTAATGTGGATTGTGGTCACAATGGTTGGTGCCGATATATTTTTAACTTTTCTCATTGTTTTACAGACACTTCACTACAACCAGGTTCATTCCCACCACTTCCCAAATCTAGCTCTGCTAGTCCAGATGGACAACATGCTACTATTAGTCAAACTGCCGCAACTTTTAGCTATGCCGACATGCTTAAAGCTCAACAAGCTCGAGACAAATGAATGAAGAGATAATCACCTATATGATCCACCTCATTCTCAACACCAATCATCCCTGTCTTCCTTTTCCTCCTCGTTTTTTTTTCAGCTGTTTGCAGAAGATTTTCTAATTTCCACAGTGCACACTCCTCAATGTCTGGCTGGCTGGCTCTTTGTTTTCTGGCCTGTCATCTCGAAAAAGAAAAAAAATGATAAAAATAAAAAAAAAGCAATTGTGACGTTGAATTTTAGCCGTAGCATTCGGCATAAAATTTGTCAGACAGCGAATTTCGTACTGTCTCTCCTACCACACATTCTACAAAAATGGGTATGTATGGAGTGTTCGTTGTATGATAAAGAGACGCATAGATGGATGTAGAGAACGAAGAGATACAGTAATGGATGGATGGATAACAGATGGCTAACAATACAACTTTTTTTTTTTTTACCTTTACTTAATTCGACTTTTAGTGGTAAGTCTTATCCCATGCCGCGACATTTCACCAAATTGGGACATGCATGCTAATCCCACGGTTATTATTCGTCTACTTTAGAACTTCACTGTTGAGGAAATCAGAGGCCTTATGGACACTGTTACGAACGTTCGTAACATGTCCGTCATTGCTCACGTCGATCACGGCAAGTCTACTCTTACCGATTCCTTGGTCTCCAAGTCCGGTATTATCTCCTCTGGTCGTGCTGGTGAAACCCGTTTCATGGACACTCGTCAGGATGAGCAAGACCGTGGTATTACCATCAAGTCTACTGCTATCTCCATGTACTTCGAGATGGAGAACCCCGAAGATATCAAGGAAATCAAGAACCAAAAGACCGAAGGTATGCATTAACCACCGTTTGCTGACAAACCGCTGCTCTAACACTGAAAGTCCGCAAATACTAACTGATATGGCTTGCACGTTTTATAGGTTCTTCTTTCTTGATCAACTTGATTGATTCCCCTGGGCACGTTGATTTCTCTTCTGAAGTTACTGCTGCTCTCCGTGTCACTGATGGTGCTCTTGTCGTCGTTGACTGTATTGAAGGTGTCTGTGTCCAAACTGAGACCGTCTTGCGTCAAGCTTTGACCGAGCGTATCAAGCCCGTCGTTGTCGTCAACAAGGTCGATCGTGCCCTTCTTGAACTTCAACTCACCAAGGAAGATTTGTACAACGTAAGTAAACTCATCAATATGTTGCTTTTCTCTCTTATCGCCGCTTGGCCAAACCCCAATGAAATTGTCCCAAAAACTCACTAAAATTTTTTTCCGCCTCCCTTTCCAATGAAAAAATAGACTTTCCAACGTACCGTCGAATCTGTCAACGTCATCATCGCCACCTATGTCGATGAAGTCCTTGGTGACTGCCAGGTCTACCCCGAGAAGGGTACCGTTGCCTTCGCTTCCGGTCTTCACGGTTGGGGTTTCACCCTCCGTCAATTCGCCGTCCGTTACTCCAAGAAGTTCGGTGTTGACAAGGAAAAGATGATGCAAAAGCTCTGGGGTGAGAACTACTTCAACCCCAAGACCAAGAAGTGGACTACCAAGAGCACTGATGCCGAGGGTAAGCCCTTGGAGCGTGCTTTCAACATGTTCGTCTTGGACCCCATCTTCAAGATCTTCGACTCCGTCATGAACTTCAAGAAGGAGCAAACCGCTACTCTTCTTGAGAAGCTCGAGATTAAGCTCGCTGCTGATGAGAAGGATCTTGAGGGCAAGCAACTTCTTAAGGTTGTCATGCGCAAGTTCCTTCCCGCTGGTGATGCTCTACTTGAGATGATCTGTATCCATCTTCCTTCTCCCGTTACTGCTCAAAGATATCGTGTTGAGAACTTGTACGAAGGTCCCATGGACGATGAGTGCGCCATTGGTATCCGTGACTGTGACCCCAAGGCTCCTCTCATGCTTTACGTCTCCAAGATGGTTCCCACCTCCGATAAGGGTCGTTTCTACGCTTTCGGTCGTGTCTTCTCTGGTACCGTCCGCTCTGGTCTTAAGGTCCGTATCCAAGGTCCTAACTACGAGCCCGGTAGCAAGACCGATCTTTTCGTCAAGTCTGTCCAACGTACTATTCTTATGATGGGACGTTACATCGAAGCCATCGATGACTGCCCTGCTGGTAACATTGTTGGTCTTGTCGGTGTCGATCAGTTCTTGGTCAAGTCTGGTACCATTACCACTTCCGAGTCTGCTCACAACTTGAAGGTCATGAAGTTCTCCGTCTCCCCTGTCGTCCAGTGCGCTGTCGACGTCAAGAACGCCAACGATTTGCCCAAGCTTGTCGAAGGTCTCAAGCGTCTCTCCAAGTCCGATCCTTGTGTTCTTTCCTTCACTTCCCCATCTGGTGAACACATCGTTGCCGGTGCTGGTGAACTCCATCTTGAAATTTGCTTGAAGGATCTTGAAGAAGATCACGCTGGTGTTCCCCTCAAGTTCGGTGACCCCATTGTCCAATACCGTGAAACCGTCCAAGCTGAGTCCAGCATCGACTGTTTGTCCAAGTCTCCCAACAAGCACAACCGTATCTACATGCGTGGTATGCCCCTTGATGACGAGCTTGCCAAGCAAATCGAAGATGGCAAGATCGGTCCCCGTGACGATTTCAAGATCCGTGCTCGTGAGCTCGCTGACAAGTACGGTTGGGATGTCGCAGAAGCCCGTAAGATTTGGTGTTTCGGTCCCGAAACCAACGGTGCTAACTTGTTGGTCGATACTACCAAGGCTGTCCAATACCTTAACGAAATTAAGGATTCTTGCGTTGCTGCTTTCCAATGGGCTACCAAGGAAGGTCCCGTCGCTGATGAGAACCTCCGTGGATGTCGTTTCAACATTTTGGATGTCACTCTTCACGCTGATGCTATCCATCGTGGTGGTGGTCAAATCATCCCTACTTGCCGTCGTGTCGTGTATGCTTCCGTTCTTACTGCCGACCCCGGTATCCAAGAACCCGTCTTCTTGGTCGAAATCCAATGTCCCGACTCTGCTATCGGTGGTATCTATGGTGTTCTTAACCGTCGCCGTGGTCAAGTCTTCTCTGAGGAGCAACGTCCTGGTACTCCTATGGTCACTGTCAAGGCTTACCTCCCCGTCAACGAGTCTTTCGGTTTCTCCACTGACTTGCGTGCCGGTACCGCTGGTCAAGCCTTCCCTCAATGTGTCTTTGACCATTGGCAATTGATGTCTGGCTCTCCCACTGAGCCCGGCAACAAGGTTTACGACATCATCCGTGCTGTTCGTAAGCGTAAGGGTCTCACTGAAGGTATGTATCGCATTTATATTCCGCTGGCTATACTTTATCGGAAATCTAACCCGTTTTCTTTTCCATTTGCACAGACATTCCCGGTCTCGATAGATATTACGACAAGTTGTAAAGAGCTTAAACTCTTAAAATGTCCTGGATATGATTCTATACGTGAAATAGTCGTAAAAATAAAGTACAACGATATGAAATGCATTAGTATATTGACGATTTTACCAAAATGTGAAATTTTTATAACTCTTTTAGACTTTTTGCAAGCAATTGTCTGTTACATTTCAGCGAGAAAATTCATCGCATGCTCGAAATGGCCCACTGGGAAAAAAAAGAGAGTTTTTATTGCTACATTGAGACGTGGGGAAAAAAATAAAATAATCTTGTTTGCACAAAGTTACAATCTTGTTTGCACAAAAGTTACAGAATGGGTAAAGGCCACAGTGCCAGCCAGCTCATGGGTGACCAAGTTGGGCTGAGAAACGCCTTGAGAATCATTGCCTCCCGAAGTACCACCTTGCAGTACGGGTGTGACTGTGTATGACATTGCCCTGATGCAAAAGTGAATAAATTCTATAGCCACAAACTGACACCGAGATAATATATATATTACTTGTTTTGCATAACAACACTTGCATTTTTAATTTTCCATTTATCCAGCTTCCCTTGGAATTGAATCATTCTTATCATGCCTGCCACCAGAAGTAGTACCAAAAAGACTGAAGAGCCCGAACAAATTGGCGAAAAGCGCCAGCATCATCAAACGACTGACAAAGCGGAAAATGAAGAGCCGCAGAGTAAGAGCGTGAAGCATGAAGCCGACGAAAAGGCTAGTAAGCATGAATCCGACATAAAGGACGCTTCCAATGGAGAAGATAGAAAGGCTAAACAGTCGACAAAACACACCGACACAAAAGACAAAGGTGACACCAAGAAGGCTGAGGCGCTGGAAAAAGGCCACATCTATTTTTTCTATCGTCCAAAGGTAAATTTGTTGTGGAGCAAACTCACACAAATGCCTCACGAACGGCATATTGATTCCTTTTTTTTTTTCACCGTTGTATACGATTTTAGATTGACACAGAAGACAGCGTGGATTCAATCGATGATGTTCAAAAGTTGTATATGGTTTTGAAGCCATATTGGTCAACAGATAAACGCCAACCGACGTTGGTTATACTGGGTAGTAAGAAATTGCCCACCGTTGATCAACATGCTCGTTACTGGGGCTTCGTCGTAAGTACCTGTGTTTTGATACCTTTTTACGTTGTTTTCCAAGATGACATTAGAAAGTGTCCCCGGCGTATTTAGTAGGTGTATTCAATTGCTTAGCCAATACTCTTTCATACTTGTGTTTAGGGAGCTGCCGATGATGACATTGCCAAAATCACCGAACCTTTCAAAGAGAGCAGTTATGAGACGAAGACGCGGGGCACACGTAAAATTCAACCGGCCCGACCGGTAGCTGAAGGTGTATATACGATCACTAGCCACAATGGCCACAGCCACTTGGCATACATTACTACAGCGCCAAAGGAACCAGGCACTGTTCAGGAGGCTTTTAACATTGAAAAGCAAGCTAGCTTGATCATCAGTGTTAAGGCAAGTATATATGGTTTGGGTATAAGCGGTTTCGTGGCATTTAACCTTGTTCTTATAATATTTCCTTTTTAGAACCCTCAAAAGTCAAATCCCCCTCAAGCTGGGCTAAGAGGGAATCAAAAAGCTGACTATCCGCAAGATCTACAAGCAGGTTTCAAAGACCGAAGATTCATTGCTATGGCAACTACAAAGTACCTCAACTACCAAAACTGTGAACTACTATTTATTGGAGCAACAGAGGATTTGCTGAAGGAACTGGGTGATGTAGGCGAAGATCTCATGGAGAGAGAAGAGAAGGACGACTTTGAGGTACAGGATGCTGGTGTAGAAGACTACATCTTTAAACAAATGAAACTCGACAAGGAAAAAGTTCCTGTTGAACCGCTGCAAGGCGAATGGAAATAATCGGCTTTTCAGTACGAGTCCCAATAAAAAAAAGAATGATTTATTAATGAGGCTGGGATGTGCTTTAAAAATAACCAAATAAATAAATTTTGTGCAGGTTTACCTTGGCTGGCTGGCCCTTATTTAACACTCTCCTCGTCTCATTTTCTCTTTCTTTTCTTTCCTTCTTCCCTTCTTGTTTGACAGGCATCGTCAATATGAATGATGTTGTTAGCACCGTGTCAAAAGAAGATAATGAGGAAGGGCTTGACCAGATATTTACCCCTCTCATGACTCAACATCCTAATTGGTCAATGAGTTTCAGCGATATTCAACCAACGCCTCAATATATTGAAAAACCATCAAATAAGAACAAAAGGGTTATACAAAAAAACAAAAGCATCAAAGAGTCATTGACAGACTTGCTCTCTGTTCTTTTGCGACGCAATGGGCGGAATCAAGATGTACGCAATCGCACCATTCGTATTGCTCCTGGACAGCCGTTACCGCTTATTGATCCCGCCATAAATCGCCCGTTTATACCCAATAGTATTACAACCACACGCTATACATTGATAGACTTTTTACCAAAACAATTATATGCACAGTTTTCAAAGGTCGCAAATTTGTATTTTCTTTTTGTGGCTATCCTGCAAATGGTTCCGGGTTGGAGTCCAACGGGCCAGTTCACAACAATATTACCACTGGCTATTTTCACTTCCATTGCCATGGCGCGTGAAGGATATGATGATCTTAGACGAAAAAGAGCAGATCAAACAGAAAACAATGCCACAGCTCAGGTTTTGCGAGTTCATAGATCGGTCGATCACACTACGGCTGTGTGGCAGGACGTTGCTTGGAAAGACGTGCACGTGGGGGATTTACTACGAATACAGCAAAATGATTGGATTCCCGCCGATTGCATACTATTGTATAGTCCAAATGAAGAAGCGTGTGGCTATGTTGAAACCGCGGCGTTGGATGGCGAATCCAATCTGAAGAAGCGCCACGCTGTGGTCAGTGATGGCCGATTTTGTACGCCGGAGGCATTAGCCCGATTGGCAGCCACCATATCTACGGAAGTGCCCAACGCAGACCTGAACAATTTTAATGGTCATATTGAAATCGATCAAGACGCAGCATACCCTTTGACAATGGAGAATTTGTTTTTAAGAGGCACAGTTTTACGAAACACGCCTTTCGTGTATGGAATGGTTGTGTTCACCGGTGAAGAATCCAAAATTAGAATGAACCTCAGCCGCAATGTTCCGACCAAAGCGCCTTCCTTACAGCAACGAGTTAATAGAGTAGTCATTGCAATTTTCGTACTCGTCATCGCCTTGGCAAGCATTTGTGCTGCTCTCGCCTTCCGGTGGGAAGCTAGTAACAAAGCCACCACTTGGTACCTCAGCCACTCGATAGATCAAGCCAGAGTGGTGTTTCAATTCATCATTTTGTTTAATACCATGATTCCTATATCACTATATGGTAGGTGCTTTCATTCCTCTTCTAGAATATTTGCCCATAGCATAGCAGATGATTTGTAAAGTACGTGACCTCCTTTTTTTGCTAATCATTTCAATTTTGTCCAGTCACCATGGAAATGATCAAATTGGTTCAGGCATGGTTGATATCAAATGATGTTGACATGTATTATGAAGAAACCGACACTCCGCCCACAGCACATACTAGCACCATCAATGAGGAGTTGGGTCAAGTCAATTTTGTGTTTTCTGACAAGACAGGTACACTTACCGAGAATCTCATGGTGTTTCGAAAATTAAGTTGTGGTGGGTGGGCTTATTTGCATGATTTGGATCTGATTGAAAAACAATCAAGAGAAGGTGCAGTCATACAAGAAATTGCTCAGCAAGTTCATAGGAGTGCAACCAGGATTAGCAGGAATAGCTTGACTCAGAGTTTACGGCGTAGTATGCATAACTTGATGGATCAATCGTCTCCACAAGAGGAAATAGAGGAAACCATGTTGTTATCAGAACTTAATTCAGCGCCGAGATTGAAAGTCGATAGTGATATTCCGAAAACAACAGACTTGATGCAGTCTATTATCAAAAACCCGCACGCACCATTACAACGACGACTTCAGTTCTTTTTACTGGCCATTGCCCTCTGTCATACTGTCATACCTCAAGTTGATGCAGAAACCAACCAAATCAATTATCAAGGCGCTTCACCAGATGAATTTGCCCTAGTAAATGCTGCAAAGGAAATGGGTTATGTTGTGATTGAACGTTCAGCTCGTCATGTCGTTTTGAAGAAGCCGCGTTCAGATGAACCCATCAGATTTGAAATACTAAATATTTTAGAGTTCTCAAGTAAACGGAAAAGGATGTCCATTATTATTCGATTGCCGGACAATCGGATCGTTCTGTTTTGCAAAGGTGCAGATTCCATTGTTCTTGAACGTTCTCACATACCAGAAGAATTGGTATCGCCTATTTCCCCAAAAGAGATCAAACGCGGCCCTTGGCATTCGACCGCCACTGCTTCTTCCGCCATGGAAGATTACGACGAATGTCATTTCACCGATATATCTGTCGAAGAAGAACGTTGGGAATACGCTCGGACTATTCATCACATTCAGCAGTTTGCTACAGAAGGTTTGCGTACACTCTTATATGCACATCGGTTTATGACTCAAAAAGAATATGATGACTGGAATATAGAATATACCAAGGCTTCATTAAGTATTGAAGACCGACAAGAGAAATTATTTGATGCAGCTGAAAAAATAGAAGTTGGCTTGCGAATCACCGGCGCCACAGCCATTGAAGACAAGCTACAGGAAGGCGTCGCAGACTCCATCGATCGTATTCGAAAGGCAGGCATGAGAATGTGGATGCTCACGGGTGACAAACGTGAAACAGCCATCAATATTGGTTATTCGTGTAGGCTGATTCACAACGACTCACGTCTGATTTATTTGGAATCTGGTCCTCAATTGGAGAGCGTCATGCTCCAAGCGTTGCAGGATGTGCAGACTGGCCAAGCTGCCAACGCGGTGCTGATTATGGATGGTATTACTCTTGGTACGATTGAAACTGATAAAGAGCTCCTATTACTTTTTTGCCAATTGGGCTGCTTATGTCAATCAGTCATTTGCTGCCGGTTTAGTCCCGCTCAAAAAGCTTTGGTAGTAAAAGCTACACGTACTGCTGCTCCAAGAGCAGTGACGCTTGCTATTGGCGATGGCGCCAATGACTGTGCCATGATCCAGGAAGCTCATGTTGGAATTGGCATCACTGGAAAGGAAGGCATGCAAGCGGCCAGAGCTTCTGATTACTCTATTGGCCAATTCCGTTTCTTGTGTAAACTCCTTCTTGTGCATGGCCATTGGTCATATATCCGAGTATCAAAGTTCACTCTCGGAACCTTTTTCAAATGTATGACTTTTTATTTGACTCAAGGTATTTTCCAACTATGGACTGGATTCTCAGGAACCTCTTTGTATGAAAGCTGGTCTCTTTCGTTCTACAATACCTTGTTCTCATCACTTCCCGTCATGATGATTGGAGTTTTTGAACGAGATTTCCGTGCATCCACTCTCATCGCAAATCCTGAACTGTACAAGATAGGTCAACGATCTGGAGCGTTCAACTTTGTCATTTTTGCCAAATGGGCTCTATCAGCTTGGTGGTATGCTGCTTGCATTGTCTTGATACCCTTGGCGCTCAATGGCACGTTATTTGTTCCCTATGGTGGTCGACATGGTCATTTCCCTCCACCAAACGAAGCAAGACTTGCATCTTTGGCACTGTTTGATGGCAACTTTCAGCTTTTTAGTTTTGGTCTCATGCTCTATGCCATGACGGTTGTTATCGTTACTTTGAAGGTTGCGTACTTGGAGTGTCACACACAAACTATCATTTCGCACTTGGTCGCATGGGCTGAGATCGGATGCTTTGTACTTTATAATCTCATTTATTCATACGCATACCCGGCTAGCAAGTCTTTTGAATACGCTGTTCGTGGAGAATTTGTCAGGTTACTCAAAACGCCAGTCTTTTGGTTAATCATAGTATTTACTGTTACCATAGCCATTGGTCCCAGCATGGTCGGCAAGGCTATCTCCGATTGGGTGTGGCCAACCGAAGAAGTGCATTTTCAAGAACTAGAAAAAGATGACCGGATCAGTCAATTGTGGGAAGCAGAAGCCAAGCGGCAAATTGTTGGAGTCGAAAAGAAGACCATTATCAATAACAATGCCCCAACCACGTCCCAACGAACGAGCAGATGGCAGAAACTTCAGTTCAAACGAAGCTATTAGTACCTGTAGAATAACACTATCCTAATATTGACAAGAAAATAACATTCATACCCAATATTGTATTTTATATTGCCATAAACTAGTTGTCCGAATAAAACCATATTTCCAAGCAGGTAGACAACTCTGGACCTGAAGGTGTAAATCATAATTTTGGCAGTCACAACGTCAATGCTCCAAATGCCATGGCCCTCAAAAGGGTTACAATTCCTCTAATTCCAGGAATAACAGACTGCAGGTTGTTTGCTTGATAATGTTGGATGAACTTATCTCGCATCTACGCGAAGAAATAGCGCTAGATGGCAGCAAAGGTATAACACTTTGACTGACGTCTAATTCGATATTTTGTGATAACCAACCCATTGGTTGATAAAGGCACCAGTCTGAAACGCTTATGGACATTTACACACCGCTTTCTGGAAGAGCATGTCCGAACATTGGCAGCCGAGATAGCAGGAAACGCTATTCCAAAGGATTTCACGCCAACAATGGATGATGGGATAAAAGCGAAAACATGGGAAGAACTGCGCAATCAACCAGATATCTTTGTGAATAAATCCGATTCAATTGACGACACGACACGGGAAAATACGCCCATCAAGCAGGAGGCTGCCCACGATCATGATATGGCTGTAGATGAACAGATTAATGCCGATGAAGATCAGGCCGAAGTACCACAAACTGCTGCTGTCAACATTAAGACGGTATGACAACTTGTAAGCTCGTGCAGCAATTACTTAACATTCTCGACTCATCATTGTTATTTCACATCATAGTACAACCTTACAGCTATACCAGAGGCGAAATCAATGTCCTTTGATCAAATGATGGCCGAGTATGGTAACAGTGTTGTTTTGACAACCACAGTCCCCAATCAAATGCAGGCAATTACGGGAGATAGTCAATTTACGGTAATGATTATAACAGCAGCATTATCATTAAGCAAGCTGAATACTCATGGGGTATTTGTAGATAACCGGAGCTGGCGTAACGGATTTAAGTGTGCAATTGCTGGAGGCAGTGGCCAGATCTCGAGAGAAAGGCATTACTCAAATTGAGCTGAGAGAAATCTTTGACATGGACTCCAAGTCAATCTTCTACTATGTCAAAAATCTCATCATCCGCGGTTACCTGTATGTAACGCAAGTCACTGTCGCTTTATAACAAGACGTGTTACTAAAACCATGCTTCATTAGGATAAAGCGCCCTGTAGTGGTGAAGGGATCACTTACTCAATTAGCTGTTTTAAGCCGATACCGAATGAGAGAAGACGAACAAGATGAAATGGAAGAGAATTTGGTTACTGACCCTTTTAAAGAAGAAGGTGGCGGAGACACAAATTTAGATGGAGAAGCAACCAAAAAACGAATGTCTCGGTTGCTGGAGACGGCAACCAATCAAACTTTGACTGTAGATGACTTAAAATCATTACTAGTGAGTTGCAAATGGTGATTGATGTTAGCATAGGGATTAAGAGCTGTTCGACTGACATGATAAAACAGGGCATGTATAATGCTTCCAGTCAACTCACTCGTTGGTTCAATCGAAATATCAACTTGTTGGAGGATAAAGGTTATGTTGAAAGACTCCTGGTTGCTGAACCCCAAAAAGAGCCTCAGAAGGAAGATGGTCCGCAAAAGAAAGAGAAACATCTTCGATGTATCCATTTGCTCAAGCCTTATCTTGGCCGGGAAGCTGGTAAATCTCATTTCACGTCCACTGGTCAGCCTTTTGCCATTTTCTTGCTTTTTAATGAGACTATCTAGTTCCAGACTCTGAAGAACAAACCTCACTTGATCAGGAACAGTTGTATGACCCAAAAACTGAATGCGATATTCTTGCTGATGTTCCTTTGGAATATCAAATGTATCTTATGGCGAAGGAGGCTGGTGTAGAAGGCATTACTTCTGTTGTAAGATGACCTTGCATCATGTAGTCTGTTTAAAAAGATTGTTTGGATACTTATTGTGTTGTCAACTTAGGACATGCATGCTTCCATGCCTCACGTTAGCTACAAGTTTTTATCAAAGACACTTGAGCTTGCTTGCAAACCTGCAGTCAGACAAGATCCGAGTTTACGGTTGTATCGTACTTCAAATATAGACGGACGAAAGCGTTTCTATCTTTATTTCACGAGAGAGGCATTGGCACTTTCTTCTTCGCTGGCTGAAGAGGTGGAGAAGCCAAAAAAGGGAGCTATTACGGATGACACTGATTTGAAAAGAAGCGAAGTTGATCCATTCAATTTCGATATACCTGAAAAATTTAAGAATGGCAGCTCAATGGTAAGAGTTGTATACATGCTTGAGTAGTTGAAAACAATGAACACTAAAATGACGTTTGCAGATTGCTGAAGAAAAACCCAAGAAGATGGGAAGACCTAGAAAACACCCACTTCCATCAACCAAAGAAACAGATGCAGCGTCACCATCGGCACAGAAAAGAGCGAACATTGATGAGCAGCAAAATTCAGAGCAATCTCCAGTCCAAGTCGATGTTAATACTGGTGTTGCTACTGATACAAATAATCCTCCAGAAAGCAAAAAGAGGAAATATAGCAAGAAAAAGGGAAAAGAAACAGTTTCAACAGAAAATACTGCAGCCATGGATGTCACAAGTGCTTCAGCGTCTCAAGTCGGCGATGAGCCTGTTCCTGTGGCAGCAACAAATGAAGCGGCTGGCAATCAACTTTCTCAACAGGAATCGAAGAAGCGCCAAGCAGCCAATGATGGAAACGAAGCAAAGGCATCTAAGAAGCCCAAAGCAGTTCAGCAGGCTGATACTGCAGCTCTCAAAACTTTGGCTGGAGATAGCACTCCCAGACAGCTTGGTATTCGAGCATGGTTGGAGACAGGAAGGAGTGTCACGCCAGAACAAGCAGTGAGTCCTTCGCCTGAATGCGTGTCGACAGTCTCTACTCCAGCTCCCTCAGGGCGGACTATTAGTCAGCCAGTAGCTATAGCAATGCATCCAGCCGCTGCCCAAGCTTCGGCACCAACACACCCAAAAAGTGCTTCTCGCGCTAAATCAGAAAATAGATCGAAAAATGCCACTCAATTTTTATTTACTGCAACTTTTCCTCAAATTGGAGCACCTGCCCATATTGCTGACCTCAAAGTTGTGGATTTTGCAAAAAACTGGAAGGCAGTTACTATCAATGAACAGGCCGCCAGTAAATTACCTTTCAAAAGACGACAGGAAGCGATTTTGCTGGTCTTAAGGAAGCATCATGGCGCAATGATATTCGATAAAATAATGTCTGATGAGATCGCAGAAGAGACAAACAGCATGGGATTGAATGCGGAAACCAAGCTTGATCGCAAATCCATCATCAGAGCTGCTGTTGCACTAGGGCAAGCTAGAGCATTGCAAATATACCCTTTGGAATTTAAGAAAATGAGTGGCTCTGCTCAAATCTCATGTCTGTTCTTACTTCCTGAAGTATCCCCTAATGACCAGGTTGTTATGGACTACCTTAATACGGTTAAAGAGAGGATTTATGTGCCAGCTGGCTTCAGTCAGCCGAGAAGTATGAACATTAAGAAGGAATGGCAAGTTGAAAGTTTAGAAGATCGCATTCAGAGATTGGAAGCTTCCCTTGCGTCAACTGAGGACAACCAAGAAACGAAAGAAGCTACTGAACAACAGATCAAGATTTTGGAGCAATCTAAGATTGCAGTGCAAAAGCGTCAAGCCCGACCAGCTATTAACGTCAATCGCCTCCTCAAGATTGCCTTTCGTAACGGTTATATTGTGCCCAAAATGATTCGAGCCAAAGTGTTTATGAAGTGTCTTCGTTATCTTGCTGATTCTTACGGCTCAAACACCATATCAACGGTCAGATTACTTCAGGGAATGCCTCTGAGAGCGTTTGTGCAAACTATCGGTGTATACGTAGCCAGTGAAGAAGTCACCAACGTTATAGAGAACCCAGAGTACCAGAATACGCCAGTTTCTCAGCTGCCTATTTTAGCTCGACGTACACTCTGGAGTCACAAACAAAACCTTCGATCTCGCTTAAAAGCCAATCTAACTGTGCTTTACTATTTCGGACTTGTTCGGCCAGAGACTGGCGATTCACTTGTAGACGGCTCCATTCTTGTAAACAACATTGTCTTGGAAGACAAGGTCAAGTTGCTCGATTATTCTAGGGCTGGCTTACCAGTGTTGGAAGAGCTTCCTGTTTCTACCCAAGCCGAAATTGATCACTTTTGGAATCAACTGGAAATTTCTTGTCTTAAGGCGGATGTATTCCCGGATGAATGTGAGGAAGACACGCGAAGGAGAATAGAAAATGCCAGAAGAGAGCATGCCGCATCGGTCAACAACCAAATGTTCATACCTGGCATCAATTTAACTTCATCATGGACTAACCGGTCTTATTTGACTGACGAGCAAATCGAGTATCTCAACTCTTACGTTGACTTACCACATCGTCAAACTCCCATTATGGATCCCATTTTATGTGAAGAAATTGCGTCAAATATGAAGATCGACCTCGAGCGTGTGATCAAGTACTATAAGCAGTTAACCTACAAGCTCTTGCGAAGGAGTAAGGAGTCTAGGCAAAAGCAAAGAGCAGACGAGCGCAATAAGATTAGCAATGATCGTATGACTGTTGTGGATGTTAAGTCTCAACCCGATGAAGATGGCCGATCAGTGTCATGGCGGCCGCTAGGTCTGCGACGAGGACGAAAAGGTGTTATCTTCCGAAGAACTGGTCGCCATAATGCTGATAAGAAGCAAGATGACGATGACGCCATACCCATTTCCGAGCTACCAGGTGGTAAGTGATCATATATAATTCTGAGCTATTCTCAATGTAGAACTCAGGCTCATACTATTTTTCCTCAGACAATCAAGATCACATATTACCTCCAGCGCCTAAACGAACCAGGAAAGTGTGGACTGATCAAGAAGATGAGTTGCTGCTATATGGTTTTGCCATTATGAAAAGTCGAAGAAATATTCGGTGGGAGCCCATGATGCAAGTTCTCAAAGATCGCAAACCAAGTAGTTGTAGACAACGTATTGCCATTTTAACGAAGACGGGCCATCAGCGCTCAACGGTATATAAACTGATACAGGCTTGGCAAGACATTTACCGGCAAGGCATCCAAAGTGGAGAGCTCAAGGATGCGGCTTTTCGCAAGGAAAGAAGGCGGTCTGATGATGAGCAACTCGTTGGTAAATCTGAAGATCTGGGTAGCGACGAGGAAGATTTCGGCTTGGGCTATAACTTGACGGAATGCTTGCGATACTTTTTTGAGCGCTTAAGGAATGATCCAAGGTTAGTACTTGGTGTTTTGATGTACAAGCAATACATTTAACTGAACCACATGTATTATGTTCAATCAGCATATTGGAAAACACTCAGGATTTCAGCTTGCCAAATACTGTCGATGAAATTAAGGAAGAATTCAATATCACTTTCTCAGTTGCTGATCGCTCAAGAAAACTTTTGGATGAACGATTAGATACGGGCCGACCTGGAAGTTTCATTCTCAAGAACCGAATTCTTACTTCCACCAACATAAAGATCGCCGTTGGGTCGATGCGTGGAGATCTAGAAATACAGAATACCTCATGGTCAGCGGATGAGCGTATCATCAACGACATCAAAGTCATTTTGAAGGTATGGCTGTCAATGATAGCTAAATGGTTTGCAAAACAAAACAAACGAATCAATCTCACAATTGAAATATTCTAAATTAGATGATCTTATTGACTCCTGGAGATCAATATCGACCAAAAGTTGCCTATCAAACCCTTTACCGATACCCTGTGAATTTGGTAGCCGAAGCCATCAAGGTTTCTGTAGCGGAAAACGTGATGACAAGAAAAAGCTATTATGGCAACACCAAATCAACATTGCCTCCTCGTACATTTGGTATGGCGGACAAGTTCTTGACTCAGCTTTCGGGAACATTGCCTCAGCGCATTTTCCAGCAAGCAATGGCGTATCGAAACCATTTGCTGCAATATGAGGAGATTGAGTTTTCCCCCGTGTGCAGCTCTGGTATGATGTACTGCTTGTTGGACATGTTTGCTCACCAAAAGGTAAAAAAGTATACTTTTGTAGGACTTGCCCATACAGATATGCTAACTCGGCTGTAAAAATAGGCAATATTTCAAATTGAAGATGAAGAAGAATTTAAGAGGACGAATCTGGCACCATTTTATACCAATCGAGCCATTGAAAACCTGAAATATGACTTTGATGTCAAGGTCACTTTGGACAACGAAGCGCTGCCACCCGTTCCTGATACTGTCGCTGCACAATCTTTTACTGAGGTGGAGGAAGCGACATGGCAAGAGGCGGCCAGAAAATTTCAAAAGGGCAAGCACAGTAAGGCTCGTGAGCATATTTGCTCCGTTCTCTTCGACCGAGGTTCGCATGGAGTACATTTGGTCGATCTCAAAGTAAGTGCCTGATGTTCATTAGAAATGTTTGCCATTGTTCGATCACTAAAACGTATATTGAATTATTTTAGCAACAACTGAGAGATAAGAAGGTGAACGATCAGCAAATATATGAGTTGATTAGGCACATGCGAGACAACTATCCACCGTTGGCATATCTTGTAGGTACTGCCAATAGCATTCTCGTGAGCTCAATGCATCTCCGCCGGTGGCTACCGCGACTTAAAAAAGTTGAGGATAATGCAGATGGCAAACTAGTGCCTGCTCGCATGTGGTATGATATGGAAGGAGAAATCATGCAACCTGTACTTCGTGGATGTATGCAATTGATACTGGAACAAGTACAGCGTAACCCGGGCATTACTCTGTCTGTGATGTTGCGTAAACTTCCTACTGTATTTGTATCAGGCGAAATAGCCGACGTATTGTCCATGTTGGAAAACCGAAGATGTATCAAGAGCCGAACCATTGCGAACCCCAAGCCACCCTCGTTGTTCTCATCGCCTCGAACTTACAAGTCCATGGGTAAGAGATAAATTTATTAATGATTCATTATAAGGTGATGGGTAACACAAGTTGATTAAATTAATGATTCCATGCAGACAAAGGCGCCATCGCTAATGAGAAAATCCGCTGCTACTGGGCATTGCCTGATTGCTGGGTGAACATAATATAAATAATAAGCTAAGATGCGTGCCATAGGCCCCCATCTCCTTTGTTTTCTTCATTCCGGTTTATATATGTAAAAATTCTTAATCTCGCACATATAAAATGAATTTCGTATTGAGTTGGACCCGTAATACCGTGCACGTCGTACAAAGTAAAACCTGTTGCACCACCCCATGCCCCATGGTATCATTATCACCCGATCAAAACATTCATCAGCCGGATATATTGAAGCGTAATATAAATTTAGCGTTCAGCATGGCCCATATAAAAAACACATTGACCAGCTTTGCCATGTGTTGAACTGCGGATACAAATTCCCTTGCCTTTTTCAATTCTTAGGTATCTCAATGTCATGCACAGCGCGGATGGTGATACCATTCAGGCTGGTTTATTAGAATAAAACGGAAAATATATGAAAATCAAACAAACGGCACAAAATATCTGAAGAACAAGAAAAGAGAAAGAGAGAGAGAGAGAGAGAGAGAGAGAAAAAAAATGCAAACTGAGAAGAAGATTATATACAAGAGGTTTAAGGATGATTCCTTATTTTGTTTTCTTTCTAAAGGCGAAAGAAAAAGCGTATGCTCTTGTTCTTTCTGTTTGTGCGTTAGTAAAAGCAAATCCTTGATATAAAAGCGACATTTAAAAAAAAAAAAGAAAAAGGAAGACGATAGAAGGAAAAAGAGAGAGAGATAGAGAAAAAAAAAAATAACAACTGGTTTCCTTGATGTGCAAGGCGTTGAGTGGGTTAGGATCGTGATCAATTGAGTAATTCGATCATTTCATTTTTACGGCAGCAAGAGACTTTCCAATCTCTTTTAGTCATGCCGTTTTAGATATTTTTTAGGTTGGTCTCCGAACAGACGAGAGTGGGTGGGGTGGGGTGTATATGGCGTTTGATTTCAAAAATGATACTCTTTTGTATGAGTGTATATATGTGGATTTTCTTCTTTTTTTTGTATTTTGTTTTTGCTGGTTATAATTATCAACAACACACTTGAGGGGTTGGGTATTCACGCTGTAGTGGTGACGTGTGAAGCTGTAGGTAAACCTTCAGAAAGGATCGGTCCTGCCGATAAAGTAGTGGTAGTAGTGGAGTGGTCTTGTTCTTCAAACGGTGGCACGCTCTGATCTTTTCGTCTTTTGGGAGCACGTCGATCCTTATCATCCACATGTTCATTGGCATCATCTCGTCGTTTACGAGCATTTGCCTCTTCTTCCTCAGACGACGAACTCTCATCTTCTTCAATTTCTTCATCCCAATCTACCACATGACCCATATCTACTTCTACCAAGTCTGATGGTAATAATGAAAGAGCAAATTCATCATCCAGTACAACAGGCACTTCAGCAGATTTAGATGATGGCTGTTGTGTTGATGAAGGCTGCTGTGGAAGCTGCTTCCAATCGTTATGAAAGTCCATATCTGAACGCTGCGGCTGCGGTGATGGGAAAGCCGACCTTATAGTCTGGTGATGTCGTACTTCATTCCAGAGTCTGTTTGATCAAGATATGTAAGTCAATATGGAACAAAAGGCTATTTAAAATAATTTGTAGAAATAGGCCAAGAGGCCAAAAAATAATAAATTATGCAGTTTATACAAGTTACAACGATAAGGTCAGTCGGGGTAAGAGAAGAAGGCAAAGGGGATCTTATTTTTTACTACTTATTAATACAAAACCAAAAATGTGAAACAAATACATTGGCGTGTATAAGCAAGATGAAGACATTGGAAAGACCATTTACAAAGCAATGCCAAACGAATCAATCAAAAAGGACAATGGAGGTGAAAATTACCTGGTCACCAGCAAGATTCTTCTCAGAGGCATTTCAGTTCTCGCACATTTAGTGGGGTAAATCTTTGACTGGCTAGCAGCCGAAAGGCGGTCCAGAACAACGTCGTCATCTTGTAAAGAAGTGAATGGTATTGAAAAGTGTGACGATGTTGATGCTGGAGTAGCCATAAGGGTATAATGGAGAAGAGAAAGAAAAAAAAAAGAAGTTATGACCAAGCCAACTGGGGTGTTTTCTCCCTTGACCCAAACTCCAATATCTTATTTTTGGCTCGGCCTGCCTATATGGCTTGGAGTTAACCAATCATAATCTACTTGCCTTATATGGCAGTTGAACTAGAATGACGTGAGCAGACGGTTGCCAGGCAAAGCCCAAGGCGGCCAAAAGGGAATAAGCATTGCCTTAGCTTAGCCCAAGCGTTTTTACCTAGCCAAAATACCTCAAGCATTCACTAAAGCACACAGTGTCACTCTAAAATCTGTCAACAGTCATGTCCTCATCATATATGCTTTCACACATGAAGTGCAATACACATTGCCTTCAATAAACAATAAACTATCAATAACTAATTTGATGTCTCCCTTAAATTCACATCCATTGATGCAGTGTACCATGCGAAATGACTATTAAAGGCTTTTATATTGTCTGAATTGAACTCCACAATGAAAGGTTCTCAGGGCTTCAACCTGAAGACATCCTCCGTGAGAGCCAAATTTTTTAGTGAGCGGGTAGATTCCTTATACCAAGCGCTGTTATACTGCCGGCCGGCCAATCAGAATTCTTCAGGCATGGAACCGTCGGACTAAAGGTTCCTATATCGCTTCTCATGGAATCTCTTGGTTCAAGCTAAATTCACCTAGATCTTGCCGTTTTCAATTTCAAGCAACATCATATTAAGCACCAAGATAGAGGAAAACATGTAAATGGATCGTAACAAGTGAATTTGGGGGGCGAGGTCTGTGTTCCCCTTGTTCATTGTACATTGCTAGAATATACCCTAGCAGTAACTCCGCAGTAGATTCAATGCGGGATTTGAAGTTCCCAAAGTTTATATAAGGCCAACCTGTATCAGGTATTATTTTTCTTCCTTATCAGAAACAACTTCCCTTTCATATATCAATCACTATGACCAACGCCCCAGAATATCAACGCATTGCCACCGAACAATTCCCCGCCTCTCCATTGGCCACTCTTGTTGGTATGTAGCCCCACCTGGTTTATGACTCCGAGCCTCTCCATCTACTCATATTGTTTCGTCATATCTAACTGAACTTTTTTTTTCGTAGACTTGGCCAACGCTGCTGCCGGTGGTGAGATCGTTGCTGTCACTGATGAGTTCTTTGCCGAGTGCAAGAACATGATCCAACCTGAGCCTGCATTGTCCTGCCCTAACCGCTTCACCGAACAAGGTGCTTGGATGGACGGTTGGGAATCCAAGCGTCACAACCCCACTTACGATTGGGCTATTGTTAAGCTTGGTTTCGCTGGTAACATTCTCGGTTTCGACATTGATACCAGCCATTTCACTGGTAACCAAGCTCCCGCTGCTTCTGTTGAGGCTGCTTTCGTCCCCGAAGGTGATGCCCAAGCTAAGGATGTCCAATGGACTCAAGTTCTTCCCAAGGTTGATCTTCCCCCTACTTGCCACAACTACTTCTTGCTCAACAACCCTGACGGTAAGGTTTATACCCATGTTCGTTTGAACAACATTCCCGATGGTGGCATTGCTCGTTTCCGTGTCTACGGTACTGTCCAGCCTATCTGGCCCAAGAACGTCTCTGAAATCGTTGACCTTGCCTACCTCGGCAACGGTGGTCACGCCGTCGTTGTCAGCGATCAGCATTATGGTTCTGGTGGCAATCTTCTTTTGCCTGGACGTGGTAAGAACATGGGTGACGGATGGGAAACCAAGCGCTCTCGCACTCCCAACCACAAGGACTTTGTCGTCGTTCGTCTCGGTGATAAAGGTCACTTGTTGAAGACTGAGATCGATACCTCTCACTTCAAGGGAAACTACCCCAACTCCATTCTTCTTGAGGCCACTAACTCTGACCAAGAGATCCCTGTGTCTTCCGAATGGGTTACCGTGTTGCCTCAATGCAAGGTCGGACCTCATGAACAATTCTACTTTGACCTCGAACACTCTGACAAGGTCTTCACCCACGTTCGCGTCACCATCTTCCCCGATGGTGGTTTCAAGCGTCTCCGTGTCTTTGGCGTCCGTGACGTTGAGGGAGCTGAGCTTCCCAAGGGCAAGGTTGAGATCCAAAATGGCAAGGCTGTTGTTGTCTAAATTTTGGGCAACCCTGAATCTCATAAGAAGTTTGAGTGGAAACCACAATCTTTTTTCAACACAATGTATTTTGTTTGGCTAAGAGTTCCCAATGCCATATCCCTGTCACATAATGTACAATTTTCAAATCGCATAGTCAATTCTTCTACAAATAACTCGAAAGCACATCGACAATCCCATATCCTCTAGAAAGTCAATTGCATATGATAAAAAACGTCATCCCTCAGCTTTTTGTCACAAATATTTCAAATAAAAAAAATAAAAATTAAACCAAATCTACTTGTTTAACATGAAATTTGTGAGCAATGGTCAAATTTGTAATTGGGATATACATATTTGACAGATCACTTTGTAGAAAACTCGCTTTCGTGACATCAAAAGCCTTTTTGGGAAATCTTTGAAAATTCCGATCACCTAAGCGTGGAGTGGTAATAAGGGATGGAGCAAAACCTCCTCCTAATTTGTAAAAAGATTTACATTATTGTTCTTGATAATGACATTTCATGGCATGGCAAGGCCTTATATAAAGGAACACAGACAAACTCAACTGGATTCAACCTCATCAATTAAGTGATGACAAGCTCTCCCCTTCTCACTTCCTTTCTCATACCCTCGTTGTAAGATTCAGTGTACGCAAGCACGTTTAGCGCGACCTTTTATTAATCATTTAATATTTATATATATTAATGAGCCACCAGCAGCTGAAGATGGTTTACTTGACAAGAGAGTACAAGACAGCATCTTTATGACCACCGTCCTTCTCTGGATCATTGTGGAGGAATTCTTGAGTGTATTGATCTGGCTTGGATTGGATGTATTCAACATAGTCGGGAGCACCGGGTGAGATCACATTATCAGCGAGAATGGCAGTACCAGGATGCATGATGTTGATTGACTCAATGAGTTTGATATCAGGGACATATCTATCCTTCCAGTGATCGATGAAGAGGGCATCGACTTTGCCAACATGGTCAGGATGTTCCTTGAGGAAAGGTCCGATGGCGCTATCAAAGCTTCCATGGATAACCTTAATAAAAAAACAAGATCAGTACCTTTTTCATAAAGCGTATCTTGTTCACACCTTCCCACATATACTTACTTCTACGGTATCCTGCAAACCAGCATGCTCGATGATTTTTCGGGAGACCTCAACAGATTGCTCGTCGATTTCAAAGCTATAGAATTTTCCACCCCATTGCTTGACCAAGTTGCCGAAACGCACAGCACTATATCCAACAAAGCAACCAAGCTCATACATGATCTTGGGCTTGTGTTCTAAGAGGATCTTGTCAATCTTAACTCCTTTATGTTCACCGACAATCATGATACGACGGTAATTGTAAGCAAAGTCATGGATGGCCTCAAGGACGGAATCAGGGTTTCCCTTCTCAGCGCAGTATTGGACAGCGGTAAGGACCATAGGCTTGACAGCATCTGTGTAAATTCAGTAAGGTTAGATAAAGATCAGCTTAACTCATGATAATACTATACTTTACTTTGCAAAGGAATAATTCTGGAAGACATGTTGTATAGGTTTTATGCGAGAAGATCAGTGATCTGCGGTAGATGCTCACGGCTGTGTGGCGCCCTTTTATACTTTCGTAGCTTCGGTGTTAACGCTAATAGACTTTGACCGAAATCCCGCGTAGCAGTCAATGGGGAATCACGGCTGTGACTGGCTTTCTATATTACACAGGCCAGCCAGTATTCGTGTTGATTTCTCACACTGCCTTATCAGATTTAATTCCCAACTGCGGTACCAACTTCCACTATGATTCCATCAGGATGATTTGGGTGAAAGTTGAGCATTTGAATTATGGGGCATGCTCGATCCGTATCATCTGTAACGGTGTTACTCTGCACAGTCGTAAAGACTTGCTATAAAAGATAGTCGTCAGTATCTCAGCATAACAATCGACTTGATTACTGCGGTCAACCTAAGTAACATTATCAGATTGAAAGCCAAAATATACAGTTAAAATATCGGATGAAATGTGGAAACAACGCCGCAACGCCGCGAATAGCCAAAGAGGGCAAAATTCACCAGTCGCGGAGTCGCTTTGAAGCAGTACAAGACCAACTTCAAAAGGTCTGGCAATCGTCACTTCAATGGTCTTGCATTTGGACGTACTACTCTTTTTCATGTAAATTGCCTCTCTTCTGCTGATTTGTCAGACTGTAGTTTGTGTATCTACAGAGAAATAAATGCAACTACGGACAGATAAATTTCTAGTTGCCAAGCAGCAAACCTTATGTTGAGTGAACGCATTTAATAATTATGTTGACAATCCATTAATCATGGATTGCATCTCATTCCCTCAAGGTTAAATGATGAAAAGATATGGGGTTTATTGTACACATTCAGTACAGGCAAATACAGGGTGATAACAATTGGGTTACCGTGAAATAATTCAATGATTGCTATCGATAAAAGTATTGTAGTTACAATGTTATGGAGTGAGACTTCAGAACACAAATGCTAATAAATTGTAAAAAAAAATATATCAAACAAACTATATCCAATTTCCTAGTGTATGAACAAGACCCAGTATGTAGTTGCGGTTGCTAAGTTCAAGAAGGATCTTGGCTTGGTTGCCTCTAGAAGGTGTGTGAATAAAACCAAGCGTCTACGAGAGCCATAATGTTGCGGCGACAATGGAAGTAGCCAACACCATTGTGATAGGTTGAGATGTTACAGTACTAGCAGCGGCTGAGGCTGAGGCTTGAATGCCGTTTACAGTACCACCTACACCATTGGCAGCGGCCAAACCGACACGGTTTTGACCCATGTCAAACACCATGTAAGCACTGCGAAGCATGGAATCTCCAATTAGGTACAGATTACTGCTGCTGGAAGAGCTACCAGAAGATGGTGCTATGCCGAATATACATTGTGATGCAGAACTAGGTGTGCTGCCATCCAAAGGTATGACCAGTTGAGAAACCGGAACTGAGAAAGTGATGGGAGTATCAGACACCTTGCTTGATGTAGAAAATTGTATCTGAACTTGGGCATTTGAGTTGGCAACATCACAACCAACAACATAGACACCAGCTTGTTGATCGATGGCGATGTCGTTTTGATCAGCTACTGACAAGGCAATCTGTTGTGCGACTCTTTGAGGAAGATAGGTCAATGTAGTGCCAGTATCCAAGATGACGGGTACGGTGGTTGACATTGTCAAATTAGGACTTGACAGACCGTTCACAACATTGAAGCCTTGACCGTATACCATCCAATAGGCATAGGTGTTAGAGTTGCTAGAACTTCCTCCAAAGATGGAATCCAAAGGATTACCATCAGAACCTGACTCAAGGCCGGCTACAGGCATATAGGCTAAATCGCCTGAATACTTTGACTGGTCAACGCCGCCAAATATGATTTCACCGGAGTTGCCGGTAGCAGACGCAGTATTAAGATAGATACTAAACACAGGGTCTGCTATGACCTTATTCTGTACAAGATTAAATACAAAAGGGTTGTACACTTGTCCACCATCGCTGGTCGAAGCTGTCAGCTGTGGATAGCCAAGACCGAAAATACCGTCTGAAACTGGACCACTGTTCTGAGTAACGCTGGGACTGGAGCCAACACCGCCGCCAAGAGAACCTTGGTTTGTTAAAATATCGGCTGTGGTGGTGACCATGCCAAACTGCTGGTTTTCCACCGTGGCTCCACCGACAGTGACAGTATCCGTGACATATGTGCCGTTAGCACTGCCACTTCCATATATGATACCGAATTTTTCATTGGTGTTCTTGAAAGTTGATGATTTTGTACTATCAAACTTTGCATATGGACAGGTGTTAGTTGGACATGAGGTTCCTGGCACCCACAAGTCAGCACTTAGTGATTAAAGGAATTTGAACATTGTTAGTGAAGTGTTGCTTGTTATAGAAGTTATGCAAACGTTGTTTTTTTCTTTTTATATATTTTATACGTTACGCAATGACAGCGCAACACAAAATGCGGGGGGGGGGGAGAGGGGAGATCGAATGTGATGAAGGCTTACCTGCCAGTATCTAAAGCTACTGAAAAGTTTTGAGCTGGCGTGCCGATATCTACATTAATAAGGTATTGTGAACCATTATCGTTGTACAGTGATGTCTGAAACGGGTCTCTCTTAGTGAGCCGATGGCCGTTCGGCTTAACGACTCTTTTAAACGGAACTCGAAGCAGTGGTTTTGCGTTGTATTCTTCTACTGGAGCAGCCAAAGCAACGGCAGCAACAGAACAGAGCAATACTAGTGAAGACGATATGTGCATAGGTAGACGAGCAAGAAGTAGAAGAAGTACAAAAGGGAATAAGAATAGCAGGAAAGGAAAAAAAAGATCTAAGCTGAAACACACTCGTTACAAAAATAATGGGAGGTCGGAGGTACAAACATCCCTTCGGTGTGTCGGCTAATAATTCTTTCAATTCTGCCAAGACTTTAAATTTTAGAGCCATAGTAAATGAGGCAGCGTCACAAAACGACCAAAAATCGTAACCGACAACAATGAGCTTTTGATCCAAACGTCGTGTGATATTTGCCAAATTGGCAGATGCCACATAGTAAAACCTTTTTTTACACATATGTGTTTAACCCCAATATCGTCATTGCCCAACTCTCCGTGAACACTGGACTGCCCCGACATGTGACTTGGATTTCATTGGCCACCACTTGTGATGGCCTTGTAACAAACATACTCCCCCCCATCCTTCGTCATGGCCACGTCGGTTTCGTCCTCGTCATCCGTCTCGACTATCGGCGATGACTCCAAATATGCCAGTCGATCCAAAGGTAACATGTTGGTTGCTGTCTGTATTTATCGCATCATTACACTGCGTTGGTCCCTGATTGTTAAATTTATGCAGCTACTAAACGCTTGAATCGGTCATCGACCATGTCTGGAACTCCGAAGGCCACAATCAACTTGCTCCCGCAGCACGGTTCATTTCAACCCAAAATATTAGACCTATTGGAAGGTGTTCACGTAAAAATTGGCCGCCAGACATCGGCAAAATCGGCACCTGGTCCCAACAATGGTTACTTTGATTCCAAAGTCTTATCACGAACGCACGCAGAGGTGTGGTATGAACTAGGCAAAGTGTACATCAAGGATGTGAAATCGAGTAACGGCACGTTTATCAATGGTGTGCGCCTTTCTCAAGAAGGAGAGGAAAGTGCTCCAGTCGAATTGAATCACAACGATACGGTAGAGTTCGGCATTGATATCATGAATGAAGACGGCACAGGTAAATTACTAGTTCAAATGTCCCTCGATTTCCTCTGTGAAGAGACTTTGTTGGGTTTTTTTGTGTTTTTTGTGCTCTCCCCCAAAAAAGTAGCCAGTAATTCTATTCTAAACTTTGTATCGTTTCTTATAGTTCTATACCACAAGGTTGCCTGCAAGGTGACCATCATTATATTACCCTCCGCTGAAAGTACGACACGTGAAGCGGGAGCAAGCAATAACAATAACAACAATTTGGGAAATGTTGAATATGTAAGCTTGGACTGTTTCAAATATTATGGAATATTAAGAAGATGTCTCGCAACCACAACCTACTTACAAACATTTAACTCAATATTTTTCTCAATAGTTGCAGAAACGACTCTCCAAGCCGTCAACGCCGAGCAATCCGTCGGATGTAGGGTCGGATCGCGTGCAAAACACCACAGTTTCTATGCCTCGCACACTGTACAACGGTAAAGACGCGATTAATCTAGATCAACTCGTTCAGAAACTTCAGGTAGAATATTCTCCTCGGTGCATGTGATGACAAACTGTGCAGTGCATTGACATGTTTAACAGGTAGAGTTGCAAATGGCAACGGAAGCGGGAAGCGAGCTGAAAATATTAAAGTCCACGGTGGGAAATGTTGAACGATGCATGAGCAAAGAAAATTTAAGTCAAATGGTAAGCAATTTCTCCATAAGATCATTTGTACGGATACCACTTTTGTTTCAACTTCTAAATCTAACCACAATGTTAGACGGCGCGTATAGCTGACCTTAACAAGCAATTACAACAATGTAAAGAGCAAGCAGCTTCCTATTTGGAAAAGAACCGACATCAGGACTTGGCCATGTTATCGGCACAACGGGAGCTGACCCGGTTTCGAGCCACGATCAGAAAATTAGAATCGGAGAATACCAAATTACGACAGGACAACCATAGTTTGCAGGACATTGTGGATACCTGTCGTCTGGAGAAGGATGAAGAGACGCTTGGTATACGTGATCAATTACTCCAACAAAAGCAAGTTACACTGGATCATGAAGAAGAAAATAGAAAATTACACCAACGAATTCAAAGTCTAGAAGTCAGGCGCAACTTCCCAACTAACCAACCCATTGGTTTACGGCAGGCGTTACAGGTATATACCTCAAAAGTTTTTAAAATTAATCATGTGCTGCTAGTCCTTATTCTCATTACGAATGTTCTGTTTTGACAGATACCTAGTGTTCAAATGATGTTGGCTATAATCATACCCATAATTTCAGTTGTGCAATATTTGCTATTACAATAGGCTGGGCTCCTTGCATACCAATTGATTTGCCCTCCACCTGTACATACTACGCCATCCCATCATACATTCGTTAATATATCTTGGCATCAAAGCAGAAAGGCATTTTGTGCTGCTACCTTTCATATTTTTATTACCGCTTTACAAGTAATATATATATAGCACCCTATAAAGTTTAAAAATTATCGCCGGAATCCCCAAGTATTGCAACTGTAACTAGGGGCGCGTCTCGAGAATAGTCAACAAATCTTTATGGGCTTTAGTGGGGTTCGTCATCAGGATATTGTGACCGCCGCCTTCGAATACAAAGATCTCGGCACGTGGAATGTACTGCAGAAGCTTCTTGGAGTGTCTAAACGGTACAGTCTAAAAATCATATATTAGTATACATGCAAGTCTCGGACAGTTTTGAAGTCCTACAAATCGAGAGTGCTAAAACTTACAATGTCAGCGTCGCCCCATAAAGCGTAGACTGGTACCGATGATTGTCCAACCTTTTTGTAACGTGCATCCAATTCCATGAGGGGATAGTCTTTGGCAGTATTGACCAGTGCACGGAAGTAGCCACTATGTTTGGTGATCTGATCGATGATAATGTTTTTCGCTTTTATTTCGAACTCTTCAGCTTCTTTGGATTCTGCGGCTGTTTTCCCCTTATGAGCGGATGACCAGCTGCCGAGAGCTTTGATAGCTAATGGCTGGAACACCGGGCTCAACCATAATTTGATAAAGGCAGGGTACTTGAATAATTTGGTATACACGGGAACATCTGCCTTCTCCATCAAACCAGCTGGACCAACCAGGATAAGACGCTTCACTAGATTGGGCCGGAAACTAGTATATGAGGTAGCAATAGCACCACCCAGTGATAGACCAACAACATTAAAAGGCGCATCAGTCCATCCTACTTGCTCTATCAGGAACTCCAACTGAGACATATACAGGCCCTCGTTGTAGCCGGTATTGCCAGGGGCGTCGGTGTATCCACGGCCCCACAGGTCATAAGTTAGTACTCGATATCCATCTTCTGCCAAGCTCGTGGACAAATGCTCAAATATAGGACTGGGACAGCTATAACCATGTACAAACACGATACGCTCGCCACTTTCCGGACCGAACAGCGCGTATTGCATCATTCCATAAGGCGTTTCAACTTGGCTGGCATTGGGGTAGAATGTCGTAGGGTAGTATGAAGAGGGATTAGCTCGCAGCGAAGCCAATGGCTTTTCTTCCTCGGTTGGACTGAATAGCCATAATGCCAAGACTACGACAGCTGCAGCAGTAATCTTGCTGAACATGTCACTAGTGTAGATTCTTGTTGGCCCCACCACTGAGTTTTCATAACTCTCTATTTTATAACATGATCTATGCTATAGACTAAAATGGTAGAATATCCTTTATGTCAGCCACCCAAGCAAAAAACTGTTTTCCTCATGTATATGGTAGTACTGCATAGCTCTTTAATCAATTAGCTATATGCGATATCGAGATTCGTGGTTAAAGTGTGAATTTGAGTTTTCAATTCGTCGCCCTCATCGATATTTGCATATTCCATCCTAGAATATTGGTGGCGACAGCCACTCTCGCCGCGACTTTTGCTAACTTACTGATATGCTTTGTAAAATTTGTGGTTGCGACCCACCCATTTCTTGAATTGGACGTGTTTGTTAGACTAGGGGATCAACTTTCAATAGGATATCGTGACGACCATAGCAAGCAGCTTGTCGATACATAACCGATAGAAATCTGCTCGCCACCCTTTCAAATGAATACAAGCACTATTGCAATTGTTGCTTGTGGCAAAAGTATGGCGGCTCTCCTTGATCAGTTGTTTGATATATAGCTGTCTGCAATGGACGCTCTCGTATTTTAAAAAATAATTATCACAATATGCTCAGCACTAGTAGCATAGCGTCTTAGTCTGTCACTCTCCGCCAGTTGCCAGAGTGTATTGTCATAATTTTGCAGCTAAAGACACAGCAGATGTGCAAGACTGTCAAATTGAACTCCTTTGCTCCTGCGCACGATGACATCCCTTAATCCGGCCGTTGATTATACCTTCCAAATTTTTCTATATACAGTAAAATTGTGCCAATTTAAATTCGTTACGACAGCATCTGCAACTCATTTCTATGCTTCCAGCTACTTTTGAAATATTCACAAGGAAGAGTCTATACATTGTTAGATCTCTACACCAAAAGTCAAAAAGATTAGCCATGCTCAAGTGAGTTAAAAATGAGGTGGTACATGGCAACACGTTGTCTGTAGGCAAAGGTGATGCCAGCCTCGTCTCCAAATATAGCGAGCTTATCGACAATTTCGGCCGGTGACTTCATTATTTTCAACTTGGATTTCGTATTTGCTGAGCTCTACCGACATTTCTCTATGATCGCCGTTGATCGAGGAATCTTGGCTTCCAAAGCAAACAAACAAGCACTTCTCAACTTGTGTAAGTCACGGTCAGTGTTGTTCGATTTTTTGCAAAATTATATACTTGCTGATATGGCATAATGTGAGCTATGTATTTTGGGTGGGCAACATAGAAAGAGATAGCACATGCGTCGTACGGATAAAATGACATGGCAGTTGGATGGGTGGGGGAGCGACATCATTTTTCTTGAGGGTGAACAGTTCTGGAGATTTTCAGATGGATGTACTCATTTGACGTGGCTTTATTTTTGTGCGTGTGGACAACACCCAAGTGCCCCATGAGTTAGCTCAAAAGGAAGGCAGCCTGTTGACGGAATGATTTCCGAAGTTGGACCAACACAAGTCACTAAACACCAGAAAATAAAATGGGTATAAATTGGCAAATAAAAAGGAATCCAGTGACCCTTTTTTTTCCTCTGGTTACTTTTTTTGCTCTTCTTATACTTCTTTAGCCCTTTCCTGTATAGTGGATGATATCCCAGTAACATTGGACTGGACTTTTGATTACATAAATTAGTCGCCTTTCAACAACTCGCACCCTTTTTCAAGTTTAGCAATGTACGCGCCGCCTTATTACAGCGGTTACGGTAGTCCTTATGGCTACACACCATCGCCTGCACCTTATATGTATGGAGGAATGAATCCTTACTCATATTCACCTTATGGCTATGGCGGATACGGTTATGGCGGAGGAGGCTATGGTTACGACTATCCCTACTATGGTGGTGGCCGTGGCCTGTTTGGACGCCATAACCTCTATGGACGTCGTTATATGTCTCCTTATTCCTCTTACTCCTACCCTATGGTAGGTGGTTACATGCCCTTGTACGGCAGCCACGGCAACAGAATTTACCCAGAGACCAACTTTGTCAGCTCTGTTAAAGATTTGTAAGTAGTGCACTGCAATAGATTTCTCATGTATTTCTAATGTTTTTTCTAAATATTTCTATCCCTAGATGGCAACCTGGCCCATAGTCGATACGAAGAAAAAGAAAATTAACGATTTTATATCTGAAAAAACTACACCAAAAAAAACATCAAAGTTGACATATATATATAACCGCTCGTATTATATATTTTTTATATATTCTTCTCAACCTCTTCGCACCGCTGTACATACTCAAAAACAAGCAGAGCTAGTTATCCTTCGTTGATCGAGCCTTTTCTCTTTTCCACCTTCTTTTTCCTATTTGGCATAATCTGGAGTTCTGTTGTCGTTTTGAATTTTTTTTATTCTTATTCTGCTGCTTTGAATGAGTTACTCAATACAACTGGTTTCTGAAAAGATTGGTTTTGAGTGGCAAGGGGATGCTTTGATTTCGTGTATTAGTAACGGTTTTTGTAGAATTTGTATATTAATGTGGGTTGGTGAACCCATGGCTTTGACGCCCACATCTGAAAAGACATCGCTGGCTGAGCACAGCCAGCTCACATTTTTTGTGGGTTTGGTATCTGCATGACCCTTATGGAGGCAATACAGGCATAATCTTTTTTGTTTTTTTGGGTGTATTGTCATGTGAATCACACTAACCGAGTAGGATTTCTTATGCTTTAATTTTGTATTTCTTGCATCGACTTTTTGCTCACAAGAATGTGATGTTTGCCCGGCAAGTAAGCAAAAACTACTGCTAGTTGACTTGGAATAACCTAAAAAGATACAAACAATGCGCACTTCGCCGCAGTCAATGGCGTTCAGGCTCACTCGGCGATCCGACTTTTTAAGACATATCCGCAAACCTACCAGTGGTGATTTTAGAAAGTCAAAACTAGCAGACGCTGATTTCACGGGGACTGAATCATTTAGCGAACTGCAAAATGTTCTTGCTGTTTCCCGTATTGCTCTCAAGTCCGCTGAATGTTATTGCTGTTGTCCATGAAAAGGAAAAAGGTGCTGCGTTTATGGCTCCGCTGCTCAGCTTATTTCGATATGCAGTTACCAGATAAAGGTTTGACAGCCAGCTCCCCAGTCCAGATTTTATAGAATCAAAAAAGGTATGCGTGTATCCAAGCCGCTTAAGCTTTTATGCACATCTTGACCAAAGCTAGGCTATGCATGAAACTGTGGTTGTGGAGCCTACCTACCCCGTGAACGCAAAAATGTGATTCACATCATGAGGGCAGGTAAACGAAGTCCATCATATAGGAAAACATGTATCAGAACGGATATTATGCAAAGGGTCATTTGGAGATGGTTGCTGACATATGAAGTATCAATTTGGGGTACAACAGAGCCCTGATTTTTTATAATTTCCTCATACATGGCTCGAGACTATATGGCGGAGAAACCATCTTTAATGATAATAAGCAATGAAGCAGTACATGTCTTCTGGCCCTTCGACTGTTTCAGTTTCTGCACTGCACTGCGCTTGTTTGGTGTGCGTGTCTTGGGCCCGTATCAGAGATGCCGAAGATCGGCTGGTATTATCATCCATCTTGTTGCATTATTCGCCTTCGATCTTGGGCTACACTTAATTTTTTGCCCAAATAGAGTTTAATAGTACTCAATGATTTAATTTACTTTGTGACATAACGAGGAGCTAACCAAATCTCCAGGCTTTCAAAGGGTAATTTCAAACTAATAACTCGAAGTTTCACCACATGGATGAGAACCCTGGCCGGGGGGAGACTGGGAGTTGAATGATAGTATAAGATTGTATAGCCTAAAAATGATAATCAAATCTTATATGTTGGTGAGGCATTATAGAGTTTGATACTTTATCATTTCTCCCTCTATAACCAAATTCAGAATAACTTTTAGAGGAATTATTCTCACCAAAGTATTGGCTGTGATCTCAACAGCAACGTGGCCAATATAATGAGGAGCTAGAAAATTATAGTATTTAATTTAACATTGAAAACGAGATCGTACACGTGACTGTATACGGTTTGCAGGCAACGGTACTTAGTGTACATCCATCCATCCATCCGTTTGCTCCCTCCCTTTGCTTTCGATACACGACCATGTCTGCCGAATACGCCATCGTCTATGCTGCCCTCATCCTCCAAGATGACGGTATTGAGATCACCGTGAGTAGCGTCGACTATTTCCTCCCATCGCCATTACGACATTATGGGAAGGAATAATATCTTTTTTTGGGAGCCCATTGTACTCATGTTCAACGTCTTTCTTTCCAGGCTGACAAGCTCTCCACTCTTGTCAAGGCTGCCGGTGTTGAGGTTGAGCCCGTCTGGTTCTCCCTCTACGCCAAGGCCCTCGCTGGCCAAGACCTTAACGCTCTTCTCATGAACATTGGTTCTGCTGGTGCTGCTGGTCCCGCCGCTGCTGGTGGTGCCGCCGCCGCTGGTGGTGCTGCTGAGGAAGCCCCCGTTGAAGAGAAGGAAGAGGAGAAGGAAGAGTCCGATGACGACATGGGCTTCGGTAAGATGATGCTGCATTGCTTCTTCGGTGATCGCTGTACCTGTTTGCTAACCTTGCAAAATCGCCCCATTCTCCAGGTCTTTTCGATTAAACAATCCGCCTTAACCATTCTCCAGCCATTTGAAATACAATTTCTGGATATAATAAAATCAAAATTGAGGCAGCATCTGCTGGCGTACACAAATATCATGTCAAACTGATGGTTTTTATATTACAAAAGAACAAAAACGTGTGGGGGGTAGAGGTATACATATTTAGATTAAACTGGGAGATGTATGTGATAGTTGGTCGTATTTGAACTTGTCCAGTTCCTCAATCTGCTGCTGCAATAGATCTAGCATGTAGTTTAACCGATCAGGACATTGAATGGTAGTGAGCAATACAACAGTTGTTCACATAAATCTTACCGGCTTCTTCATAATTTTCTTCGGCAACAGCTTGCTTCAACAGACTCTCGAGCTCATCAAGAGTCGCCGTGCTTTGTTCAGCTCCTTTACTAAAGGATCTTCCCACTGATCTAAGAGAGCTCTTACTGCTATGTCGTTGAAGCTCGCCAATAAGGTCTGGCGAAATCTCAAACTTCATGGTGATATATTTGATTCGATTTTCTAGACTGGTAATCTCGCTACTCAGAAGCGAGCGGACACGATATTGGTCTTCAGAGAGCCGCTCTCGAGCAATAATTAAGTTTTGTCGACACTGTTGAATGGATTGCAGTATATCCTCGCCAACAGTTCGCTCGGCTTCTTTTCGTTCCTGGATCATATTTGAAAGCTGCTGACGAGCTTCCTTCAATTCAGCTTCAGCGTCAGTCACGGTTTGTTGCAATGTCTTTCGCTGGATCATAGACTGCTCCAATGCGCCTTTCAAAGACTTGATCTTGGACGAGGTTTTGGCAGCAGTTTTAAAGTCTCGCCCGCCAACAGCTGTGGTTTTCTGCTCCTCCAATTCCGGTAGTTGTGACTCCACAATCATGATATCTTTACTCAAGCGTTGCATTTTCGATTTGGTGGTAATCAATCGGGCTGACAGACTATCCACCTTGGCCCGCTGTTCGTCTGTACCATGTTGTCGACTTTACAAGTGCATCAGCGTCACTGATTGGTTTGTCAGATGCAAATAGCAAACTAGCTTACCTGACAAGCTCATCAAGCTTTGGCTCCAGTTGCACTTCGAAATCACTTATTAGTGTTCTCATGATTCGATCAACTTCATCAGCATCTTCTTGGCCGACATTAGCTCGTTCGCGTGCTTCGCTGATGGATTGTTTCAGCGTGACAAGTTCGCTTTCTTGTCGGCGTATATCCTTGTCATGGCGTTCCTGTAATTGCTGTATCTTTCTTTCCTGCTCGTCTATTTCCGCCTGATAAAAAGTGGTAAGATATTTTATCGGAAAACTTTAGCCTAAAAACACTTGTAACCCGTCTACTTACAGCTCTGGTATCAATGTCAGCCTTTCTCTTAACCACAAGCTCAAGCTCAGAATTAAGTGCTTCTTTCTCTGGTTGATGTACGGCAATAGCCTTGTCAATGGTATCATCCAGCTGCTTGATTGTATTGACACATTCCTCTCTGGATTTCTTCAAGGCGTTAACCTTTTGTAACAGCTCTTCAATCTCGTTCTCAATATCCTGCTTTCGATCTTGCCATGACTCTCGTTCCTTCTTTTCGTCATGTACAAGATCATCTACCTTCTCGGCATACTCGGCTTCTGCTTTTTCCCACATTTCATAATCAAATGCATTCTCGCTGGATAGAGTCTGGGTTATTATATGATACATAAAATTGTTATTCGAAAGAAGAAGATATACCTTTTTTCTTTTTCAAGCTCGGCCCGTTGCTCCATGATTTCCTGTATCTTTTGTCGCTGCACATTGTTGGTATCTGTGACATATTGCTCCAAATTTTGCTCTCTCGTGCTCTAAATTGGAACTGTGAGAGGCTTGAAATACTAGAACAATTTACTGGACATTTGATTTTCTGTTCATTACCTTTACTGCCACATACGCTTCGGCAGCTTTAGCCGCTGCTTCCGCTTCTTGTCGCATCAAAGTACTGAGATTTTGCCAAGTATTCGAAAATTCGTCACCCAGTCCCTTAAGCGACTGCGACTCTAAATACTGTATGTGCTTGGTTGTCTTTTCCCATTCCGTGTGCAGTGCATCAGCTCGGACGAAATCCTCTTCATCCAAACATTGCTGTTCTTTGCTTTCCAACGAACGTAGCGCCCCATATAGCTAAGCAATTTAAAACATCAGAATAGATCGAGTCATGATGCGTATAACGCAGCTATGTTTTACCTGTTCCAACTGGCTATACGTCTTGGCTTGCTTTTCAAACACATTGCTAAGCATCGTAATGCGTCGATTCGTTTCGGCCTGTATTCTTTTAAGTGCACTCTCGCTGCTTACTTTTTGGCGTTCATAGTCATGTGGTTTGGGTGTGACTTTGGGCAGGTTTGAGGGATCAGAAGTTGCCACAGATGCTGATGGAGGCGCCATAGGTAAGCTGGGTCGTTTTTTGGAAGGAGAATTCGTTCCAGAATCGATGGCAAAAGCTATTATGACTAGTTAGCATAAGTTGCCCTTTGAAACCACCGAAATAATTCGCATACCTAGTTCGCTAGAAGGCGTGGCAAGATCAGCCTCAAAAAAACTGAATTGAGACGATCTCACTTGAGACTTCATAAGACTGTTTCCAGAGTCTCGTTTCTGTGGTATATCATGAGGTTTAGGTGAGCCTAGAAGATCATAATGTAAGTTTGCGTGCGTGCAAAGCAAACAGGAACAAAGGTCGAGTCGGGGTTTATACCTGCGGCAATGAAGGCAAAGGCAGACTGCGAAGGTGAACGTGATTCAGATGATGTATTTGTCGACCGGAACTCGACACTTTTGGGGCGAGGGCTTTGGCCGCGCGGCGAGGAGGGTATGGCTGTAAAGCATATATCAGAACACAGCGGACTTTTTATCATGCACAGGTCATTGATAAGACTTATTACAATGTCCGGCTGAACTGGAGCCGTTGGCAAACCCATCACGCAAAAAGCTAAAACTAGAGAGAAATCCTCCACGAGACGGTGATGACACCTGGCTGTTGGTACGTGATGTTGGTTGCACTCGCTTTTGCTGCTCATTCTCCTCGTAAAAGTCGTCTAGAAGAGACGCTGAGAGAACACCTACAGTATGCAATCAATTGATCAGCGACCACAAACCATGGATCGACAAGTAGAACAACTAACTAACCAGACTGCATGCTCAATTATGCTAAAGGTGTATTAGAAGGAATCTCAGTGTAGTCTAGCAATGAACTGAATATCAGCATCACACGTGAACAATGAGCTGCTGGTCACTTGGGAATGACTGCCTTTAATTTTTGTGAGCCTTCTCTGGGCCAACAGGCCTAACGGTCATCGGTCATCTCGTGCGATCCCAAAGCACACACAAACACTGGTCAGAACTGCCGAAACAATAAATTTGACTGTCAGCCATAAGAAGGATGCGCCGCTCTGTTCACAAGGAACCATAAGCACGGTGTAAAAGTTTCTAGAATTGAGCTCGGGAAAATCTTCGATCACTTAAATTAAAATTGATCAAGCGATCAAAGTTTAATAAAGCTCGCCACAATTTTTGTTTGCTTTACCGCTAGGGATATTGTCAATTTTCCGAATGATCGCGATCGGATAATAATTTATTGATCATGGTTTTGTCAGAAATCCTGATTGTGTGAGCTGTTTCAATATAGAAGCATACAAGGTATGGAATGTTCGCAGATTGATGTCTGCCACTAGAGCTAGTTTTCCACCAAGATGGCGTATATCCATATCCAGGCCCTGCAAGCCCAACTTTTCGAATTCACCCGATTCAATAACTTCTGATCTCGACAATCGTGATAGTAAATTATTTACTCGCTGATACATCAAGCGATAGATATTAGACGACGGCCTGAGATTATGTCCTAGCCACTGGCACCAAAATGCAGCGGTGTTTTGTGTGATGCCATCTTCGGCCGATAACATGGCTCCAAATTTCTGGTTCCTCTGTCTTATCCGAATGGCTGTGGCGCACACCTCTAGTACCAAATCAAAACTGGATACTCTATCAAAGGCCAAGTCGGTTCGGTTGACTTCAATCACCTTTTTGAGTAAAATAGAGATGGTACTTTTTAGGTTAAGCAAATCCTCCTTGGTCGAAAATTTTCCAGCAATGCTGTGGAATGGTAATAATAATATGGCGGTTACAATAATGTTTTGGTATTCGTTTCGAAATTGGTTTGTCATGCGATGTTCATCCAAGTGAAGAGTAGCCGGGAAAGGTGCTGGCTGCAAACTCATAGCAAGTCTTGTTTCTTCATCGTCTGTGACGAGTCTGACTAACGCTGAATGAGAGTGTGAGTAATTAAGACAATGTGTAATGTAGGGTCTTATTTGCTTTACGTACCAGAGTGGTATACTTCTATAAACGATTTGTTTCTGCCTTCACGTTGCCATGATGCCTGGAACCAGCTGCGAACAGAGTAGAGTTGAGCTTGGCTTCTAGCATGTTGCCGCAGAAAATGTTTGAGTTCGAAATCCACACATGTTTCAACGAGGTACATGCGATATTGCCGTAACGCTTGGTTAGCAATATCCTTAGTAAAAAGAGTGGGTTATTATACACATTTTTGTTCATGTTCGTGAAATTTACATTATCCTTACCAGCTTGATGACCTCTAATATCACAAAGCATTGTTTGATAGCTTTGCCAAAATGATGGTTGTTAAATAAATCTTGCATGTATAACACCAGAGGTAGTCTGGAAGGAAAACATGCTGTTGAAAATGTGGTGTAAAGGAAACGAGCTAATTCTTGTACATCCAGAGCATCATGTTGAAGCTGTTGAATTATCAGATCACTATCAAGCATCCTACGAATTAGCGTCCTGTCAATGGCCTTGTATGATACTCCAGCAATAGATATGGCCGGTAGGAGATGACATAAAATCTCGGCCACTTCGTTGATAATGACCTGAAGATACTCAAAGCGAGTTGGTGAAGCTTTAAAAATTCTGTCTGTGTTGATAGCCAATTCAACCATCCGCCAGTATCGCTCTGCCCTTCTGCGCTTTATTTTTCCACTCCGGCCGTCCAAATTGGCTCGAAATGTGAGATTTGGATCGAATATAACGTCATGTCGGAACTGAGCACTATTGAAGATATCGGGCACGGTCAATTCATGTAAAGTTTTGGAGTTAATGGGTGGTATCCATAAGTCCATAGAGAGCGGGCCCCGGTATTCTTCTATTCCCAGTGAGCGACACTCAACAGTGGTTGGTGATGGCTGAGCCTTTTGTGCTTTGAAAAAGGAACTAGTAGAATGCGTTTCATGTTGTGTCGGGTAAATGCCAGGAAATAAAGTTAACTCGCGTCTGTCGCATTCTGACTGAGTCTCATCCGGTGTATCTAGCAGCGGGCATGGTTCACTGAAACCATTGCTGCATATGGTCTTATGATAGTGGACATGACACCTGCGTAGACGGTTCTTGCGGTTTGTAAGACAATACGGCTGTCTCGCTAGCTTACTGCATACTAGCACTCGGCAACGTTTCTGAGACACCAGATTCCGCGAAATCAAACTCCGACACCGTACATGCAGCCGATGTCGTTTTCTTTGTCGAGTTAGAAACGAGTGCGATCGAATGATAGCAGGCCAACAGTAGGGCCATACACAGTAGATTGCGTTGTTAGATATGATTTGAGCTTCATTTCCGGGAGAGCCATGCGGCTTTTCCACTACAACACTTTCAATTGTTCGAAGTGGCCAACCACAACTGCCAGATGTTGCTACTTCAGATTGAGCATAGCTCGGCACTCTTTGTCGCCTTTGAGAGAGATCGTTGAACTGCATCAACTATAATCAACGGGTAGTAATGCAAAAATAAAGTTGAAGTAGACAGTAACTCTTGGAAATTTAAATTGGAAAAAGAAAAAGGATACAAGATATTTTCCGTCTTTCAGCTCAACAAATCCATTGTGTTAGAACCAACCCACTGAAACATCCGGGGTTACCAGACAGTGAGGCCATCCGGCTTTTAATCAACCTTATTAAAAAAATGAGTTACTTCTCTGGGTCAATGATCATGGAGAACAAAGACAAGCCTTTAAAAATAGTAATCACAATAATTGGACCAATTACCACCTCAACAAATTTAAATTGACTTGATCACCACACCTCGCTCCTCACAACAATTTTTCCATTGCCTCTTCTTTTCAATTGCTAACCCATGCTACTTTCAGCACCTATTGGTTTGTACGCGGAATATTCATTAGCGTGGTGTAATACCCCGGTTATACTGCTCTTGTCGCTGCTTTTTACACTCCATGTTTTCGGAATCACAATTCAAAATGCTGCTGCTGACGCACTCAAAGACATCAATTCACCATGTGGAAATCTGGACTCGGCGGTATTCAGCCTTGCCAATGCTCCCCATGCATTAATCCAAATGCTGGATAATGAAACTGATCACTCTGTCAAATTTGTTTTGAATGATACTCGCCAAGCTCTCTTGACTGCCATTGACGGGGTGGATGGTTTACTTGTGTTTTTCATTGACACTTACAAATCGACATATGTGTGCTTACTTTCTCTCGCTGTAAACGGTGCTATGGATGCTATCACAAGTGTAGCTTCGTACTTTGAGAGTGCCGTTCAAACCATATTGAACGGGGCTGCTGGCGGTGTTGATGGTATAGCACAGGCCATTGAAGGCTCCTTATATGGAAATGATACATCCCAATCTAGCAGTAGCGTGGCATGGCCCAATATCACTTCTAATTGGACTACGGCTTTGAGTGGCCTGGATACCAAAATTCAGAATTTTACACTTCAAAGCTCGGTTGATGCACTTGTGTCCGCACCTTTCCAAGACCTTAAAATGGCCATCAACCAATCTCTATATGCGTCTATGCTGTCCACAAATTTCACTTCTGCCGTACACGATTCTGAAAACATACCATGGGTGCCTTGTAATGCCACAGTGCTTCAACAAACCATTGAAGATGTTGAGACTCGGCTGCTATCTGTGACTTCTACCATTTCATATATTTTGATTACTATGATGATCATTGTAATACTTTGTAATCTGGCCTATCGGCGCTTTTTGAATCAATGGAGAGTCGCTATGGCTCAATCGTACATCGAGACGTCTAATCGACTGAACCATGCTCATGCCATGATGGCTTTACGTGCTGGACACAAACCAATTGTATGGCGCATCATGTCGTTACTTGGCGTTAGCCCTCTGCACCCGGGTCGAGCTAGCTTGTACTCATGGTTGCTTGATTATATCTCGCATCCGGTTGCTTTGTTGGCGCTAGGATACGGCCTGTGTGGTCTGATATTTACATCGTTGGTTATACGAGTCATCGAAGCAGTTCGTGATGATGTAACGGCACAATTTATTGCTGATGCAGATGCCATGATTGCAAAAGCCACGGCCAACTTGACTACCACTTTATTGGCAACGGCTAATCAAGTGGTTAATAACACAAACTCTGCAATCTCTGATTTGGAAAACACTGTGAACCATAATGCACTCGGCTGGGTGAATACCACCACCAGTATTCTCAACAACACATTGAACCAGATAACTTCTGATATTGATCTGGCTGTTTCTACCATTTTCGGAGGTTCCATACTGGAGACTGCTGCTCAAGGTTTACTGAACTGCCTGATTCTCAACAAGATACAATCTATTGAAAACGGTTTAAATTGGCTGGCAAGTACATTCGAGTCATAGGTCTTTCCTTCGCCATCATTCGACTTCAATGCTGACTTTCACGTTTTGTTAGAACAATGTTTCCAGTATTAACTTACCTAGAATTCCTGATGGGTTTGTTTCCGATGCTGGGCTACTTCCCGAAACAACGTTGAACAACCTCATGATACCCGTGGTTGGAGATGGATCGTCTGACAACAGTACGCTGGATCGTCTGTTTGACCGATGCGTCTCAGAGCTGCAGGCTAGGCTCCCACAATACTACCTACTGATATCTATTTGGCTTCTCGTACTGCTGATGGGTTTTTGTATATGGCTATCGCAACAGAACGCCATCTCAAAGCGTAAATCTACAATTCCTTGGACTCCTAACCGGCCGTCCGTATGGCTACATCGACGCAAAGTTCGGCCGACTAGCGGTATTTATGTACGACCTACTGCTCCTCGACCTGCTGTGATCAAGGCTGTCATACATCGTGATCGCCACAAGGCAGAGAGACACAGCATGTTGTTCAGTGACAACAGTGCTATCCGCTTGAATGTGATCTAAAGTTTTGGCATACTCCAACGAAAAGTGCGTGTAGAAAGAATATTTTCATTGTAACAAGTCTCGGTCACGTATGGTCATATGTATTTCATAAAATGGTTTATTTATATCAAACTCTTTATCAGTCTATTTACACAATACAATAAAGCGAGTTTACATGATCATGTACCTGTAAAATGAAGCGTTGAGTTAGTTTAACGGCAACAGATAATAGTAGGAAAAGAGTTTGGTATAAAAGCACATAGTAATCAGAAAAAAAGGCAATATGGGTTGTCTACATCTTTAATCCAGAACAGGTCTGATATTTTGTTCATCATTTGAAGAATGTGCATGAAGGGGGTATAGAAAAGCGATAGGTTTGAGTGCGGTTTACTTACATTGACTGAAAAAGAGGTGAAGGTAGGATTGTGTGGTTGAGCAGTTGGCTTTAAAGAGAAAAAATTTATTTCTCATACCAGTCACATTTTCGCAGCTCCGTGAGCGGATTATTATGCTCGAGGTGTGACAAGTCGTCGAGCAAATTACGGGTTTGGAAAACCTCCAAAGCCGTTGACTGGCTATAAAGCAATGGTTTAGTTTACAATGTTTAATAATACATTGGCTCTTTATTATAACCAAGAATAAAATAAAATGAAAGAAAACGCGCAGCGGTGTGAAACTACAAACTATATATTATCAATCAGCATTAAAAAGAAAAACGGCATGTAGTAAATAAGACGATCTCTTTTTCAATCCTTTGATCCCTTATTTCAACTTTTGATCACGATTGAAGATCCATTCTAATTCGACAATCTCTCTCCAATGCTCGCCTTGCTCTCCAAAATTACAACTGAGCGTTGCCTTGGCTAAATGGATCCACCTTAATACACCCCTTTCAAACTCCTTTTCCAACTTGCGGTTGATGCCAGCTACCTCTAACTGAACCAAGGCATTCCAAGCTGCCTTGGCCACAGTGAGGAAATGAAGAGCGAGCATGGGATGGTTCCTGGGATAGATGAACATGTAGTGAGTAAGCACCAACATGGCCAGTCGAGAAGATTGCGGCCAGCGATTTTTAGCCATTTGCTCATTTAAGAGCCGGGTAGCAACAGTAAGTGTTTTTAATGAATAGGGTTTTAACACACCGCCACCGTTGGCAGTTTCGTCTAGTACAGGATGACTTAGAGCGGCCGCTGCAGCATTGAAGAGCAATTGTTCATAGACTTCTTTTGATGCATCGAGAAGTCCTTCGGTTTTGGGTGAACGATTTACACCAGACGGGAACATGAACGTACCCATAAAATGAACATATCTGGGGGCGTCCAAAACACAGCCAGGACTCATAGTTGCATCACTACCTGGTGGATACCTTTTGGTAAGTTCCAGCACATTCCAAGATTCAACTTGTTCCATCAATGTCTTTTCAATAAATGTCTCGCCGCCCTCCACGTAAACGTCCTCTTCCTCTGAAGGTTCACCTAATAATTGGTCAACTATTCCAAAGCCATGGTCGGAATTGCATCTGGGACAATCGCATTCGAAAAAGTATTTGTCCCGTAGCATCTGAGTGCGAGTTTTGCGGCTGTTGGCCACATCAATATAAGCCAAAGTAATTTCTTCGCCTTCTTCGACGTCTTCAATGAGGCGAATCATTTGGCTGGTTCCGTTATACAATGCTACAGCATTTGGTCGACACGAATGATTGAACAGAGAACCAATAGGATAAGTGCCTTCACCAACTGTAAACAACTGATTATCTATGATGCCAAAATTGTTGGAGCGGAATCGGCAGAGATATATCAGTAGTGCAGCGGCATCAATGCCGAGAGACTTTATGTGAGGTTTTTGTATGACAGCAGTAGCTATGTGTTTGAAACGATCCAATTGATCTTGGGGTTGTTTAGTTTCATGTGCCAAAAGTGATGAAAATGCTTCCAAGTGTGCACCCAGTGCTAAATCGGCGGCAGTATTGCGCGTAAGATCACTCTTTGCCCTTGCGATACCCAATATGACTCGCTCCAACATGAGTTCATCTAATTTATCTTGATCTTCAAGGGTTGCTGATGGTTGATTGGGCTTGCAGACGTATTGATGAGCAGCAAACCAAGCTTTTTGAAAACAATGCTTGCTGCAGTAGTAAGCAGCTTGGCAACGTGAGCATCGTTGTAAAGGAGTGGCTCTAGTAGCTCGCCTGAAGCAATAATTACATATTTCAGCACGCACAGATGGCAATGGCACAAAAGCTAAAGCTTGCGATTCGATGGCGACTGTTCCACGTTTCATAGCATTCAAAGCCAACACCTTTCTATATTTTTTTGGGTCATCGGCTAGTTCCAGGTGATGAGCTCGTAAGTGAGCCTGTAATGCTGGCCATTGGACTGTATGCATGGCTTGGTTGTGTGGACGAACCCGAAAAAAAAAAAAAGAGATTGACTGGAAGAAAGGAGCTGTGGGTTTCTTTCTTGAAAGCTATGTCGGCTGTTTTTGGATTGCTGGTTATAAATTTTTTCCCTAGCTAGTAATTTCCCATTTGTAAAATACGCTTTGTCAGCTCTGCCTGATATTTGCGCTGTTGCAAAATGATAACCACACTGTTTTGCTCTACTTAAGCTCTCACGTACGGACCATCTGACATACTACACCGTGTACAAACGTAACGTGCATCTCATCCCATTCTTTATTTATGTTTTTAATCGCCAGCTTTTGTGTTGCGTCTTGGAACATAAATGGGGGGCATGGGTCCATGTGGTACCACACTGTAGAAATATTTGTCTAATTTGATCAAGATATGCAGGCTGCATCAGTAAAGCATGGTGATAGTAGCCTCAATATTTTGCTGCTCTCCCAAAGAAAGACTCGCCACCGAGGCAAACACTGCACCCATTTAAAGTGGATACATAGATTTTCAAGTGGAGTAAGAAAAGTCAAGGTAGAGCAATTAAAATAATTGGCTGTTTGGTGCAACCAAGAAGTCTATTTTGTTTGGGCATCCACCCTCAAAGGGAGAACCGTTTTCTTTCTCTTTTCAGAAAAAAAATCAAAAAGGCTCAAAAAGCGACTTTTTCTCCTCCTTCTTTTGTTTCCTTCAACCTCGACATCCTATCTCATTTTCATTATTCATGCGAGCATCGCTTCTCGCGAGTTGGATACCGGCCGCATTGGCTATGTTTACACCAACTGTTCTGGCAGCTCCCCGACTTTCCCTACGCGCAGGTACGCCTTTGAAATTTTTCTTTTTCTTTACTTTTTGCAGGACCAACCTTGTCGCTCCGGAATCTCGCACAACTCAACCGAACCGTCTGTCAGCAACGCTCTGTTACGATGGTGAAGGGAACTAGCATATTACATTGCCTATCCGGAACAACAGCACCTAAAACGAATGTTGTTTTGCTCGCTCCTCTTCTTACCCTCCGCTTGGTGACTGAAAGTGTTTGGGGCCCCCCTACTATAAATTTTAATAGAACAGACAGGAACTGATCTAATCTACTTGCAGAGTCATGCTCTAGTGCAGCCGAAGTACTGATCTGTTCGCCAACAAGTTCAGATACATGGTACAATGGAACGCTCAATCAGTTTATGTGGAATTTCTAGTAAGACAACACGTCATGCCATACAATAATCTTTGTGTCGCCCATTTCTATAACTAACCATATATTTTTAATAAATTTACTATAGTAACCCAGCATTTAACAATCAGGTAAAATACACACACACACGATGATCTCTTCATCTCCTTTGAATTTTTTTTTTTGAAGAGAGCAGACGGCGGTGAGCCCACGAGCTGCTTTCTAGAAAAATGGAGGCTTGAGCAAAATAGGGCGATTTTGCTATATCGATTCGGAGCCCAGAATAGACCATCAGCCAGCGCAGCAGTTTTTGATTTATTTTTGGCATTTGGCTCACTCTATTTATTTTTCATTCGCAGTTTCCCAACGGCTCCCTGAGTTTGTACATTTATCAATACATACAATCGTCCCTACAATATGTGATGGTCAAAAACTTCACAGATCTTCCTACTTCTGACGGCCAACTTGTCGTCACTGTGGATGACTCTTGGTTCAGGCAACCTCTTGCACCAGGATCAGCTAATGTCACCTACACGTATTTTCCCTATCTGATTGCAGCCAATCTGGACCCAGCGGTAGAATTGAAAAATATCTACTCCACTTATCGACAATTCGAAACACTTGGAACGCTCAATTTCTCAGTTGTCCGTAAGTTTTTTAAAAAAAGATTCAAATTTGGGTCGGGAATGCCAAAAAACGTGCAAAGGGAATTGATGAATTCACGTGGCAAATGGGTTAAAAAACGATGCAGTCAAAGGGAGTAAAAGAAAAAAAAAACGGGGGAGAACAACATGGATAACTGCATGGGTTTCATGAATGCGGAAATTGCAAGTGTGCTCGTTCTCCTTTGTTGAACCATTCATTAATTACTCATATATTTTACATCATTTCAGAAAACTCCTATCCCATATCGCATAGTTCAGCCACACCTGTATTGGCTCAACCGAGCGGATCCAGCGCATCTCAGTCTCAGTCATCAGCGAACAGCACTGGCGTGGAAAACGGTCAACAATTAAATGCAACATCATCACCAAAATTGCAACCATGGACCATTGGCGTCATTGTCGCGGCGTGTGTTCTATTCCTCATTGCCGTCATTGCACTTTTATGGATCCTGTGTTATACAAGAAGGCAGCGAAAATTGGGAAACCGACGATCGTTTTTCCTAGGTAACTCCAAGCGATCTCCCGGATCTAAAGACGATGCCGCTCTGGCTGGAGCAGTGGGAGAAACAAAAGATATTCTTCCCGGCATGCAGAGCCACGGTGGGTTTGATAACCGGGATGTATCATCCATACATTCCGGAACGCCTATTATGGGCGGTGGAGGGGCATCTTCTAGGCGATCAACAGCCATGGAGAATAACTCTAATTTTGGCTCTACCCGGGGCTCGGGACTGCGAAACAGCACTGATCCTGAGAAAAATGCCTCCATGATATCGTCCCAAGCCGGCCGAGCAAACGATTTGGGTCAACTGCCCGAAGGACGACAATCCAACTCTGTGCTCAGCTCAACCGACGCCCTCATGATCGCCGACACGTTCAGAAACCTGATGCGAAAGCCAGACTGGAATGAAAAGGACGACGATGAACTGGAAATGAACAACACTGAAGAAGAGTCAGAAGTCGAGAAACAAAAACGCATAGGCAACGAGCTTTTACGTCAGCAGCTAGCAGAAGAAGGCACACAAGTTCAACGGATAGAACGACGACCCACTCAGCTAAAAAGTATCACTACGGCAGAAGGACGAGCCACATTTGCCAATGATGACCAGTAAATTTGCGCGCAAATTCAGGGCACATGCACTTTGACTTGCTGTGGTTTCCCCAATATTACTGAGCATTTCTTTTCCCAGGCTTATTATTTGACATTCATCTATCTGTACCTTTAACCAAAGCCTGGGTATATGTTACATATTGTTTTTTCTCGACATTTCGTCCTTTCACTTTTTTCATCATCACATCTCGCCCCTCCCTCACCATTGTATTACTAGTTTTTTCATCTACCCAATTATTTTCCTAAATTTTCAAATCACTTGGTAAAATTTTTGATTGTTCGCTTTCTGTCTGTGTAGCGCTAATACGTGATCAGCAAGAAAAAGGTCGTTTCGTGATAGGGGACGCCAATGACACGTAGTGAAAGGACGGGCAAAAGGGAAAAAGCTTCAATAGGGGCGCATCGTATGATCGAAAGATCATCCACTCTGTGATTTGTACATACAAAAAATGATACCTTGGCAGGGGGGCAGCGCATGCTGGCCAGCAAGCAAATGCAAAAATAAGCGGGTAAGAAGAAAACGCGTTAATTAAAATGCCAGCCTTAGCACGAATTGCCTTCTTTAGCCGTCAGCAATGGGTTCCCCCTTGGGATGGTTGATCTGCATACAAACATGTCAAGTCGTGTGGCTCCATGGATCCCTCGTGACTGTGCTGAAATCGAAAGTAGCACTATACACCTGACTCTGCCTGTATTGGATCTGCCTGTCACTGCAGCCCTGCACGCCACAGATGGAGCTGGGTTAGAGCAATAGCTTGGCATCTCTGTGCGGTGCGTTGGGTGAATATCTGTCTATCTTTATCTGTCATTTCTTCACCAGCAAAGTTGAGAATAAGCTAGTCACTAAATGCGCGGGCTAGATGGTCATTTCTACAATGTTCCTTAAGCTAAACTGACTTTCGTGCTAAGTGGATGTGTTAACCGTCTGAGACCTAAATTACGCTCAAAATAAGTGGGACCACTGCCTAAAAAAGTGTTTCAGTCAACATAGGTTACTATTGGTGTTATGCATTGAACAACAAAAAGTCAGATGAAGATGATATTCTTTTCGTATTTATGCTGGGGGGTTTATCGCAAAGTCGTAACAAAAAATGAGGATGTGGATAGTAAAAAGAAAGAAAGAGAAAACAGTAGGAAGGAAAAACGGCGTATCATGTACAGGCAAATCTTTTGTCGAGCAAACTATAAAGAAAAGGTAAAAAAAAAAAAAAAAACCGAAAAAGACCAGATAAAAGATGAAAATTTAAGATGCCAATCGATGACCAGCCGCTGATGGGCCGCCGTCTGGTACCAATGGGCTTTCTTTGACTGGGCTTGAGCCAGAATGGGTTGATGGATTAGAGTGAGGTATGGTGTCCGGCGAGGGATGTTCGGAGCCTACCGCACCAGGCTCTTTTCCAGCCTTGGAAAGGGCGTAGTCACCCGAGTCAAAGTATTTACGCTCCTATTTTCCAAAGCAAAAAGAAACACAAGTCAGAAAGGGTTGGACGACAAGTCATCAATATAAAGAACTGGGGAAAACCCGGACTATCACCGTCGTCACAGTGGTTTTATTGTGAGCTCATCAGTGCCACTGGACTCGATGAGCAGTAAAACCGAGTTTAAGTCTCCCATATAGCGGGCTCATTACCTTGAGTTTTCTATCCAACAGATCTTTGCGGTCAGGCAACTTTCCATACAGTCGAAACACCTTTTGCTCCTCTTCGCTGAGTTGCTAATGGAAAAATAATGAGTCAGAAACAAGGGCTACCAATGTGTAATGCTGAACAAGGTTGAAACACAACACCGCTTCCCAGTTGAACCGAGAAGGTGGTGAGACCAAGTTAAAAAGGCTGAAGCATGTTGCGACACTTACGCTAATATCGATTTTGTTGGTTTTCAGCGGATTCATTTCTTTTCAACTGAGAACAAAAGTAAAATCAGAGAGAGAAAGAGAAGAGAGCGTGGTTTGGGGGTTGGTTTTTGTTGCGGGGGCTCGGAACCAAAGTCTCAGTGTGAATTTGGCTGGCATTATTTTTTTTGTAAGAGCAAGCCAAAACCCATTACACGTGACTAGGATTTGCGCCCACTATTGCCAATGCTTGAGCTGATTGGTGCTTAATCTCGAACCACCCGCCCATCACGCACAAATTTTCCCTGGTAGGCATATTTATTACCATTTGAACATGCTTGGGAGTGTTTCAGAAAATATATATATTCATTGCGGTTATTTGATTGTTACCAAGTGTAAATCCCTTTTTTCTTTTTTAACTCAAATTATGGAACAGAGAGTGAGAAACAGAGTACGAAATATATTAGTGGCACTCAATGTTAGATAGCGCCCGTAAATATCTATTGCAGTTAGATCATTCATATTCGATAGTAGCAAAGAATGCATAACCACATAACGTGTTCATTTGGTTTTTCCTTTCATTGTATAAAAAAAAATCATAACAAAAAAAGCACAATTAATCGAGATCTGTATAAAAAACTAGTTGGATGATGAGAGATAATCGCACAACATTTATCGTGCTTCTTGTTCTTCGTAAAAGTCCTCGAGGTGGCTTTTGGCTTCCTTGTATTCACGTTTGACAAGAGGAAGGAGTGGGGCAATGAGTTTTAAAGCTTGGTCAGCATCAATGGCAGAGATACCAGTCTCGTCCTTTAGGTTGCCAATGTTTTGAATCTTCTCGCATGTTGCTTTCACCTTTTTCAGGCCAATGGCAGCCGAACTTCCTTTCAAAAAATGTCCCAGACGGGAAAGCTCGGAAAGGTCTTCCTTTTCACTGTTGGACTCGCAATCAGATTATTTCGTTCACTTTGAGAAAGGGTTATCAATGATATTTCAACTTACAGTGCACCATCCATGTCCTCAAATGTAGCTTCGGCTTGTTTAAAATAATCCCAGACGATGGATTTGGAAAACTCATGATCTTCTTCGTCATCCATATCTAAAAGTTGGTCAAAAGTGGCCATATCGAGAAGATCTTCACTGTTATCCTCCTCAGGCTCATCTATAGCTGCCGCTGGTGGACTAGCCTTTGTAGCCGCAGTCTAAAAATGATTGAAAACAAGTATTTGTCAGTCTCGGCTATAGCTTTAGGTAAATTTTATGCAAGCAGCTTCCGAGTGAAGTTGAGGATATGCCGGCCAACGAACGAGAAAGCAATTGATAATGTTTGTCAGACAGCCAATCGAAGGAGTGTATAATAGCTGTGGTTCCACAGGTGAGATTTCCGGCATCTGATGAGGATTTGTTGTTTGCAATACGCTCTGCGGTTTTTTTGTTTCCTTTTTGCTCTCGCTTTCTCGTAATGGGAACCAAACCGGTGTACGCTCTCAATCTGAAGAAAAAGATGACTACTTTCATTACCTCTGTGCCTCGGACTTCGTCCTTCTGGGGTTCTTCGACCTTTTGTGGGGATTTGACAGTCGACATTGGTGTAGGCGGAGGCAATCCAGTTGTTGAAGCAGCAAAGAGGAGTAAACTTGAAATGGATCCAAAGCCATTAAAATGACGTATAATCCACGTTAGGCAGAGGATGACACCATCGGTGTTTTATTTTTCTCAAATTTTTTTATTGACTTTGTAACTTGCCAGCTTCAATCCTGCCTAACAGACATGGGTAAATCACAGCCAGGTAAGTACGGACTTTGACAAGACGACTCTCGATTCCTATGAAGGGTAAGCACACATGTCATGTTCAAGAGGCTAACTCATGAATTGAAGCTCCAAATAGCAATGTTTCCAAGCATGCTTCTAACGGATCAGCGGAGATGGACAGTAAGGGAAACCTTTTTTTATTATTATTATTGGAAACAAGGCACGCTTTTTCCTCACAAACGCCCAATTTTTTTTTATATCTTTTTGTAATCATTAGGCAAAAAACGCATTGAATCCGAGCTTGGTCTTTTACATGCTCGTAAAGCCGTTGCGTCTGACTCTTCGCAGGGCCATTTGAAGAAGGTGAAAAAGGCGCCTATGAAGAAAGCTTTCAAGACAAAGAAAATGAAAAAAATGACTCGAGCTCAAATTGTTGCCGACAAGGTAAAAGAAATACCCCTGTACCACGACTTGTGTCGTTTACCAGCTTGTCGTATTGAACTGGCTTGCTTTTTTGCTCTTTTAGGAAGAGAAAAAGTTAGCTAAACAAGAACAGAAGCTAGAGAAGAAAAAGATTCGCAAAGCTGTTTGGGATTAAGCAAATCACAGCTAGCCCTGTGCACTATGTACTTTTTATCATGCTGTAATCATTTTCTACGCGCAGCCTCACATGCCCTGATGCGCACATCATTCACGATCTATAGACACAGATAACCTGCACTGCCTTCATACATTGTATTATTTTATTCAACCTTGCTTCACAAAAAATTTCCTATTGGGAAATGTCATATCACCCATTGTACTCTTTTTGTTTTTTTTGAAATATTTTCCATCGTTTACGTCTTGTGAAAGGTTCACTCCAACTAATAAGAGGCGCAATTGGGACAAATGTCCCTTTCGATACTTTTTTGGACACAAGATCATGCTTTTGCTGTACTTTCTCCCGCATTGTCATATAACAACAGCATCCTGCCTGTCATAGTTGGCATACGTATCCATACTTTGCTGCATACACCATCAAGACTGGTGTGGCCAGTGTGGGTATTGACAAGACGTCTCGAAGACCCGTGTTGTTTCACAACAGCAGCCCGTTCACGTCACACTGATCGAAAAGTTTTAATTCTGGTTGGCAAGAAATTACATTAACAGACGCAAGTTGCGCATATGTCTACACTAGAATCACCTTATCCCTTGCGTATATTGTACACAGGCCGGTCATAGCAAAACAAAATAGCAATTCGCCGTTTATTTTTTTTTAAGATTCCTTTTAATATAGAGAGAGCCAATAGAAGGAAAAAGAGAAAAGATCATAAAAAAAAGTTTCAGGTTGTATATTTGTCGTTAACTTTAGGCTGAACGTTGTGCCTTCTCAAGAATGGCTTCCTCATCGACCTGTTGGGAAGAAAACAATAGCAATTGGGAACCCATCGGTCAGTTTTACTCAAGTTTCTTGTTGTGACCTTCCAAGTTGAAACCCAGACTTACCTCATCGTAGTCAGTGCCCTGGACTTCGATAGCAATACCAACGAGCTTTCTGCGAAGAGCATCCTTGCTGGAAGCGTACAACATCTTGGAACGGATCTTGGAGGTATCGGGAGTCCTAATAACAGATAGTATCAGTATAAAAGATATGGGCAACACCAATTTGGACTCAACCGCGACGTCATTGTGGGCCAGTAGCACAGACAATGAGCTGTTATTGTTGGATGATTTTTTTTGGTTATCATGTACTTACCAAGCGTAGAAGATGATCTTGCTTCGCAAACCTTCACCAGGCTTCTCGTATTCAAAGTCATAGATAGCATAGCGAGGCTCGTCCTTGGGGAGCTTTTCAAGGAAGTCACCGTATTCAGCCTTCTCCGCAGAGCTTTCAACCTCGATTTCCTTCAAGTCATCTAATGGCCGCGCGCGGAAATATATCAGTATGTATATATGAGATCAAACCGTAAAGTAGAAAGAGAATGCAATTTTCAGGTAGGCATTATTGCGCATAAAGAATAAGGTTGCATAGTGTGAGCAGGCAAAGCCAAGAATTAGCCTATGCGTGTCCCACAATGAGGATCATCAAGGTGCCCAGTCCATCTCGCAGCGTCAGGCCAAAACCCCAAAACAACTGTTTGATAAACTTGATTCCTGGTCTTCACCATGCCCCACTTTGGAGCTTGAAAAATTGCCGCCAAGATGGGAAAGGAAACTCACCGGACAACTTGAAGATGATGTACTTGTACTTGTGGCGAAGCTTCAATTCCTGGAAGGTTTCGACGCAAGCATCATTGACTGCAACTCCGGAAGACTGTAGATGGACATGGGATTAGAAAGATCCGACTGAAATGTCACATGGACATTATGCACCGTGCAAAAACTTGCCATGATTGAATAGTGGGTTTCTAAAAAGTGATAAGAAAAAGGCAAGCAAAAGGGGCGCGGACGGAAAACCAAGCTTAGATTTTGCAACAACGCGGTCAAATTGCACTGATTTTATAATATAGGCCGGACTATGAAAATTTATACAGTATAAATTTGGGAATCTCTTCCACAATGTCTTTAATGTAAGGTTTTTCTCTTAAAATTGATAAAACTACATGCCAAGACCCATACGTTTCTTTCGAACGATGGCTTGAATAGGATTAGTAATCCCCGTGCCTTCGGTGCCAAGACTGTCACCTTGTCTCCATCTGGTGATAGCAACAGAGAATTAGAAAATCATGTCCTAACGAGCGGAAGAAACAGATCATGTCATAATTTGACTCTCTATGATTGGACTTACCCCATAGCTGCCAACATTTGATGGCCAATGTTCTGTTCACTGATAGGTAAGGCATCACTTGCTACTACATAGCCATGAGGAGTAGAAGAAACCATGCTGGGTGACTGATTCTGCGAGGATGACGATTTCTTGCCTGCGCCGCGTTTTTGTTTCGATTTAGTTGGGTATCCTGGGCTCATGTTATTTGAAACACGATGCTTTCGTAAAATTGAGCCTTGTTCGTCCAGCGTTGACTGTGCTTCACTGATAAAACGTTCAATGTATCTTCGATCTTGAGGAAGGAATGTTCTGTCAGTCTTTGACAAAACTGGGTACCTGTTGCGAGATGTGAGCAAATGGGAAAAGTAATATCATGTTTGTGCCGCTTCGCTGGGTTGTTACTTTACCTAGAGCTCCCAGAGCCAAGACTTTTGGACTTTAGGTTGTATGCCGTTGCCAGAAGATGAACTTGTCGCCGAGTATATTTTGCCAAGGGCGCCATTTGATAAGTGGTGATGGAATCGTCACGGATGAATTGTTGTAATTTCCTAAACCGGATATGTCGCACATTAACAAATGGAAAAAGTAATATCAGGCTGCGGCAATGACAGAAGCAAATACATACTGATCAATTTTACGAAGATCCACATTCTCATCCAATTCTTTCATCATCTTCTTCTGTTTCTTGCTGGACAATGGCTTTTCCTTTTGACGCTGTTTCTCAGCCTTCTTTTCTAATTTTCGTCTTTGCTTGTCGGTAAGTTGCGGCGATAAATCGAGTTCGAATGCCTCGGTTTTCAACATTCGCCGTTGTCGTGCTTCACGAGCAGAGTATTTAGATACTGCGTTGTAGCCTAGAGTCAGAACATCAGCATTTGAGCTGACGAGAAGATGGTCACACGGCCATTAAAACAATTACCTCTTTGCAACGTTGGTGGCACTGCGTCTATTATGATATTATCTTCATCCGCCTCCAACTCATAGTAGATATCGTCAACATAATCTTGATCTGAATCGTTGTCCTCTTCATCTTCCTCAACCTCGACTTCAAGTTCATCAAAGTCATCTGCTTCCAATTGTTCTTCCACAGCATCTACTTCAGAATCCTGATAGTCTTCCACTTCGTCCTCTTCGTCATCATATTCGTCTTCGTCCTCACCATCGCTTTCCTCAATTGATAAGTTATTCTTGAGCTTGGTTTCTGTGGTGGAAATAATGTGAATCTCCTCATCACTGTACGGATCCAAATACACTTCTGAGAGCTTTTCAAATGGTTTTCCTTTCGCACGTCTGCCACTGCGGGGGGCTGCGACTATGGTATTACCGAAACGGTCCTGTTTAGGTTGATCTGTGACTTTAAAATTTGACAATGAGGTTTTCTTAGCCAATCTCTCACGCAGCACATCATACGCGTCTTGTAATTCATCTCTTTCGGCACTGTCAAGGTCATCCTGTTCAAGATAGCTTTTCAGCGCTGCCAAGCCTTCCTCGTCAACCAAAAAGCCATCATTTTCATCTGAATCATCGTCATAATTATCGCTATCATCCAACACATCAAGCAGTTGGTCAGTGTCGCCTGTAAGCTCTACTTTGACAGTCTCCTCCAAGGTTATTTGATCGGGTTCTTCGCTCTGAACCTTTGCTTTTGTAGAACCTCTTTTCTTAGCTCCTTTTCCTACATTGCCTCCAGTAGGCTCGATGCCCAGGGTTGCGAGTTTATCTACTAATGTAGCATAGTACGCTATTAACTCTTCTTGAGCATCACCCTGTAAACCGGAATGCTCAATGTAGTCCAACATGTTAGCTAGCTCGTCTTCATCTACCACAAGATCGTCCGCATCTAGGTATATATCATCGGCAAAATCTCCCATGTTGTCAACGAGCTCTTCGTCCTCGTCCTCATCATCGGCATCGCTGTCGCTGTCGCTGATACCTAGTAACTCTTGGAACCGCTGCTCTCGGCGTTCTTTCCTTGTTAGCTTATTGACAACACTGACTAAACTTGGGTCTTGGATAGTCAGGTTAGATAGTAGCTCATCTATTTCCGGTTCTATCGTTGATTTGGTGACATCGTTTGCATCTATGATCTCCACTTCGTCTGAAGAATCGCTATTGTCCAACGCTGTCGTCTTACCCTCACTGGTTGGAGCTGATGATGGTTTGTAAGTAGTGGAAGATTCTATTTCCTGCTCAGAATTCACTTGACTATCATTGTTCAAAAGCGTGGTCGATTTATGGAATACCATCATTTTGGTGTATTTCGATCGACCCACAGGCACGTTAACCTGGCTGATGGATGCCGCAGTACTTGTTCCAACACCTCGGTATCCAAGCCCGGCTGCGGCGAGCCCATGGTTGTATTCATCATCATTGAATGTGCGCATACCGCCTCTTGAAGAAAAACTTGGTTTCTTGGATTCTAGACATTAACGAGAAATCAATAAACGGTTGTAAATTGGACAACAGATATTTTCAATGGGGGGAGGGTGAAGAAGATAATATCGATAGCGGTTGTCATACTTTGGGAATGTTTTGCCACGTTACGTCGGGCTGATCGGTTTGCAGCACGGTCATCGTCAGACTCACTTGCAAATTGTCCGTAGACTTTGAAGTCGTCGTAAAGGTCATCCAAGTGCTTGAATGAGGTCGGCTGTTGAGTCGCATAACCGAATGAAGTCGGAACGCCAGAGTGACCACCACGGCCACCACGGCCGCCACGACCTCGTCCACGACCACTTGTTCCTCTTCCTCGACCTCTTCCTCTGGTTATGCTCTTTTTGGCATTTCTTGATTTGGTTCCCATTGCTGGTTTATAAAAGGCGGTGTAGGGATTACTTCAACTTGATATCGCATGGCCTTTTGAACCAGCGAAATTTGTGACAGCCGATTTTAAGCTCATCTCTGTTTTTTCAGTCTAGGCTGCGGCATCGTATTTCAAAGTCATGACCTATTATCAGCTCTACCAATATTGCAGATAACTGACGGGACCACGAAAGCAGCAAAGGGTAGCGCTTTAAGGAATTGAATGGTTGCGAAGTAGCCTTAAGCTGGCTTGCAAGTATGTATGTTGATATGATACATGATACGTTATATCATGTCATAACTTTTGAATTAGCCCTGACGCAGCTTTATCATCATATCACGATTCATCCAAGCCAAAGGCGTTGTATTCATACAGCAACCACAACAAATATAATAATAATACATTTAATGGTTTTTTGGCTATCACTTTTAAAAAGATTTATCAAATTACAAGTCGAGGATATTTTGTTTCCTTATATTCACATTTGCTGTAGACTGTTGACACCATTGATCAGAAAAAGCCTCACTCTGAGACACCAGGCCGGTTACTCTTCATCGGTAGCATTAGCGCGCAGGCGCTCTAACAATTCGTAGCATTCAGCTAACAAGGTTGAACAAATAGCTTGACCTACACCAGACAAATAACGATAAGCGACTCATTCGTGTTTCATATCGTAGTGACTGACTCAAAAACCTACCTTGAGGAATGCCTCCTTCGGAATCCTTAAAAACACCATTTTCTTGTGATTCAGCGATGGATGATAATTTCATTGAGTAAGGATATAACTCTCGGCCTGCCGTATTTAAAAGGCAGTTAGTCTATATGGCATTCACACTTTTTATTCCAATTTCTGGATGCTTACGTGAGCAAGGAGCACCGCAACTGGCCACCGATTCTAGACATTGTTTGAGGGTGTTCAACTGGTTGTAGACAGGCATCAGCACCTCTGACACCGGAACGCTCTCGCTCATTAACGTCACAATCATTCTCGAGCACTTGTGCAGCAGTAGAATGAGTACGGTCTGACCCTCAACCGGCTTGCCCTCTTCATCAACAAAGTGTTGGTCAACCCGCATGCGGTTAATTTCTTGCAACTGCATTAAATGCGTGAACAAGTCTGTTTCTCGAAGCGTCCATTTATGAGTAAGTTGCAATCGTTCCAACTGACACCTGATTTCGAGCAAGCGTTGTCGTAAAGGCTCGACTGTTCCGTTTGGGTTTTCTGCTGCGGCAATCAAATCTTCTGCCCCGGCCATGATATTTTCCAACAATTGAACCACTGCCGCTTGGCCAGCTGGTTCACTACCATCTTCTCTTTTGATGAACACACCATCCACCCGTTTGCTATCAATGTGCCGTAACTTTTTTTGATAAGGATAAATGTCAGCAGAAGTGAATTTGCGCTGAGACGCAATACCGGCCAAGTCTTTTCGAATCCTGAAAAGCTTTTCTCGAATAGGTACTCTGATAGTATAGACGGATTAGAGTTGATATCAACGTATGTAAGTGCAATTGTTTAAACAATACTTACAATTCAGGATCGATATCTTGGATGATTTTCTGCAAGCTGTCCAATTTGGAGCGACATTGGGTATAACGAGCGTTTAAGATTCGCAATGTTAAATCGTCTAGAACACCATTTTCTTCGTCAGCCTTGATCATTCGTCCAAAGGCGTCTAATCTCACTACATAGGGAGCAAGAAATTCCTAAGAGCCGACGAAGCCAAGATGAGTCATCATACCAACAAGCATACCAAATGTCAAGAGAGCTTTTACCTCTGAATAAACACCCGCTTCAGTCAAATTGTCAAAGCACTGTTTCATCGCTACCACTTGTGCATACACGGCTGGTGCTATTGAAGAATACCTTTGAGTAAACAAGGAGAATCACAAATAGTTTCGCCATGTAATCAAATGTTCATGCTTACTTTCGTTACACTTTCCAACGCTCAAGAAACTGAGACTAAGTAACATAAATACATCCTCGAGCAGGTCGTCCAAGCGGTTTCTTTTGATTGTTGGAGTTATTTCTGTACCCCGAATACCTTTCAACTTTGCTAGCTGGTCTCTTGCTTCGTTCCAAAGAGGATAAATATCTTTGGACCGCATGTAAGAAGCCTTGTCTCGTTTGATAGCAGACAGTCTATTACGAATAGACACCAAGGCTTCTAGAATTGGCAGTTCTACACATAGGAAAAGATAAGCATTCACTTTGAAGTATCACAAAGTGCTAATCCACACATTTACCTGCTTCTGGCACTTTGTTGGGCATTATAAGGTGTATATAAGACAAACAGACCAAAAGTGAGGGAAAGGAAAAAAGAAGTACCCAAACTCCGACTGTGGGCTGAGAAATATGAATGATATTGATAAATTCGGCATTTTTACTGGGTGGTCAAAATTTCAGTGCCTTTCATATTCCTGTTCTGCGTATGAGCTGACTACGTGAAAGGCTGTTAATCACTCCCGACGCAGACGAGGATGTCGAAAACCTAAAAAGAAAAGAAAAATTCCCAGTGTTAGTTTCAACGTTGCCAAGAAATATGGCAGACATGGTACTTTATAAAATGATGTCAAGGTGGTCTTGGTCAAGTATGAGTCTACACTCACTTCCACTGGACGAGGTGACTGATCCCCATGTTCCCCTTCTACTGGTCCACCACATCAAACATCTTATTTTGCGTGACAAAACGTATTTTTTGGTGTGAAAAAAATAAAGGATTTGTTTTTTTTCCCTGTTCTATTGGTTATGATTGTGGTTGATATCCACCAATTGAAAATCATGATATACACAAGGGAATAGGACTACGGTGGTAAAAATAATGTATAGGTAGGGAAAGAAAACTATAAAAGAAAAGTACTAGAATGTATATCTAGGACTTTTTGACAGTCTAAAGAGATTTAAAAAATGCCCTTTTAAAATTACATGTCAAAAGATATCCAAATTTTCTTTTTTCAAAAAGGGGTTTTGATGGCTACTATTGGCTTTTGAACAATGGGGTTGTCGAGGGGGAAGAATTAGAAGAAAGCGATGCAAGCAAAGACAGCAGCAATGACCAGCGCAGCATTGGAACGAGTACTGGATGGTGCGGAGCCTGAGCTGCTGCTACCACCACTGCTGCTGGAGCCTGAAGCGCCAGGAGATACACCGTTGTTACTGGCAAAAGAAGGGAAGGTAACAGAGCTTTCAACATAGGGATTGGTGATGTTCATGCAGGTGGCGATATCGAGAATGTTCTTGTAAGCCTTCTTAATCTGAGGAATATAAGTCTCAGCAAAGCCCATGGTCATGTTGTTAATTTCGTGAGACAGAACAATGTTTCCGCTGTGGGCAAAAGTACCGTTGGTACCCATGGTAATGAAGTCTTGATAGTTTTGTTGAACTTGTTGAACGGTAACAGTAACACCAGCAGCCCAATCATCGGTATCCAAGTTCCAGATAATAGCAGTCAAGTTCAATTGGGAAGCGATCCAACGAACACGATCATCAACATCACCAAGAGGTGGACGCCAGTACAAAGGAGTGAGACCAGTAACATACTTGATCATCTTTGTAGCATAGTACAATTCCGCCAAAACATCTTGGTTGTTGAGAGTGGTCATCATAGGGTGAGACCAGGTATGCACAGAAATATGATGTCCGTCCCTGACACCACGTTGAGCTCCATATGGCCAGTTCATAACATTGGAACCAATGTAGAACATACTAGCCTTCAAGTTTTGTTGTTGCAAAAAGTCATAGAAGGCGTTGTGAGAGCAGTTGGGACCATCATCGTAAGTCAATCCCCAAGTTTCTATAATTGGGAAGGGAGAAACACACGTCAGGAAAAAAAACCCCGGGTAACTCACTTACAAGACACAATGTGTAACTATAACTTACCGGGCTCAGCACAAGCTGAGATATCCTTCAACACACCAGGGTACTTGGGCGTGACACATCCAGACGCAGTCCACCAACAGTCAGGATCGTTAGTAACGTCGTAACCAGTGGTTACAAGAGCACCATCAGCACCGATGGTATGGGGTTGGACATTGGGTGCCTTTGTCCAGTCGATCGAGTTGTACAAAGCCTGGTATTCGGCGGTTTGGTTCATGCCGTTGGTGGTAGCAACCTTCCAGTTGGTGGGCCAATCACTAAGGTTGATAGGCACGGGAGGTTGATAATAAGTACATTCGGTTGTCACATCATACGAAGTGGTTTGAGGAGTACTGGGGATGGAAATCTTTGTAGGATCAACGGTGGATGTGTAGTTTGTAGTGACAGCAGAAGCTGTAGCGATCAATGCAGCACTAGCGATGAGTCCGTACATTGTTATATAAAGAAGGGGAAGAGGAAAAAAGAGGAGAGTGAAAATAAAAGAGAAAATATAAAAAACTCAAAAGGAGAAAGCCTTTATTTAAATTATTGAGCCATAAGCTAGTTTGCTTAGGCTGGGCTTGCTTCTATTCCTAGTATGAGCGCATCAGAGTTTTACCGGTCACGTATTTTTTTTTTTTTTTTATATATTGATTTTAGCGTAGCCTGGGTAACTTAGCCCCGTACAATTGGATCCCGCTTTTTATACCTGCGCCAGGCACTATGTTCAAATAGCCATAGCCCTCCGTGTTTTGCAGACATGGCTTAAGAGAACGATGGTCAGTATGTACAAGCCCGTCTTATTCATTGCTTGAACTAAAAAGCTGCAAATAAGCCCTCTTGATAAACAACACTCATTGTATACATTGTACAACCGATGATGTCGATCTCATTACTCTACATATGCCTAATTTAATTACTCTTTACTTTCTGCTTAACTCGTGTGTTTCTATTTTCAGTCATGATACTAAAGGCGAAAAGCCAAGACATTTCTGTTCCTGTAAATATTTTCACCTAAAACCTCCTACATTGGAAAACAACAAATACCAGTGAATAGCTTTTTCTATAAATATGATGTTGCTTTTGCCTACGTCATGTATCGTGTTGTTTTGTTGAGGAAAGCCTCTTCACAGCCCCCCCCCACCATATCGGTCTCGCATCGTGACCAATGCATCGGCTGCAATTTTGCTTATTATGTACACTTGGTAAGTTCGCATATGAGTAACACTTTTTGGCTCTTCACGTTTCACAAACCAAATAAGCGTAGGAGAAGGAGAAATGTGCCAAAATTAATGAGGGCTTCTAGACAGTTGTGAAGAACGTCTGTGACCTAGCGGAGACAAAAACTCATTATATTGTGCCAAAACACGCGGGTTTATTATGTTTTATTATCCAAATGCAGTTCATAAAGTGGTTTGGCTCAGCATGATAAAGTTCTGCTGCCCGCTTACTCATGGCAAACTCAAACCCTCAGCCTGTTGATCATAACGGCTGCCACTTGGTGTGGCTGCTACAATCGGGCGCCTCGCGCGCTACTCTTGACTTGATTTGAATCCTTTTGCTCTTTTGTTGATACCACAATGGATAAACTTTTTCGAAGACAGGAGAAACAAAACCCATGATGACAGATCCTTAGTGAAGCACTGTCATATCACATACCTTGATCTTGTCCTTAAAAATGTTAACACACCAACTGAGATTACTTCTTTTTTTTTTACCACTCCCGACCGGGTACATGAAAATTTCGCCCCCAGTGACTTTACTTTTTCATTATATATGATACAAAGCGGAAATAATTCAATTAATTGAAGCAGATAACATAACATAACAGTAGTAGCATGACACAATGCCATAATTAAAATCGTTTTCATCCAAGTCTCCTATTTTCTAATGAGGAGCTTAACAAAGAGTCATTCTCCTCCCCTCCTCTCCCCCGCCTCATCCCCCCCCCAATATAATATTTTGCATGGCCACTGGTTTGTCGCTCTAAGCCAGCTACACTAAATCGTTGGTACCTGGCGGTAACACAGCAAGTCACAAAGAATGGTTTAAATAAGCATTGACCTTTGGATCAGCAGGGGTTCTTTAAAGAAATCTACTTGGTATCGTTGATTTGACACAACTTCATAAGCTCACGTCATAGAAGCAAAAAGAAACATATAATTTAATCGCATCAGGGGAAAAAGTAATGCTTAAGGAGCCTCAAACATCTAAAGTTCAGGGTGGTTTTTTGGCTGGTCCAATGTTTACGTCGCTTAATGGATCAAAACACTTTTTGCGGAGAAATTTGCATTTTATGAACTCTTGACAGAAATAGAAGACTATGCTGTTATAATGAGCCTTTAGCGACCAACCCTCGCCATTGTATCGTACGTTACCGGAGTTCTGTTCTTTTTATAAATTGGTTTGTCAGTCTTTCATTTTTGTACATCCGCTACTACCGAGACCCTTTACCTATCATGCCTTTGCTAATGCCCCTGCTTAGCCAACGTAGTTTCAGTGACCTGCAGATTAATGTTACAAGTATGTAAGCAAAAAAAAGAAATAGAAATTAGTACTAAAAAAAAAAAAAAGGACAGGCAGGCAAAACAGACGTTTCAGAATTTAGCCCACTTAAAAATGTCGTCGACAACAGGATTTGAACCTATGCGGGCAGAGCCCATGTGATTTCGAGTCACACTCCTTAACCACTCGGACATATCGACAATTTTTTTCAAATTTTTTTTTGGCTTTGCTATAGCACAGAAGTATTTGACGTTCGTAATATTTTCGGCTTTTCTTCGCGCCTCAGCGTCAACAATTGTTAAGGAAGTGCTAAAAATATAGATATATTCAAAATTTATTATAAAAGGAATGCTATAGAATAGGCCCATGCTTTTTTACGAGAGTCATCGTTTATGAAACGCGAGGAAGTGAAATCCAGCAGTCTGTTAGAAAGTAGCCCAAGTAAGCGCTGATCTTGTAACGCTTAGTAGGTTTCTGCAGCCAAAATCTATATATTCATGCTGTTATGTTGTTTGCGCAATTTATACGGTTTCACGGCCAGAAGTCACGCCGTCAATGCTGTGACGGCACCATACTTATTTCTTTTGTGGTGTGGTGTTGTCCACTTACGACAAGGCACGCTTACAACTGTTGGCTTTCATTTTCATTTTCAACAGCTTTATGTGAGCCAAAATATACGACAAAATCCATGTTAGTCACGATCTGCTTCTTTTGTACCTTACGCGCCTGCTCTACTCAAACTTTTACAGTCCGCCACACCGCAGCAATATTTGCAACACGTCCGCAGCCAAAGTAAATAGCCAATTTTTGGGCTAACCCATACGCAGCCATGTATAAAGCCAATGTTTTGGCTAACTCATAAGCTACATTTCTTTCATCATGGTTTCTACACCGGCTGGTCCGACCACTCCAGCTGATCCGCGGCGAGCTGTGGCTGATGCTTACAATGTGCTAGCCAAACCCTACTTGGATTGGAAGAAGAGCAATGACTGCAAGTTTGGCGAACGAGGCTTGCAACATCAGTTTTATCACTTTTTGCAACTACTTGGGCAAATGTCAGAAAAGTCTGGCAATGTGGAGGTCCTGGAATTAGGATGCGGCGCTGGAGTACCGTGGACAGACATGACAGCCCGCTGTCTACAAAGCACGGGCCATATCACGGCCATAGACATATCGCAAGCACAGATTGATCTGGCGTCTCAACACCTTTTACAATCGGACACACCGCACAGCAACATCACGTTGCTGTGCCAGGATATCATGAACTTACAGTTTGAGCCCAATCACTTTGACGCTATCTACGCTATATTCTCGCTGGTTCATCTGCCTCAAAATGATCAAAAGATCGCAATCGCCAATATCTTCAGATGGTTGAAGCCAGGTGGTTTGGTGTTTATGAACCTTTCAGGCGACTCAGGCGCTTCGGTATCTGTACACCCGTGGATAGACGACAAAACCGAAATGTATTGGAGCGCTCTAGGCTTAGGCGAGTATGACGAGCTGCTTAAAAATGTCGGTTTCGATGTTGTAGTACGCGAGGTTGCTATCAATGTGGAAGATGGAAAGGAGATTCCGTTTGTCTACTATATAGCAAAAAAGGTCTGACATTTACCACAACAGTATCACCAAAAGCATTCCCGACCAATCCCTATAAATATATGTATGCGTTTATTCTCCATCTATACTTCTATTGTGTGGTTTGTTTATTGCTTGAACAGTTCGTTAAAGATGTTTTTGACCTCGCTGTATACGCCATCAACAGTGTTCTCGCAAGAAAGCTGTCATGAAATTCACATTAGCATCTCAAACAATGGTAGCATAACAATACGCTTTTACTTTACCTTTTTCACTTTGCCTTGCTTCTCGTATTCCTCAATAACAGGGAAGCTAGTATCAGCGAAAACGCGGAAACGTTTCTTGATAGATTCAATGTTGTCATCAATACGTCCTGAGCTCTCTCCGCGCTTAAGGAGACGTTTCAACAACACTTCCTCTGGGCATTCAAAGTACAAGACAAATTGGCAAGGAACGACCGCTTCCTCAAACTTGACAGCTTGATCAAGCTTACGAGGGAAGCCATCAATCAAAAATCTGGTCTTGTTCTCCTTCTTCATAGCTTCGCGCATAGCATTTTCTAGAAGAACAATAGTAACCTCCATAGGCACAATGAGACCGTCCTTGATGTAGCTCTTGATGAGTTCACCATATTGTGAACCTTCACGTTGTTGCTCCTCACGCAAAAGATCTCCAGCTGCATTTTCATGGTTAGATAAGCAAAACATTCAGGTACAGTCAACAAGATGCTAAAAACAAACCTGACAGATGCACAAAACCATAGTCATCCTTCAGCTTGGCACACTGAGTGCCTTTACCAGCGCCAGGGCCACCTATCGCGTAAATTTGACAGTTTAGGCGCTATATTGCCAACGTAAAAAGTTGTGGAATATCTAAAACAAGAGCTTACCAAGGACGAAGACAACAGTAACATCCTTTTTATCAAAAGTTGGCACCTTTCTGTCTTCTAGATTGGGAAGCTTCACTTCTGAAGTCTCCTGAGGCTTCTCGGCTTGTACCTTTTGCTTTCGAGGCAATGCTGTTCTCAAGCAACAGATGATTAAGTTGTGGAACAGTGTTTCGTAGGTGACAAAGATTCATAACTTACGTTGTCCTTCTCGTGATTTGACCAGGGTATAGTAGGCAGCGAAACCTAGCGATGCGACGGCAATCATGGCAGCAGCACTAGGTCTGCCACTATTTGGCTTTTGAGCGCCAGCAGTGTAGGAACGTTGAGGAGTAGCTCTAATAGGAGCTGTGCGGGCCAAAGGAGCACGAACGACAGAGTTGCTCAATCGGGAGCGGGTAAATGCGAGTCGAAGGGACATTGTCAAGGTTGCCTGAATGTTCTATCGGTGGCAAAATAAAAATATAATGTACAGGCTTTAACCAGCCCTTCGGAACTGAAAAATAAATTATGCTCTTGCACCCATACGTTGACAATTTTTCTCAAAAGATATCAAGCCCTGGAGCCAAAGCTTAAAGCGATGCAGGGTAGACGTATACCAATGAAGCATCGGGTCAAAAGAAATGAATTTCAAGTTAATAAATGGTAATATTTTTATTACATTGTGCTGCCTTTCATATTGAGCCCATAATCAGCCGCTCGCTCTTTTTCATTTTAAGGGGCCAAGTTGCCAAAAAATGGTATCTGGCCAATTTCGTACACTGTGTATCCATAACCCCTTTATAGAAAATGTTGATGAGGATGATGGAACCACGCTGATGTGATCAACTTCTTTTTAGTTCAAGAGCCACATTGTCGATAACATTCTTCAACTCGAGTGATCTCCCGATTGTGCTCGTTACGTGATTCGCCATTTCGATCATTGCAAACCAAATCCCGCTGAAAATTTGCGTAACACAAGGATTTCTTTAAACAATCTCGGTATCCCTTCCTCTTCTTCTTTCTCCACAACCCCATTTCCTTTCTCAATTACACCGTACAGAAGATAATACGATTGGAAACACATGAGCTCAGAGATTGTAGCGATCACTTGGGTTTTCCAAGTGGTTTCACTCGTCCTTCTACTGGGCTTGCTGGCGTATGCCTTCCTTGCTCCTTCCAAAGGTCATACAGCGACTTGTCTTGTTGGTCTGATATTATTCGTTACTGGCTTGGTTAATTTAGCCGTCGTGTCGGGAGCAAACTTTTCTTTCTTAGCCGAGCAGGTTTTGTCCATTGTGTCTATGATCTGTTTCTCGATCACAGCAGCAGCTCAAGCCGTTGCACTGGGAGAAACCTGGTATCAAGGAGGGTCGCTGAATCGATCATATGGACTAGTCCGACTAGGTTGTTGCCTAGTGGCCATCTTAGGCATTGCCGCCATTGGCGTTGCATTGAGCAACAAACAAGTCATCTCAACGTCTTCCTCAGTAGGCGGCCTTTCAATCGCTGTAAATGTAATAAGTTTGTGTACATTATGGTCAGCAACGTGGTACGCCTGGCAACCAATCCATGGCAAGCAATCACAATCCGCAATACCCTTTTTACAACGCCAAGGACGAGCGCAGGACGCATGGTATGACATAGTGTTGAAAGAATAGCTTAATTTTTAGAATGATCTAAACTAAACTGATTTGTCGTTTTGTAGGCGTTTAAACTGCTATGTTGCGGTACTGGCAATTTTTACTATTATTTCTATTATTATCATGGCGCTATCAATACAATACAACAATGCGGCTGAAAGCGCATGGCTGTGTGTCAGGTATGTGATTTTTTATGCGTTTTTGGCCTCCTTGGATGATCAGAATCATACGTACTAACTGATAAGGTTAGACTTGTACTTTTGCTCAGTTGCCATATCTCTATTCCTTCGTCTTGGTGCAATAGCCCAGAATACAGCTTAGAGTCAATAGGGAGCAGTAGCGAACATAAGCAGCAATCCAGTATCAGAGATATCCCAAAATTCGCATTAACTGCACATGATGATGCCAACGTTTCAGCTTCAGAGCCACCACCGCCACCGGTACACGGACCATCATCCAGCCCTACGCCAACCCCACCTGCGCACACAATCTCGGAAGATAAACTTGCTGAACCACAATCCTCGCGGCCATCTAGTACCGCCATACAGCCCGCCGCTCTCCAACAACCAGCCTTGCTTCTTCCACCGGTATTGCCTGCCAACGACTCAGCATACCGAATCCCCAGTGTCCGCGTGTCCGGATTACGCATGTCGCAAGTATGGAACGACCATAGCAATTATTAGAAGCCTTTTTATAATTTACTATTGTAATATATATTTTGTTTTAATTATGAATCGTGCATACCATTACTAGCTTTGACCGACGCAAGAACTGCCGCAACCGTGATGTTTAAATCATAACCAGTCTTACGGGCGCATCCATGATTTGTCTATTAAGGTGAATCACCACCGCGCAAATACTGCTTTTTGTGCTCCGAAGGATCTACATAATCCTTTTGGCTCCATATGCCTCTCCTAAGAAGTCTATGAAATTTGTTGAGCTTGCGAAAATTGCGACGATAACACAAGATGTAAGATTGATTCTTACTTAGCTCGAGCTTCGGCTTTTTTCAATTTTTCTAAAGAATCACCATACTCTGCACCCTTGGCCGTATAAATACTAGCCATGCCAGCCTTCAGCATCTCCATGGAAACATTGCGCCGTATCCAATAAAAGGGCCACCGCCGCAAATGAGCCATAGCAACCTATTTCTAATTAGCCCATATCGCTCAAATTCTATCTTGTATGATCGATAAACTTACTACGCGTTCGTATCTATCTCTACTGTACAATTCCAACTGAACTTTTTTATTCAACGACATCTTGGTGAGGAAATCTTTGGACTCGGCAGAGTACGGTTGAGCCGGCATGCCAAAGTGAGCGCCTTCTGGTGCATCAACACCGGCCAATCGAATATGAATAGTTTGGTCTTTTAGATCTAAAAACATTGTGATCAACTTAGCTTTCGTTCTAGTGTGAGGTCATCGTCATGGCAGTCTCCTAAGTTGTACCTTTTTTTGCAGTCGGAACATGTCTAAGCCAACCCCAGCCAATACCGGGGGTATGGTATACACGAAAGTTGTCGCTATCGCCAACAGATACCACCTTACCCTTAATTTTTTTCTGCTTTTGAAACACTTGAGGTGGTATATGCGCTGCTGTAGGGTAACGTTTTCCAACGATCAGGCGAAACAACCCCACTGATGCAGGGATGCCTATGGCGGCAGCCGCCACACTCCAACCGATGGGAGCGTTGCGCATCTCTTGTGGAATAGCCTGCATTGTTCTCTCAATCACATTTTTCGGCTGCTGCTCTTCTTGCCCGAACAGTGTTTTCCACCACGGTTGATCATCGTCGCCTCGCATGTCCAACAGGCCAACCGATCTGGAACCGGATATTCAATTTTGTTAGCCATGAGGCAACGACATTTTTGGCTGACTTTTCCAACTTTTTTTTTTTTTTTGGTTCCTTTGTTTAATTGACTTTTTGCGAACGCAATGGCAGCAAGGGCAGGTACCAGAGCCCTGTTGCATGCTACTATTCGTTCTGGTTTTGGTAGACAATATGTCTGCGCGCGACAGCTCCCCAGTAAACCCTTGGTCATTGCCTACCCACACACCAGCATTAAGGCATTCAAAAACTTTCCTCCGTCTTTCAGACTGTTCACTCGGTGCGTTTCAACAGGCCAGACACAGCAATATAAAACGTTGTCATTTTACAAGTTCCAGCCTATAGATGCTAGCCGTTTGACCGAGCTTCGGCTAGACATGCTCAAAGATCTGCAAGCTATGGGTATTGTCGGCCGCATCTATATTGCATCCGAAGGTATTAATGCTCAGATGTCCTGCCCACAACAACACTTGGGCCAATTTAAAAAGTACATTGAGACCAAGTTGAATCCGATATTTGGAGAGCTTATGGATCTCAATTTGGGCACCGACCACTCACGGTCGTTTCGGGCATTGCATGTACGTATCCGCAAGCAGTTGGTGTCGGACGGAATGAAAAGCGGTGCTTATGATCTTTCTTTACAACCTTCGCATCTCCACCCGAAAGATTGGCACGAAAAATTGGCCAAGGCGAAAGAGTCGGGCAAGAACCCGGTTATCATTGATATGCGTAATCATTATGAAAGTCAAATTGGTTATTTCGAAGGGGCTATCAAACCAGATGTCGAGACATTCAAAGGCAGTATGAAAGCGATGAATGAGATTACCCGAGACCTACCTAAGAATCAAGAGATTTACATGTATTGCACAGGTGAGCATTAAATCCGTTGGTGGTCTGACCGATACGACAATGCCTAATGTAAAATTTTGCTTGATAGGCGGCATCCGATGTTCCAAAGCTGGTGCCATTCTTAGATCAGCCGGCGGGTTTGAGACTGTTCACATGGTGGCTGGAGGTATCACAGCTTATGGAAGATGGATACAGGAACAAAAGGACAAGCCCAAGTCACTCTTTAGAGGCAAGAATTTCACTTTTGATGCAAGATTGGGGGAGCGCATCTCGGAAGATGTATTATCTCAGTGTCAAATCTGCGGTACAGAGTGTGACACTTTCACCAATTGTGTCAATGCTTCTTGCAATCTTTTATTAGTAGCATGCCCCAATTGTCGTACTCGCTTCAAGCACACGTGTGGTCAGCCAGAATGTTACAAAGTGGTAGATGATTATTATGGCAAAGGCGTCGGAAGATCATTTAAAAAGCAAGGTGACTATAGCGAAAGAACCGTCGTTGGAACAGGTTCAAGTTGTGAGCACCCACACGACAGAAGAATCCGAGCTTCACATGTGTTGGGTGAACCTGGCGAAATCCTGAAGAAATGGGAAAACCTTGGAATGGAGTTACCCCCTGTCGACAAGCAGATCCATGAGGCTGCTTGAAGTAATATAGTAGTAATTTGGAGTTTGAAAGAAGGTTTTTACTAGATGTTTATATATTGTATGATAGCGACAAGAGAACCGGGTGTACAACATTGTTTCTTTTAAAAATTAATAAAACTAGACGAAAAGAAAAAACCAAAGAAAACGGAAACATATCCATTTAGTCTACAGGAATACAACGCATGGGTGCCTCGGGAGCACCACCTGCTGTCCACAATGAAATGGTAATGGCAGATGTATATATCATGGAAGCCATGCCAAAAACGATAAGGAAGATGTCTCCAGCTCTTTGGCGCCAATTGACAGCAATGGCTTTCATATGGAACAGAGGTGGGAACAAGAAACCCAAGGGTATACAGCAGGCTGAACCGACGATAGAGACGAATTTGTCGAGGTCCTGCAGAAAGTGAATTTTTAAAACGCATTAGTGATAAGCAAACCCAATATGTTATATATGTTGCTTTTACTTACATTGGAACCTCCAATTGCAACAATGGCGCAGACTACAACCATGCCAAATCGGAATAAATTCTTTTGCCATTTGACCAACAAGTTATTTTTACCGGACAAAGTGAAAATTCCGTTCTCCATAATACGAATGGCAGGGAAGAGTTGAAGTGGAATAGATAAACAGATAGCCATGGCGTACAGCAATTGTATGGTGTCGACTACGGCACTGTGGGCAGGCAAATTGAGAAGGATGACAGTTTCAACATCATCACCGAAAGCTAGATAAGATATAACACCAACAGATGTGAACAAAATGGTCATGAAGATCATGCTTCCTGTCAACACCTTGGGAAACTTCTCAGGCTCCTTCATTGATTCAGCAATAGGTATAACTAGAAATAAAATGAGCAGGGAATATCGTATTAGCATCTTTGCCACACATGTATCACTGGTATATTTTTCTTACCTAGACCAATGCCTTCGAATGTGAAGACGGCAGTGCCAACAAAGAGTGGGAATGACTTGGGGTTTATAAACCATTGGACATCGCCAAACCCCTTTGTTACAATTGTAAGTGTGTCGTAATAATAAAGGTATGACAGTCCTAGGAGAATGAACACATCGGCAATCAGAGCAAATACAGAGAGTTTTTGAATTTTTCTGATCATGGCCAACGGGACGAAGATGAACAACTGGCCCAAAATGAGCCAATGCAAGGCAATATCGGTCTTGCAATTGGTGACGGACAAGAGGAAAGCATGTGCATTTTGAGCAACAAATACCATGTAGGCACACACAAACCCAATCTACAAAAATCAATCGACAATTAGACCAACATCAAATGAAATTTAGAGGAACAATAGTCTAAAAGTACGTACTTGAGAAATAGTGATGCTGAACAAAACAAACAATCTCATGTTTGGACCGAACAGCACACCACCCATATCACCAAAGGACACAGGAACCTTGTTTCTTGTTTCAACTAATAACAAGAAGGACCACAATGAAAGGCCTGCGATCAGTAGCATTATCGAAGTAGAGAACATCAGGCCACCGTTAGAGAAGCTGAAATATACAAATGTGGTTAATGAGCCATTCCCTATCCTATTCAATAGCCGCATCTTGGCCAACTTACGCCTTGGGTAGAAACATAACGCCTGTAATAAAAATACCGCGTTAGTTCAGGCCATAAAAAAGCATCAACGACGGTTAGAGAATAGGCCGATCGCTCGGTGACATATATGGTTGCACAAATGTTGTCCCACGAGGTTTAAGCTTTCTTAATGTACTCACCAGTACCGATAAAGGATTTGAGAAGCAAAAAGACAGCCTTGGAAGGTGTGGTGGTGCCTTGCACTGGCTCCAGCTCACGTCCCGGCAGCAATGGTGTTTCTTCGTCCATACGAGCCAACAAGTCCTCATCACCTTCGTCGTCTTCCAAATCTTCACCACCAAAGTGGCCATAGAGAGCCAAAAAGTCTACAAAACTATTCGTCATCCAGTTTGGAGGACTTTCACCCTTGATAAGCGCCTGCTTGTAAACGTAATGTCTGCGAAAACCTCCCGGAGCTTTTAATTTTAGGAGGGCCGGATCCGACGGCTCTGCTCTAGGCATTGAGAAAGATTGCGAGCGTTTTCGTCGAGCTTCTTCTTGTTCAACGTTCTCAACGTATTTGTAAATACCATGTGTAATAGCTCCACCGGGTAATTGATGAAAACTACGAGCGTCGTCGGAATCGACGGCATGCATGTGGGGCGAGGATCCCAATGAAGAAGATGGAGACCCTGTGGCTAAATGAAGCTTGACGACCTTTGCAATTTCCTCGTCAGGAAGGTCTTCATGCTGATCATGATTACGAGTTGGGGTCGCACTCCTGATACTGCGTTCAACTTCGTGTCTGCTGGTAGGGTGGGCCAAACTTCGAGCTGGTGAGGAACTCAGGCGAGCCGTCAATTCCGCTCGATCGATGGAACTGGCCAGATTGTTGGGAGCATGGTTGCTGATTCGCAGAGAATAATCTTCTCGTCTTGAAGGATCGTTCTCAGTACTAAGAGGTCGTAAGTAAGGGCTACTTGAGTTGCTTGGTTTTGGAGAGCCCATGGTCAAGGAACAAAAAGACAGCACAGCCGTAAACACCGTGACTTTTCCGAAGCTTTATTGGCAAACTCCGAAAAGGGTAGAATTTCAATATGTTACCTGTGCGTCAGCTATCGGCACTAACCAAGTTGTTTGCGTGGAGATATACATGGCACGCATTAGTTGCTATGTTTGCTCAGTGTACGACTTTATAGAAATATAAGCAATTTCTTTCCGTCAAACGTATTTAACGTTTTGGTAGTCCTTTCAATGATATCCGCCTCCCTTCTCTGGATACCTTTGCCATATGACCGTGATCCCATATCACAAATCACCTGAAGCAAAGACCAGCTGTTTGCCATATTCCCACTTTTAGACTAATAAGTGACAGATAGATGGGCTTTATTAAAAAACAAAAAGATTCGACTTCCTGTTAAATGATGCTCGAAATGAATGTAATACATACAACAGGTCTCATGTGAAGACCTCACCAAGTATGAAAATTCAGTGCGCAAACAAGAAGTTGGAAAATTAGGCAAATATGATACTTGTTGTTTGAAGTTATGTAGTGATTGTTATAACATTCTGTGCATGTCTTACATGCAGAAACAAATGCAATTAGTATCGTGCGCATACTGATGCTGACTATCCGCTTGCTACATTTCACACATATATCATGAGAATCCTCATCACCATATACAGATCACCTTTTTTACCTTATTACTAGTTTCTAAACAAGTAGACATCCTGCAATTGCTTCGCCAATGTTATATCTATAGATGATCTAGAACTTTATCTTCCACTTCAGGTGGGCTTTATGACACTAGGATGATATTTTCCGTTACCCAGGTACAAAGTTTTCTAATCCGATTTGTTAGTTGTAAACCCTGTCAGTATAACCTAACTCTCGGACAATTACTGACTGTCCAAGAATGAGACAGAATGTGTTTTTCAGATGACGCTATACAGTAAAGAGTATTTTTAGTTTAACAAATCGAGTGTCTAGATATTCTGTAAGAATGAAACTTTTCAAGCCTTCATTACAGACGCATGGTCATCACTTGACATCGTTTCCAAGTATGATACATTGTGCTCAGGATCATGGGGGTTAAGCTTGAAGTTGTACCAAAAAAAGAAATTTTGAACCACTAGAGCCACTTTCGCCGAGGAGATATATCTTTATGGTATGTAAAGCTGTTCAAGCACTTCCATTGAACAGACGGTGAATAATTGAAAAATCAACAAACAGCTTACAAACAAACTTTTTAAGATTATTCGCCGTACTCACAAGATATGGAAGTCCTGGATGCAGTCAGGCTTTGTTTGCCTCTTTCACCGGCTTCTCTATGTCTGATCAAATATCATATCCGAGTCGGGCTCACTCTCGAGGTCACTCTCGGGCCCAATCTCGGGCTTCCGGCGCGTCAACAGAAACTGTTATTAGTGATTCGCTTGCATCCAGTACTGTGGTCGAATCGATAGACTCTAGACCATCATCCAAAGCGTCAGAATGGCTGGCCGAAAGACAACGATATTCCAAATGTAATCGCATTATCATGATCATTGTCGGCGGTATCGTGTTATGTTCACTGTTTGCTGGGTTGATTTACTGGATTGCCAGCTTTTATGCCTTCCCGCCGCATTACGAAACTGAGCATTCGGGTGTCCCGTATCCAGAAGATCCAAAGTCACTTAACACGACCATAATTAAAAATTCAAATTTGCATCAGTCTTTTTATGGTCTGGGGTATACACCCAGCGATACGCAATATCCAACCTGCGGTGCAACGCAAGATGCGGTATTAGAGGATTTGAAAGTTCTTAGTCAGCTTACGACAAGATTGAGGATATACGGTAAGTTGTTGGGGAGTAAAAACTATTTTCCAGTGGATTGACAATACCAAACGAATGTTACACTGAGTTTCAGTCGGAACGGTTACTAATGAGCTCCCTATTCACTTTCGATCTCTCTGCTTTCGATTCGCTGTACCGATGTAATAATTCTAGGAATGGATTGTCAAGCTGCGAACTATACTTTAAATGCCATACGACTTTTGAATGTCAATATGACGACGCTTTTGACGCTTTGGGTGGACGACAATGATTCAACTTATGAACGACAATACAACACTCTTTTTGATATGATTGAGGAATATGGAGCTTCTCAAATAGAAGCGGTATCTGTCGGGAATGAAGTGATCTTTAGGAATCAATCGGCTGCCGGCAGTGTAGTTGAAAAGATTAGTCAATTACGGGACGAATTCGCTCGGCGACAAATTCAAATACCTGTTACTACGACTGACTTGGCCAATCTGCTGGACGATAGCGTGATAGCATCTGAAGATGTGGTGATGGCTAATATTCATCCGTTCTTTGGCGGTGTCAACATATCAGAGGCTAGCAATTGGACAATAGGATTTGACCAAAGAGAGTTGGTCAAGCCAGCGCTAGCCCAAAACAAGACGGAGACAGTCATTGCCGAAGTCGGTTGGCCGACAAGTGGCCAAGCAAATCAAGACAGTGTGCCATCTGTTGACAACTTGCAGATATTTGTCAACGAGTTTGTGTGTGATGCCAACAAAGCAGGAATTAAGTACTACTTCTTTGAGGCATTTGACGAACCGTGGAAGCGGCAGGAAAACGAAGTAGAAGGAAGTTGGGGAATTATGGACGAAAATCGTAACCTTAAAGTAAAGATTCCTGTATGTTAACCATGATATTTAGAATACATAGCAAATAAAATGCATTAATGCCATATAGCATTATTGAGGCTATACCTTCAACCATTGCCACCTGCAAGGGATCCAACAAAAGGCAGTGTCGGAGGTTTCACCATCATTCTGGGTATATAAGTCCATGCAGTAATGTTTCATCATCTTCATCTTCCTTTTTCTTATATTAATAATGCTTCAAAAAATTAAAGCTATTGGTTTTGACACTGCTGGAGACGTCAGTGTCCTCAAAAATGTTCAAATTGATGATCCTTCTCCAGATTCGCAAGATTTGAAGGTTCGCATCATGGCTGTATCAGTCAACCCTGGTAAGCATTACAGTCAGAAATTTATGCAGCACGCTTATAAATTGTCCGCAAAAGCCTAACATCAGTATCGCTAGTGGATACAAAGTTGCGTCATGGAGCATTCGGTCCTCCCCAAAACCCACCTATGGTTTTGGGCTATGACGCGTCCGGTGTTGTCGAAGCTGTAGGTGACAAAGTACAGCGCTTCAAAGTCGGTGATCAAGTCATGTTTTCGGGTAGTCATGTTAGGCAAGGCACCAATGCAGAGTTCGCTATCGTCGACGAACGTCTGGTGGGTCGGAAGCCCGAGACTATGTCGCATCGGGAAACAGCCGCCTTACCGTTAGTAGGATTGACAGCTTGGGAAGGTAATACAGGGCTGGATTTGTCGGGTAGATCCAAAATTAGTCATAACCGCAAAGACGACTGATCATTTCCTGCTTTATCACTGCAGCTCTTGTGGAGAAGATGGGTATTCCAGAATCCAAGGCAACTGTGGACAAGACCTTGCTGATTATTAATGGTGCTGGCGGAGTAGGATCTTTTGCCTCTCAGTTAGCGCGCCAGGTTCTCGGTTTCAAAACGGTCATTGCTACCGCCAGCCGACCAGAGACCATCGAATGGTGCAAGAGCCAGGGTGCTACTCATACCATCAATCACAGAAAACCTTTGAAAGAACAGATCGACGCCCTTGGCGCCACTGTGGATTATGCATTAATTTGCTATGACACCAACAAATATTTAGGCGAGTTGTGCGAGATCGTTCAGCCACTTGGCCAAATCGCCTCAATTGTTGAAGTCGAATCGGATATGCCACTTCAGGGTGGCATGTTGAAGGCCATCAGTTTCCACTGGGAATTCATGTTCTCGAAGCCAATGCATGGTGTCGATCTACTGTCGCAGGGACTAGCTTTGGACAAAATTGCCCAATTTGTGGACAGCGGTAAAATTAAGCGGCTGGACACAAAAGCTTACGACAATCTGACAGTGGAAAACTTGAAAGCAGCACATGAAACGCTAGAAAGCGGAAAGGCGATTGGAAAAATTGTACTGGAGGTGGGTAATGGCTCATGGAACTAATTGAATAAAGTACATAAGTATTATGCTTCATTTGCATGATTCAATTCCTGAAATTCCAAACATATGTAACCCATTCTTCAACATACCTAAATGGAAGTCTGAACGGATAATATTGGACTGCATAGATTGTTGTTGAAGAAAAACATTACTTGTGTGTAACAAAATAAGTATCAAAATAAAGAATATGTGTCAAGAATGCGTATTTCGTGCGTGCATTTTATTGTATGGTATATTGGTACATGTCTAAGATGCTTTTGAGATTAAGATGATATATTTACACAAGAGTATGTATGACATGCTTTCTAAGCATAGACATCAACACCAGCCCAATTAGCTGTTGCAAGTGGGCACTGATCGATGGAATCGGAGTTGTTGCCCCACCATTGAGGGAAATGAATCTCATTGTTTTGAAGGGCAAAGAACAGCACAATACCGCAAATGGCAACACCCGAGTCCATAGCTGCGGAAATAACATAATTGTACTTTTGCCACCATGCCTTGAAATACTTCTTAATGTAGAAGTTGAAGACAAATCCAAGAGCAACCCATGTGGACATGAGTGAGGTAGGGGCTGGTGGATAAGGAGTAAGACCAAGACAGACAACTGGGATGTTGATCTTGGCTACCCAGCTGTTTGGATATTTGCGAGCCAAAAAGTAGAACGGAATGGGCAGCAAGAAACCGATCAAGAGGAAGTAGGCAATGGGATTATACAAAGTTCCAGCTTCAAAGAACTTGCCAGGGCCGATCAAACCCCAAATGACTGAACTTGCACCAAACAAACCAGCATTAGGGCAAGTGAAAGGATAGGCTGCGTTGGTACAGATGTTTGGAATGGTGTTCATAAGGTACTGAGTGGTTCCGAGAGACACAAAGGAGGCGATGACGGTTCCGACAATTTGGAAAGTAAACATTTCACGCGGTGGGATCTTCATATAGTGTCCAAGTTTGAGATCTTGAGCAAAAAGCAAGGCTTGCTTACATACAAGATAACCATAAGTCTTGAAAATCATATTTCCAATAGGATGACCGGGAGCAATAGCACCATAAACCCATTCAGTTATCATGGAGATAGTTGGTTGTTGAGAAGTAATAGCCGTAACGATACCAATGGGCAAAAGCCAGACGAAAGCCATGACAACGGCAATGATCAAAGCCCACCATGGCATATCAGAAGGCCAGACGACAATAGTCACAAAGGACAAGGCCATGGAAACAACAAAAAGAACTGCATACCACCAATGAGGGACATCAGGGTAATGATCCATGAGTCGAGCGTGAACATCATCGTTAGCTTGCTTGGCGCTGCGAATACGGTCAAGCACTTCTTTGCCATTATACAAAACGGTATGGGTAACGATAGCGCCCAAAGCAAGCAGACCTTGGCCGTAGCAGATAGCGAAGAATCCGGTAATACGTACAGGTGAGTAATCTTCGTAAGCAGACTCATTGAGGTACTGTTCGGGAGTGAGAATTCTGGATCGGTTGTAGGCGTTGCCCCATTCATCGTACTGGTTGGTATTGTACATTGGGAAGAGTTTGCTGTCAAAAGCGTTGGTATAGTAAACAGCCGGGATAATGACATAGATGAAGGCAACGAATCCAGCCAACATATTAGCTTGAACTACCCATGGGATGGCCAAAGGACTTGGCAACCAAGAAGTCATTGTACTCCAATCCAGAGTAAAACTCAAGATACCAAGACCGTTAAGACCACTACCAATTTGAGAAACTAGTACCGAATCCTTCTTGATCCAACAGATCCATGAGATTGATGTAAGAACTGGCATGATGTAACCAGGGAAGAAGTACCAACAGAAAGAAATAGCAAAGACAGTCAAAAACATCCTGTTACGTGACATGGACAAACCGCGAACCGATTTTTCAGCTTGAGCAACAGCTTTAGGCACTTCACGATGCAAAGTGTGGAACAAAGTAGCATTGACCAGGTTGATGGGCCACACCATGGAAGCAGGTCGAACCAAGAAGCGATGACAGATACCAGCAAATGCAAAGCCTAAAACACTGGTTGTCACCACAAGAAGAAAACCGCCACCAAATCCCCAAGATTGATTGTAGTAGAGCTTTTGTACAACAATAATATCGATGGCGTCAAAAGAAGTGGCGGCTGCGTTTGCCATAACGGTAATCAAAACGTGTTCTTTAACGTTGAAAGGTCCATTGTTTAACGAGTAGGTTTGCCCAAACAAATTGATCTTCCAATTTGGTACAATTGATGCCGATAAACGACCAGCAGGATAGGCAAGCAATTGCACGACCAAGACTTTGATAGTAAGAGGGTTCTTACGGAACCAGAAGAACTGTTAAAAAAAATACGATTGTTAAAAAAATGGTGTCACCATACATGTCTGGACTATTCATCTGTACACATACCTGATTGCTGAAGGAAATGGCAGCCGAGAAAATGATACCCCAAAACCATGCGCGGAAAGTAGCAGTGGGAAGAGTTGTATCGTCGGTGGGAGGGACGGCACCGCGTACCTCTTCAATGGGAGAGTCTTCTAGACTGAATTGAGAGTTCTTTTCGGTTTCTGAAGATTGGTCGAATACATCTTCCTTAAGGGAAGATGATGGTGAAGAAGGCTTTTCACTGAATTCCTTTTTCTCCATCGAGAATTAAATAAGGTAAAAAGTTAAAAGACGACGTGAAGGAGGAAATACTAGAAAGTAGGCAAACGTGTTGATCTTTATATACACTTCTTTTGGTGACAAATAGAATATTAGATCGGCGACCTTGTTGGCCTACGATGTCGCAATTTTCCAGCGCTCTGATATGCTCAACTTTGGCCAAACAATTTTTTTTTGTTTTGCCTTGTTCTGTCGAATGTCTCGGTATTTTCTTTTTTTACAATATGTCGATTCGGTCTTAGAAAAATTTTTGTTGGTTAACTTTTATTGCTTGTATTTAAACGCACTTATACAAACCATTAGTCCTTGATCCGAAGATCAAAAATTGCTCGGTAGTGATGGGAAATATGGTCATACGCCAACTTACAATTTGAGTGTAGTGCAATATGCGTAGTTCATTTAAAAGTGGTAAACCATCGTTCCATAATTGGCGGTCAATTTGTATCTAGCACGCCATGGTGCCGAAATCCTATTGGCTACCCTGAAAGCAAAATCGTTGAACAGGGTCCGACCGCTCGCTCCATGCTCTCCAGTTGTTTGATTAGAAATCCATCAGAACAATGCAACCTCCTCTCTATTGTCATTATTTCAAAGGATGATTTAAGGCACGCATTGCTTGATATTCACAGTTACTTTTTTCCTTTTGAGTGATACTATTACGTTCAATTTAATAAGAGAGTATCAACACTAAGGCATGCAAGTCGCCTATACGCAAAACGACACTGCATAAAGCCATGGTATCCCCCCCCAACAATGGAGCCCAAGATAATAGTAATAATTACGTGATATTTCACCATCCTAATCACGTTCATATTCGCTGCATGTTATGAAAACATTGGTCGGTGTTAGTCCTATATGCATTCGCCACTTCCACTGAATATGGTAATTAGAGGGTCATTTTCGAGCTGCCTTGATATCCCATTGTTAAGAATTGATGCCAACCAATGATTAAACTCGCTTGTCGAATTGATTATGTTGTCACAATCTATAATGTTGTTGTGAGATGCGATATACTGAGGTGAAGAATTGTTTATTTGATTTTATACATTGTCCTGAATCTCTGAAAACTTTATATAGGTCCTTGGCCACCTGGTACCAGCTGTATAGATCAAATCAGGTCAACAGTTAATCGGCTCAAAAGCCCAAAACATTTGACTGTGAATTCGGAGCAGCGATATCTTACCATGCAAATGTTGTTGCCATTAAGCAGAATCTGCTCTAGCTTGTTTGTCTTGTATCCTTCTGGAGTGTTTTGGCTGAAAAAAAAAAGAGATTTTAGTTTTCGCGTTGGTACTGTTTTTGAACGATCTTCAATGTCCAAGAATCTACACTCACTATTCAGTAACATCTTCCAACACCATATCTGAAAGAAAAAGAGGAGCTAGGTCATGGTAATCATGTCAAACATAATTTTTGGCTAGGATTGGCAGAATAGGGCAAGCAAAATGACAAAATCAGCCGCTTATATGGTTGTTCTGCTCAAAGCTAGCAAGTATCATTGAACCAATTTGACACGAGTGTCTTTAAAAAAGGATACTGACATAGTCGTCAAAGCCCACCAATCGACCGGTGAACTCTTTTTCGCTTTTCATAACAACCCAAATGTTGGATCCTGTGCATTTGTCAATAAGCTCTGTGAAGCAGCAGGTTCGAATAAGAATTTTAAGCAGAATGAGAGTGGCAAGTTGGTAACATAAAATAGAACGATAGGAAGCAAATCAATCAGTATAAAGATCAACAGTAATCTACACACGAAAAATAGTTAAATTTTCCATGTTATCCCGCTTACCGAGTGGCAATAGTTGTGAGGCAGACATGTTGAGAACGGCCGACAGTAGATACTAGAGAACTGATTGTGGAGATTATACAGCACCACTCCTGCTTGCTCAACTGTGCGGTGCTCTGTTCGCGCTAATCACGTGATATTAATTATTACATCAAAATCCATGTGGCAGGCATGTCGACGCTCAGCTTCGCTACCCTTTCTTTTTTTAAAAGACTAGCTAAAAGATGGATAGCGAATAATGTAAGATCTTTGTTGCTACCTTTCCCTGTTATGTGTCACTGTAAAAGGCGCTCAACTTCGAAATAAAAGAGAATGCTCAGAGATTATATATTATACGACTGAGTTTAATTGCCTCGATCATGTCCACGTAACGAAGTCATGCACTGAACGCTCATTCGTGGACTCTATTGTTCTAACGCCATATTTTATGCGTCAGTATACAATGTTCAAATATTGATCACATGTTTACATAGCACCGATAAATCTAATACCAGCATCCACACAGCTGATTGATGGCGATCGCATACGTTCAACAAATTTTGTAGATCATAGAATTTCTAAACACTGCACAATGGATGATATGCCTGATTTATTTAAGGAAAGCTGACTTGTTTAAAGCTCATCCGTGACAGCGCCTTCACTGGCACTCTTTACAGTCATGGAATAACGTGCAAGTATGCCCTTGGTATATTTCAATGGTGGTGCAGTCCATTGTTGTCTTCGAGCTTCAAGTTCTTCATCGGGAATATGCACTGTTAGCTCTCTAGTGTTGGCATCAATGGTAATTTGATCGCCGTCTTTGAGAAGAGCAATAGGTCCACCAACTTGTGCTTCCGGGCAAATATGACCGATGATGAAACCCTGATATGAGGCATACATTAGCTACACCATTTGAGAAATCTACAAAATTAGAGTTTATCAACTTACGTGGGATGCACCTGAAAACCTTCCATCAGTAATAAGAGCGACGTCTTTGCCAAGTCCGGCTCCCATAATAGCAGCAGTGGGTTTCACTAAATGTAATAGCTTTAACTAACGATAATGACAGATAAAAGTAAAGCACCTCTAAACTTACGCATTTCAGGCATACCAGGTCCACCCTTAGGACCTTTATAACGAACGACAACTACATCACCCTTTTGAATGGTGCCTTGCTCTAAGGCTTCAAAAATGATATCTTCATCATCGAAAACACGAGCTCGGCCCTTGAAAGAGAGACCCTCTTTGCCAGTGATCTTGGCCACAGCACCCTGAACGACACCCAAAGATTAACTAAACCACATTTGCATGCATGCCCATTCTGTAAGTACTAACCTCGGGTGCCAGGTTACCCCTGAGAATGGTGAGATGACCAGTGGCTTTGATTGGGTTGGATACCGGACGAATGATGTCTTGTCCTTCAGTTAAGTCAGGAACTTCAGCAAGATTCTCAGCCATGGTTTTTCCAGTCACAGTCATACAATCGCCATGGATCATTCCCTCTTGCAACAAGTATTTGAGCACAGCAGGTATACCACCAACAGCGTGCAAATCCTCCATGACATATTTACCACTACAGTGCGAAGGTTAGAAAAATATCTTGCATCTCAGTATCCTTGTTGACAGGTTGTACAGTACCTTGGTCTGAGGTTGGCAAGGAAAGGTGTCTTATCTGCAATAGTCTGGAAGTCGTCAATTGTCAATGGAACATCGACAGATTTAGCGACAGCAAGCATATGCAAAACTGCGTTGGTTGAGCCACCAAGCACCATAATAATAGTGAGAGCATTCTCAAAGGCTTTACGAGTCATGATATCGCTAGGCTTAATATCTCTCTCCAACAAGGTGCGAATAGCAACACCAACTTTGAGACATTCTTGAACCTTGAGTGGATCGACAGCGGGGATAGAGGAACTGTAGGGCAAAGACATACCCAGTGCCTCGATAGCTGAAGACATGGTGTTTGCCGTGAACCTTGATTACCTGTATCAGCTTTCAACCTTATATTTGACAGTAATAAAACACACTACTTACATTCCACCACAAGCTCCAGCGCCAGGGCAGGCATTGCGAATGATATCACGACGCTCCTCCTCGTTGATCTTGCCACTGATCAACTCACCGTTGCATTCAAGTGCATTACCAATATCGATCTCGCGCCCAGCACAGCTTCCTAGGGTTCCCTTTCCTTTTTTCATGGTACCACCATAGATGACGATGGAAGGACGATTCAAACGACCCATAGCCATCAAACAACCGGGCATGTTCTTGTCACATCCAGGAATAGAGATATTGGCATCATACCAAAGAGCGCTCATGACCTTTTGATGGTGATACTTAGCCACAGCCCGTAGTCAACTTCATTATTACATTGAATATGAACAACTTACCGTTTCAATAGAATCAGCGATGATATCGCGACTTGGAAGTGAGAATGACATTCCAGCGCTACCCATGGGTATAGCATCTGAGACTCCGATGGTATTGAATTGGTAACCGACAAGACCAGCTTTTTTTACACCTTCCTTGACCTTGGCTGCCAAATCATTGATATGCATATTGCATGGATTACCGTCATAGCCGCTATTAAGGTATCTTGTGTAAGCCCCTACTATAGCCAATATATGCATCATCACCGTGCACTTACAAACTGGTAATGCCAACTTGAGCTTTGGCAAAGTCGTTGTCGGTCAATCCAGTCGCGTAAACTATATCCAACGTTCAGCATGAATACTGTATCCCAACGAGCCAAAAAAAAATCCTCATAGCAACTTACGTTGTGCCTGTGCAGCTCCAGCTGTAGGCATTTGAGTGATTGTGCGGCTGTACTTGTTGATGGGACCGTTTGCTTTAATATCCTTGTCGCGAGGATTAATTTTGTGACTACAGCATACGTCAGTCCAGCGCTCCTACCGGGAACCCAACCACATAACCTTTACTTACATGTGCACCTGTCCTTGTTCAGCCATATTGGTTTTAGAGTGGGGAGAAAGAAAGTAAGTGGGGACCTCCACAAGATTTAGATGAATTTGATTTAAACAGTCAATATTTTCGGACCAGCTGAACCTTGGCTGATTTTTTAAAGTCCGTCAAGCTTTCAGGTATTTGCAGAAATCAATCTCGCAAGATCAAAGGGTGAGAGTCTTATACAAACGATAGCAGTATCATACAATATATCGAAAGTTATTTAATAAGACGAAAGTTATCAAGATGAACAATCACCTTTTAATGTTCACAGTGGTGTCTCGTTATCCTATTGTCGACTTCGCAGTTATACCCCGTATGTGATATTTGTACTAACGGTCAGTGGTAAATATTCCGAAATGACCGAAACCAGAAGTCGATGGTATTCAGTCTCAGGCCACAACAAAAATATAAAAGTACCCAAACTTACTCATGAAATATGCAACGAAGAAAATACATCCAAGCGAGGAAATCTGAGTAAAATATGCAATCAAAGCTATGCAAAGCGAACTGATTTTATAGTGTGAGGATTAGGCTCTGAACTGCAAAAAGCAAGGGTGCGATCGAGCACTCATCTGCTAATACGCCTTAAATCCATGCACGTTCCCCCTGTGCGGTTCACTTCGGTGCTCACCGAACAAACATCAAGTGGCTAAACTTTGATGAGTTTGCTGCAATTCCTACCCTTTCTCATTAGGACTGCTCTGCTGTTTAAAGCATTTATTTCGAACAATGGTAATACACTACATATCAAAATGTGAAGACAATCATGATGCAAGGTTACAAAGCAATGTGATCTATAATACAGCAATTATGCACGGTACATGTGTGATGCAAGTGGACATTGGATCATTCCATGCCCTGAGGAGTAGCTAAATTATCGGTATTATGGTCCACTTCTTCTTCACTAGATGAGCTAACATCCTCCTCATCAACGTCACTGTCGCTTTCCTCATCGCTCTCTCCGCTCTCACTTTCTTCGTGATCACTAAAGTGAAGCGACTGATTTTCGTCAAAATCATCGTCCTCATCTTTCATCTGGAAAGCTCCCCAGCCTTCATCACCATCGTCAAATTTGACAAATCCATCCTCTTCGTCTTTTTCAATAGGAGTAGCTGTAGCTGAATTCTCATTTGACTTCGTCTTTTTGGAGCTGGGTTCGTTCTGCGAGAGTTCCCTCTCCCTCTTCTGGCCAGCTAGCTGTGGATTGATCCATTGCTTTATTTTGGGTTTCGATTGCTGCCCTCGCTTGTTCTTCAGTGCCACATGCGGTAGTTTGCAAGTCGCGTTTTCACATTTGCCCGTTTCGGCAAAATCAGGACATACATGTATATGTTTGTTCTTGCAGTCGACTCCTTTGCTACAATAGCCTTCCAAGGCAAATGCTTTACAAACAGATGCCTGCGGGCTGACTCGAACATGTGGATAAGGGCAATTCACTCGCTCACATTTACCTCTTTGAAAATGAGAGCAATGGGGCATAATTTCGGGTATAGGGCAGTGGGATAAAAGACACAGGTGTGCGGGTTTTGGACATTTCTTTTGAAGAAATCTTGGACAAATGGCTCTATGAGATCGATCATGTTTAAAGGGACACATTTTGCCATCCTTGCATTTTCCTTGAAGGTTTTTCGCAGTTTTAGAAATCTTGATCTCGTAACCGATGAACAATATGCAAGGCCACTTACCATAGCGGGTATAATATCCACAATATACCTTTGATTTATCTATCTGATTGCCTTGCAGTACCAACGATTTACCGTGTCGGCCCTGTCGCACATAACCTTCAGGCTCTTTCACGTAAACCAGATGACCGCCTTTACTCCTTGACGTTCTCTTCTTCTTTCTTTCAGCTCTTGCCGCCGCCGCAGCCTGTTTCCGCTTCAATTTTTCTTCACTCTTGGCTTTCAAACTTTGATGTCATAGCATTAGTATATGGGTCAGAAGGACTGGTAAAAGTGTCAGCTTTATACTTACGCTTTGGCTTTTTGTAATTGTCGTTCTTTAGCAAGCTCAGCTCGTATCAGATTACCTCCTTTGGTGCGCACGTATTCTACCCCTTCAACTTGTGCCTTTTGTGGAGTGTAAGTTGATGCAGGCACTGTGGTTGCTGCCTGCATTTTGGCTACTAGGCTGCTTGGAGTTGCTGTAGGGATCACATCTTTTCTCGTCAACTTTTTGCCAGAGGCATCAGCTACAAAAGTCACACCGTTGATTATCACTGTTCGGTTTGGTCCTGCGGCTGGCTTTGAACCATGAGGCGGGTGAATAGCCGTTGGTGTCGAAGAGGAAGAGCCAAGCGTCGCTATCTGAGCTGCTCCTGTTGTTGATGATGTAGCTGATTTAGGCTGGTTCAGAACCAGTGTCTTGTTTCCAAATGTCGTTGGTCCCATGCCGGCAGGACCGCCTCGCCCTCGTCCTCGTCCTCTCGGTGGCCAAGTGGAAAAGCCTCGGCCACGACCTCTTGGAGCTACATATCCATTTGAGCGTTTGTGTTGATCTATAGCAGCCGACAGCTGTGAGATCTTTGCACGTAGATCTGATGGATCCGACATTACGTGATAGAAGAAAAAGCACAGCTGCTGAGAGAACTGCACCATTTCATTATCATGATTGACAGTCACGGCAATGGTTTATTGTCAGTGCGAGATTTGAACAGTTATATTTTACAAATCCTTGAATTCCTTGGTAATAACAACATGTCGTCCAGCATTGGCGCAGAGTGTACTGAATTGAAGCAAAAATACGATACTTGCTTCAACAAGTGGTACTCTGAAAAGTTTCTAAAAGGAGACACTACCCCGGAATGCGAAGACTTATTCAAAGATTACAAAGCTTGTGTGATGGTAAGTGAGGTTCCAGCGAGGTCGGCAGAGGGTTGTGCCTAGCCGATGTGAAATCCTTTTAGGCGCAAGTTTTTTTTTTTAAAAAAAACCTCCCTGTCAAGAACACAAAGTATTAATCCAAATACCCGTTCATCCATTTCGCAGGTGGCACTAAAGGAGAAACAAATTGACACTTTGCTGGCCGACGCACGAAAGGAGGCTCCATTCCCTCCACCTTCACAATCCTCGTCTAACTCTAGCTCATAAACATATATCACAATCACGCTCACTATAGAATGAATTGTTGGACCACATGGTCCTCGAATAAAATATACAACTTGTACGATTCCTGCCCAACACAATTATTGCGACTCACATGTGAGAAGGTGGCCAACAACCCTGTATTTAGGATTATATTTTAGTCATCTGCAAGTTTTCTTCTTGCAAGAAGGCTAGCTTTAGGTACAAGGCATGACTTGGTAAAAATTTATGCCATATGATACTTTACCATCAGCCAATGTGAATGGCGACCGTTTTGCCGACGACGGGTGGCTGGGACGGGAATTGAAAATTAGTTGGCTTTCGAGCAGCGACATAAAGACTGCTAATAACAAAAGTCCAAAAACTGAGCAACCACTTCTTCTCTTTTCTCTCACCTTTTTTAACCGTTCGTATTTGGTCAATTTTGTGCCAGTAGGACACAATCGATGACATATGAAGACAAGTCTGATCATAAAAATGACAGCTCATATACCACTACAGTCGATCATGAACCTATATCACTAAAGTACGATGGCCAGCCGTTATCAGATCTTCCCTTAAAACAAAGGGTGACCATCATAACATTCATTATTATGCTATCCAGTGAGTATGAATGAATGATTGCCTGAACTACTTCTCATATTAAAACCTATGATACTAGCTGGTAGCAACTTTCTTTCCACGGCCTATGGCGTCATGAAAACGAACATCAAAACCGTAGGTTGCTGTCAAATTATCTATGTAACTTGTACATTGCAGAACCTAACAGGCTTTTTACTTTATAAACAAAAGAACCTCCAAATTGATAACACTCATTATAGTGTTTTACTCTCATGTGTGTCTTTGTTGGGCACTGTTCTACCATTTTTCGCCGGAGCGTTCATTGATCGTTTTGGTCCTGTACGCGTTAGCTTGATCATCAACCTAGCCATATTCTTAGGGAGTGTTCAGCTGGCTTTATCCGCATTCTTTAACAGCTTTGGATGGATGGTTTCTGGTGAAGTGTTTTTCGGGATTGGAAGTGGAATTATGTCTGTTATACAAGAAGCGATCTTGTCTAAATGGTTTCGAGACAAAAACCTTTCTGTTGTCCTTGGCTTGAAGTTGTCGGTAACTCGTCTAGTGCAATTCATCGGCAATATCGCATGCCAACCCCTCATTGCAAGTGCTGGAAACTGGGCTTGGGGTTTCTATTTGTCGATGATCCTTTGCGCTTTGTCCATGGTCATCAATGTCGTTTTTGCGTATATGATGTGGCGGCTGGGATACGTCACCGCCACTGGGGAACAGGTGATTAAAGGCCACTCTGATGAAAGCAGGCGCATTCGATGGTCCGCACCGTTGTTCTTTCCTCTCGTCTATTGGATAGCGCCATGGCTGCAGTTGACTATTTCTAGTGTCTGGAGTAGCTTTGAGGATCAGTCAACGTAAGAGCACATAATAACGACTTGCTATCAATGTATTGTACGATGTTCCTTAACAATTATTTACGCTCTGCAGAGAATACATTGAATTTCGATTCTCAGCCAGCGAGATCAATGCTGCGGTAAATATACAAATGGGGAGAATGGGAAGTGGTAGGTTGCATATGAACTAATCTATTCCATAGTATAATAGTAGTATATCACAGGCAATACCCTTTGTTCTGGCACCATTTCTAGGACTTATCATTGATCGATGGGGTCAACGGCTCTCACTATGTATGTTTACCATTTTATTTGTATATTGTATTAGATACTTTGCTATGTCTGATCTGATCTAATCCTGTTTATAGTGTTTTTCTCCGCCGTCATTTCCATTGTCGCTTTTATATTGCTATCCTGCACGTTTGTAGTGCCGGCTGTTGGCATGACTTTGTTTTCGTTGGCCCTTGGTACTGGCAGTGTTATGGTTATTACATGCACTGCGCTTACATTACCTCAAGAGTATGTGGGAACAGGTGTTGGCCTACACAAGAGTGCCAATAACGTCGGTACTACGATCATCAATGTACTGGCTGGATATCTTCAAGATCATGCCTATCACGATGGAGACACAGATTATAATGAAGACCTAACGGAAGACTATGCTGGAGTGATGTATCTTTACATATCGCTTTCGTCGCTTGCCGCAGTGCTCACCATATTTTGGTGGATATTAGATCGTACCAGACTAAAAGGTTGGTTACAGGCTAATAGGGCAGAGCGACAGAGACGGCTCGACCAAAATCAAAATATTAGCGATTGCTCCGAGTCACCAATTGATATCCCAAACCAGCAGCTGGCTGCTGTAGGTGGACTATTGCTATCCACCAAGACATACCGATACTGCGTAATATATATTTTCTTTCTCGTTTTAGCTTGGGCAATGTATTTCTCTTTTGCACTTTTGCCCGTGTACAACAATGAAAACTCTGATATTAGCGGTTGATACCTATTCTCTTGTTAAATAAATCACTTTGATCGCCTTATAAAGCGAGCCATTTACAGTACACGAATGCATCCTATACAATGGATAAACCATTATCATAACCTCATTAGAGCACTATGCAGTTCGATGGAGACTTTGCATCACATGTTATCCATACTGAAAAATTATGCGGCTTGTATAGCAATTTTATCTCGGTCGAGAAGCTGGTAGTGATCACATTATCAAAGTATTGTGCAAAATGCTGCGTTCAGTGGTCAGCGATTCCCAATAGGTCATGTTTGGGATATGAAGATAATGGGCCTTGTATGCACTCCTGGAACAGGTGAATAGCGCATTTGCACACCGAATAGTAAAATATGCGTTGATTGTAGTTTTAGATCTCTCCATTAGGCATATGAGAGAAATATTCGACAACTTGAAAAGAAACCATTGGATATCAAAAAAGGCTCATGAATATGAACCATGATTATCTGCGGCCAAATATAAAAAAGAAAATGGCGCACAAGCAAAAATTTTTATTGGCGATAGTGACCTGGCACACACCACCAGCTTATCCTTTCCCCTCATTCTCAAAAGTGTACTCATCAGATTCAATTTATGGAAACTTTGCGTCCTCATTCCCGCAGGCTAGAAAGGGTAGCTTTCCGGGAGATCGCATCACCAACTGTGACTATATCCCTGAGAGGGAAGGACGGTGAGACCAGTCGGTGGAATACTTATAACTGTAGCGCCTGTTTACGGCCAGTGTATCATAATCGACACGACTGGCTAAGAAATGTAGTTGTGTGGAAGCATTGCCCTACCTTTGGCAATGCGTTGGAGCGTCTCTATACAGGAACTTTTAAGAGCGCGGTTCAATTTGATACCGATGATGAATCAGTAGCCGAAAGCAGAGGTCCCAAGATCAGTCCTTACAAGGTACTCATGCACATTGGCTGCTTCCACCAACTTATCAAAGCTCTTGCTTTACAACCTGACACCAAGTCTCTTGCTGTATACCTACAAAATCTACTACACCGTGATAATCACGTCAATACCGACACTAGCACAAGCTCCGACGCGTTGGCAAACAAAGCAGCTGCTACTAGACTTGGGCTCAAACTGAAGAACCGAGTAGAAAACCTTCAATGTCTTCGATTGAATGAGGTAAAGGATGGCGAATATTTATAGCTGCCGTTTTGTTTGGTCGTGACCACCCAACTAATGATCAAACAATTTTTTTATACAGTATGAGCTGAAGAATCCCTTTGAAATACCGATGGATATAGCGCACGGGACAATGACCATGCAACCAAATAATTTACGCGGTTGCGGATTCTTGGCAAAACTGCCCACCGAACTTTTAGACTATGTGCTGGATTACTTATCTCCCAAGGACTTTATCAACCTGCGAAGCACGTGCAGCGGTTTACGCAATTTTCGGTATGCTAATCGTTGCTGGAGGCGTGCATTAGAACAAGAATATCCATATTTTGAATGGAAAGCTGTTAGTGACTGGAAATACGTATATGAGCATAAGCAAGACGAAGAAATGAAGAATATTTCTCGAGTGTTGATTCAGCTCGACCAGATCTCCAAATGGGTACGACGGAGTTGAACAGCGAAAAACGCGCAAAGTAATTCAAACTCAAGCGTGTGCAATTGATTGGCTGATTTTATTTTCTTTTAGACAAATCTCATAAAGTATTCTTGCTTTTCTTTTTATCAGTAGAACTTGTCAACTACTTTCTCCCGATACGAATCTTTTCGATTAAACATTCAATTGTTCAATTTCTTTAAAGCACTTGCAACATTACCTTTGAATGGTCAATCAGACAACTGCAATTCTTATTGAAACTTCGGGATCGTCATAGCTAAAGCAAGTCACATTCATTATCCCTGCTCATATATATGGTCAATACCGTATCGGTTATTTGCGCTCTTCTCGGCGGCTTTATCGTCCTGTTCGGACTGATTTCTGGATTCGTTAAGCAAAGGTTATATCTGTCGGAAGCTTGTGAGTTGCTCTTTATTAGTTGGTACCAGTTTCAATGATCGGTCTTACTGATAGAAACAATTAGTTATTGCGACAGCCGTCGGGGTTGCCTTTGGTCCGGTTGGTGCCAAATGGTTTCCTGAAACGTTTTTTGGCAACGAGGAAGCAGTTACTCGAGAATTCTGTCGTATTGTAATTGCTATTCAGGTCATGGCCGCTGGTGTGGCTCTCCCAAAGGCATATTTGCGGACGGAGATTGCCAGTCTGTCGGTACTGTTGATACCTGGAATGATATGGATGTGGTTATCTAGCTCGCTACTGGTATGGTGGTTGATTCCTGGACTGAACTTCGTAAGTGTCACCGTATATCTCCTTCCAAATCATCACAATGAAATTTTAACTTTGACCAGCTTGAGGCTATGATGATCGCGTCCTGCTTTACCCCGACTGATCCTGTAAGTTAAATGGCGGAGATATAATCTTCTTGCTCATTTGAAAAAGCGCATTAAACTGATGTTATTCTTGGTTGATTTTGCATAACAGGTGCTTGCCAGTTCCATCGTACAAGGTCACTTTGCTGAAAAGAAGGTTCCCTTCCATATTCGTAATATCATTTTGGCCGAGAGTGGTGCCAATGACGGCTTGGGTTATCCATTTCTGTTTTTAGCCGTGTATTTGCTGCAAATGCCCACTGGACAAGCTATCGGCAAATGGTTTTATTGGATTCTGGCTTTCCAGATCCTTCTTTCTATCGTCATTGGATTTGTGGTTGGCTTCGTCGCCCGCAAAGCTCTCAAGTATGCCGAACAGAACCAACTTATAGATAAAGAATCTTTCCTTGTTTTTGCCGTGGCTCTTGCTGTAAGTATTTGACACAAGGCACTGTGCGTTTTTTAAACAATTTGAAATTGACATTGCATCGCCTAGCTTTTTCTCACCGGGTCTGTCTCCTTAATTGGAAGTGATGATCTGCTGGCATGTTTTATTGCAGGTAATTCCTTTACATGGGATGACTGGTTCCGTGTAGAAACGCAAAATGCACATATGGCTGAGGTAGTGGATATTTTGCTTAATTTGACCATGTTTGTATATATTGGAGCTACGGTGGTAAGATTTTGAGATATTATAGACGTGACAATGAACTAGAATCTCAGACTAACATCTATATGTAGCCGTGGAGCTCTTTTGTGGATCCTACCTTGTCGCTGACACTCTGGCGTTTGTTTGTGCTAGCCATCATGGTCTTGCTCTTTCGACGTCTACCCTTTGTACTGGCTACATACAAGATCATTCCTGTCATTCGTAACTTTCGAGAAGCTGTTTTTACCGGCTGGTTTGGACCCATTGGTGTTGGAGCTTTGTTCTATTATACAGTGGCTATCGAGCAGTTTGATGAAAATGGCCCAGATGCTCACGCTAGGAGCGTAATTAAACCCATTGTGTACTTTATGATTTTGGCTTCAGTAGTAGTTCATGGCAACACTGTTCCTATGTTCTACCTGGGCACTTTTGCAACACGTACACTTACTAGAACGAGCATTTCAAGTGGTACCGTAAACTCCGTTACCAGACTACCCAAGTTAGTGTTTGGGCAAGACATATTTACACGACGAAACAACAATGATGAACCGGTAAATATGGATGAAACAACTGTAGAAACATCACAACCTCCCAGACAAACAGCCATCACCATTATTACTCCAAAAGATATACGTGGACGGTCAACTCCGCCGAACAGTGCATCACAAACCGATATTTCCAGGCACTCTACCAGCGAGAATACTTCGGCTCGACCAGTGGGACCCACTGACCTCGAGGCAAATATTACTGAACAAAATCTTGCTGAACAAAACACCACTGAGCAAAGCCTCCATGAACTGCACAGTCCTAGACCGGCTCAACATCGAGCTCACTCTTCCTCCGAAAGTTTGGAAGACATTATATAGAATATGCAGTATCGCACGATGGCGTAAGTAATTGTATTTATCCTCGAAAACTCCTAAACTCTTGCCTACCTTTCGTTCAGACCTTGCTATAAGCGTGGTTTCTTCATGTATATTATATTTACATATGTACCAACTTTTGTACTAGTACAATATTCATACCACTATAAGTTTTGTATTACCAACGCTATACCAACAAAAATTATTGAATTATCAGCCTGTTTGGAGTATAAAGCTTCACAGAACCAAAAATAAATACATGATCATCAACAATACAGATGCCATAAAAAAATGCGGTTCAATTTATTGTATGCCAGCGTTCGTTGATTCATCATCAACAACCCTATGACACCATGTACTTATATAATTTATACAGATTCGCCTTGTATCTGCTGATCAGTATATGCGACGTGGGCATGAGCTAACCCTAGAAAAGTTCTTCCTCTTCTAGTGGCACTTGAATATATCCTTCGTTAAGGTAGTCTTCATCCATTTCCATTTCACCGTCGACAAAATCATCATCCACTCCAGCGTCTTGATATTGCTGATATTCCGCTACCAGATCATGCATGTTAGACTCAGCTTCTGTAAACTCCATTTCGTCCATTCCTTCACTGGTGTACCAATGCAAGTATGCCTTTCGTCTGAACATAGGTGTGAACTGATTGTTGGCGCGAGTGAAAAGGGACTGAATGGCTGTACTATTGCCAATGAACGTGGCTGATTGTTCGACTCCAATGGCTGGAACATCGCACAGACTGGTTTTGACACTGCTAGGGATCCATTCAACAAACCAGTTCGAATTCTTTTGTTGCATGTTCAACATTGCAGTCTCAACTTCATTGGTCGAGACTTTTCCTCGGAACATGGTGGCTGCAGTCAAATAACGGCCTTGGCGAACGTCGAATTCCGTCATCATGCTTTTAGAATCAAACATGCGCGTAGTTAACTCACGTACAGACTGCACAGAGTACTGCGATGAGCTTTCGGCCGCTAGTGGAGCAATGCCAACAATGAAAAAATGCAACCTTGGAAATGGTACTATTTTCAAGTGAACATTCGCCCCGTTAAAGAAGAAAAAAAACCTTGGCAGGTTAGGAGACATTTACAGTTGTATAGGGGCAAATGTTCGTTGAAGCGACAGGGCGACTTACCCATATTAACACAAAGTTTGCGTAAGTCAGCATTGAGTTGACCAGGAAATCGAAGGGAAGTTGAAACTCCAGACATGACTTTTGCTATAAGATTATTAAGGTGGCCATAATCAGGCGATGCAATCTTGAGCGAATTCTGGCAAAGCTTATAAAGCGCCTGGTTATCAAAACAAAATGTTGCATCGCAGTGCTCTACCAATTGATGTATGGTCAAAATCTCATTATATGGCTCCACGACCGTGTCGGAAAGTTGAGGAGATGGGAAAACAGAGTATGTGCTAAGCATTCTGTCTGGATACTCTTCACGAATCTTGGCTAGCAAAAGCGAACCCAAACCGGAGCCAGTGCCGCCTCCCAGAGATTGTGCCAATTGAAAACCTTGCAAGCAGTCAGCGTTCTCAGCTTCCTTGCGCATCACATCCATGATGGGCTCTACTAGCTCCGCGCCTTCAGTATAATACCCTTTGGCCCATGAGTTGCCTGCTCCGCTATCTCCAAAAATAAAGTTTTCCGGATGGAATAACTTTGACATCTTACTAGATCGAATAGAATCGAGTGCTCCAGGTTCTAAATCTATGAGTATGGCTCTGACCCAGGCGAAAACCTGTCGTTAGCTCAGTCAATGAGAAAAGTGGTATAGATAGATACAGCAATTCACCTTGGCACATATTTTCCTTTATTTCCTTCGTTATAGTAGACATCGATCCGTTCTAGCTGCAAATGATTGTCTCCTATGTATGCTCCGTTTGCATCGATGCCTGTAAATGGAAATGTAGCATAAGTATATATCGCTGAAGTTGAACGCCATAGGAAGGTCTTCCTCACCATGCTCTTGACTGATAGTTTCCCAGAACTTGGTTCCAATCTAATACATAGTTGTTAGAACAAGCGAATGTAACACGATTTACACGTTGTCGAAACTCCGACTGCTTTGACAGTTGGCCCGTGTTCGACAGGCAAGAGATGAACTTGACATGCCAAGAAGTGGTACTGACCTGATTACCGCATTGTCCTAATTTACAAAAAAAAAATAAGTTACAGTCGATTTATACTAAAGACATAAGTTGGAACGATATACTACCAACTTGTAAATGTATAATCTCTCTCATTTTCTAGAGTGAGCAAAAAAGCAAGCAAACACCGAAAAAAGGAAAAAACAAGAAAGAAGCATTTCATAGCACATTTTAAAATAGCGCATATGTCGTCATTACAGGAAACGGTTTGCTCTAGGGGCTGTGATTGCTATAAAGCCTGATTATGTTTCTATAATGTCCTGCAGTAATCCTATATATTAATTTCAGATAGTAATGTCGCATGAATCTCCGGTGGTATCTGACTGAAGCATATAGAAAAGGGGGAACTTGACAAGATGACATTGCTACTTTCATACACAAGCAGAAAAGCTCTGGTTTGGCAGATGGCATTTTGCAGCTCGATGACTGTTTGCGCTTCCATAGTGATCCATTGTATTCGTAGCTTTTCGAGAAAGATACTATCAATAGTAGGTATGGCTGCCCGAACAAACATAAGCAAATAACATGAATACGTGATATACGTCACTGCATCTTGTACGCGCGAAAGATTATCTTATGCGATTTAACACCTTTGGTAGCTATGACCGTGTTCAGTCACGAAAGATTTGTACTGCGAAAATTTACAAGCATTTTGTGCGGGAGGTGAAATCGAAAGTTTTCGTGAAAAAGGTGAGACTGCTTGTTCTTTGCGCAAAGTCATTCGACGAGTGTTACCCAGACTTAGAATCCACGAATCAATGCAATTTCGAGTACAGGCTGCTTCTCCTAAGCATGCGCCGCAACGAATTTTGTTTCGGCTGGAATCTTTAGTCGAGCTCGGAATCGCGGTTGGCGACATTGTTATAGTAACCCTTTTGGAAAATGCAGACCATAACCAGCTTGCACAGGTACCTTGCACCACTGGAACAAGTATGACATGACAAATTTGCTTATGCGTTTAATACAGAAAGGAACCTGTGTTGGGGAGGCTTGGATAGATTTTACATTGACGTCTGACAGTAAGCCTCGTTAAAAATTTATGGCAGTGTAGGAATGCAGATCACGATTATTTATATTGCCGCTTTTACAGCCATTGGTATACCCACTGTGCTGCGCAAGAGTGCTAGATATAGAATTGGTGACTCGGTTGTGGTTCGTCAAATGAAAGAACGGCCTATAGAAGCAAGGACGATTCAACTTCTTCCTTGCGTAGAACAAAGCTATGCTGTCAACGAGGAGTTAGCACTATACATGAAAGAATATTTGGGTAAACTTTTGTCTCTTATAAGCAGCTGCAAACTTTGAGAAAAGCAAATTAAGCGCTTTTTCTTGTAGTGGACCTTAAGTATGTCATTATCGGACAGGAAATTGAGATCCTATATCGTGGACAACCATGCCGATTCAAACTTACACAGGCAAAAGATCAAAGCGGAAAGTTGTATAGCGATTTGAGTACCTTAATTACTACAGTACAACAGACCAAGACTATAATCAACTCAGCACCAATTGAGAAAGCAGATGTACATACGCCTAAAATGTCATATAGTAATATCGGCGGCTTGGAAGAGCAAATTCGCATTGTACGCGAAATGGTGGAAACGCCGTTGCAGAATCCCCAGTTGTTCCAGAAATATGGTATGGCTGTCGGATTGGATGGGTCAGACTTCACACACATTATTAAGACGTATTTATTTTTTGGACAGATGTCCGACCGCCACGTGGTGTCTTGCTCTTTGGACCGCCAGGTACAGGCAAAACGCTCATCGCCAGAGCAGTCGCCAGCGAAACAAATGCGCATGTTATATTGATAAATGGAGCTGAGGTTTTGAGCAAGTTTTACGGAGAAACAGAACAAAAGGTATAAAACATCTTAACAACAAGACGTAGATAAAAAGTATGTTTTTCACGAATCATACCACAGTTGCGAAATATGTTTGAAGAAGCTCAAGAACGTGCTCCATCCATCATTTTCATTGATGAAATTGACGCTTTGTGCCCAAAACGTGATGAGGTAAACCTTATATGAAGCACAGAATGGAAGTGACCCAAGTACACAGACTCAAATTTGACTTCATGCCAGGCTCCAGGAGAAATGGAAAAAAGAGTGGTGGCTACTTTATTGACACTCATGGATGGTATATCTACCTCTCCACAGGCTAAAAGTCAAGCTGGTATAGTAGTTATAGGAGCCACTAATCGGCCAAATGCACTGGATGAAGCGCTACGACGCCCGGGACGTTTTGATAGGGAAGTAGAAATAGGTATGTGCGTGATCTGAGACTATAATGCAAAAATCTGGATGCAGCTAATAGAAACCTAAAGGCATTCCCAATGCGGCCGCTAGATATTCCATATTATCCACCATTTTACGAAAAATACCAAATAGTCTGGAAAACGATCAAGTTGAAAGTCTGGCGGCAGCCTCTCATGGGTATGTTGGCGCGGATCTGTCAGCTGTATGTCGTGAAGCTGGCTTGAAGTGCATCAATCGTTTGGCTGTTGATCCGTTATGGGAGCAAAGTCGAGATATGCAAGGTAAATGCTTCAATGATGAGACACACATGTTGCGAATGGCATACTTAAAGCCCATCGGTGTAGCGGTTGTTGTTACTTATGAAGATATGAAAGCTGCGATGGCGGAGATTAGGCCCAGTGCAATGCGCGAGGTATGTGATTTGGAAAAGCCTTAAGCCATGAGTACCTGTTTATTAATTATGTGTATATATTTTTGTCTAATAGATCATGTTAGAAGTACCCAAAGTTTACTGGAATGATATTGGAGGACAAGCAGATGTGAAATCGAAATTGAAGGAATCAGTGGAATGGCCCTTGAAAGTGAGTTTTCATGCATATTTCCAGCATTTGAAACAAATGAGTTGACGATCGCTATACCAGCATCCAGATGCGTTTGCCAGGATGGGGATTCGACCACCAAAGGGCGTGCTATTATATGGTCCACCAGGTTGTAGCAAAACACTGATGGCTAAAGCACTTGCCACTGAAGCTGGCCTTAATTTTATTGCGGTGAAGGGCCCGGAGGTATGAATAGTTTCTTGATGTGAAGGTACAAAAATAGTGTTTGTAATTAATTACGATACTCATCGGGACACAATTCAACAGCTCTTCAGCAAATGGGTAGGAGAATCAGAGAGGGCAGTCCGTGAAGTTTTTCGAAAAGCTCGCGCAGCATCTCCTTCCATTATCTTCTTTGTAAGTAGTGAACTTCCGCTGAGCGTAATGCTAATTATCAGCAAATTGACTATCTTCTAACTTTTATTAGGACGAAATCGACGCATTAACTGTCAAAAGAGGGTCTGATGGTGATGGAGGCACTTCTGTAGCTGACAGGGTACTCTCGCAATTACTCAACGAGTTAGATGGTATTGAACCGCTGGTGAATGTGACTGTAGTAGCAGCCACCAATCGACCCGATATCATTGTAAGCATTTCATAAATGTATGAGTTGATCATTAGCCGATGCATTAACATCCATAACAGGATTCAGCTCTGCTACGACCTGGACGCATCGATCGGATTTTATACGTGAACCCGCCAGATTTGGCTTCAAGACGTGAAATTTTTCGATTGCAATTGGCAAAAATACAATGTAGCCCCGATGTATCTGCAGATGAATTAGCCGAAAAGGTATGACTTCATCATAAAGCCTGAGCATAGCAGTGCCATACAGAAACTGAAAATCCGTACATTTCATTCAATTCAAAACGTAGACTGATGGGTACTCTGGAGCCGAAATTGTAGCAATCTGTCAAGAAGCCGCTCTGCAGGCTATGGAAGCTGACATTCATGCTCAGTTCGTAAGTACTATCTATGTGTCACAGCACTTTGTATCGGAATCGAGAACTTCCTATCTCACACTCTATTTTTTAGATACAAGCTATTCACTTCTCAAAAGCCATTATATCGATGAAAAAACGTATCACACCAGAAATGATACAGTTCTACGATGACTTCCGTACCAAGTCTGGCTTAAAAAGCGTATAAATAGTCATATTTGATTAATAAACTCGGCAGCGGATAAATAATTATGTCTTTGAAAGTCCGCCGGCATAGTTGAACATGAGTGCTTAATATTTAACCATTGGCTCATGATGAAGTAGTATATTTTCCGCTGTAAGTGGAAGAAAGCCACAGTTCAATGGATCTTATGGTTTTGTGATGATGCTTCAGAAAATTGTACGGTTTCATCGATCGATCGAAATGATGTCCACAAATAATTTCGGTGAAGCAGGGTTCAGCAAGGATTTTCGAGTCTAAAATAATCTGATAAAGAAATAAACATAGAGCGGTTGATTCTTATGTCCTAGCATTAGTCATTTATCAATCAAAGTTGGTTATATGCAATAAAGCCCAGAATAGGGAAGATCCGAAATTATAAAGTGATAGAGTTGTTGCGATATTCTGATGAGGAATCGCGTAATGAAACCACTTGGTGGGCTCCAGATTGGTTGTCTGCGAGACACCCATTCATCAGCCGAAATGTTTTTTTTTGCTAACATTCTAGCTCCGCAAAGCCTGGTACTAATTTACTTGACAAGATCGTTATGAGTATCTTCTTCTCTTTCTCCCACTTATTAATCTCGATACCCATACCTCCTCTTCATTTCATTGACTCGCATTTTCATTACTGAATCACATCGGTATCATGGATGTCTTTAAAATGGATGACATGGCCATTGAAGCAGCCCGAATTCTTCGCGCTGAAGCACAGGCACTGTTGGACGCAGCAAACCGATTAGACGAAGAAGCTTCATCGGCAAGAGATGGATACAACACCGCTATTTATTATCTTCGACAATCTCTTGACTGCGGTGGAAAAATTGTTATAACCGGGGTTGGTAAATCCGGAAAGATTGGCGAGAAAATGGTAGCTACTTTACAGTCAACGGGAAGTTGTGCTGTCTTTTTACACCCAATTGAAGCTCTGCATGGCGACCTGGGAGTTATTCAAGAAAATGATTGTGTTTTGGCACTAAGCTATTCCGGAAATACGGACGAGTTATTGCAAATTATTCCAAGTTTGCGACATCGCCGAGTACCCATTATTGGCCTAGGAGGCAATGCCAAGAGCAAGCTGGCAAAAGAATGCAATGCATGGATAGATGGCCATGTAAATTCGGAAGCGTCTTCAGAGATACCAGCGCCAACATCTTCCACGACACTAGCCTTGGCAATAGGAGACTCACTAGCCTTGACACTAGCGCAGCAAAAGAAATTTCAAAAAGCCGATTTTGCACTTAATCATCCTGGAGGAGCACTTGGTAAACGACTTTTGCTCAAGGTGAAGGATATAATGGTTCGAGCCAGTCAAGTAGCAACTGTGGAACCTTCTGCACCATTGGACGTCGTTATCACGGAGATGACAAAGAATCCGAAAGGCCGCGGAGTTCTCGTCATGGAACCAATGACACCGCCTGCAACTCCTCCACTGACTAGCGAAGATATCACCAACAGAGGAAGCCTAGAAAGAGCTTTGCTTGAAGCCAAGCCTTTGACTGGCCAATGCAAAATACTTGGCATTATAACAACTGGCGACGTGAGACGAGCACTAGCTTTCCGAGAACGTATCTTTGAGATTTGCGCTCGCGACATTATGACCTCGCACCCAGTCACATGTCAGAGTGATAGACTGGCGTCAGAGGTACTCGAGTTGATTGAAGCAGAAAATGAAGATCGAAACCTATCTGTTTTACCAGTTGTCGACAAACGCCACCATTGGCGAGGAGTTGTCACCAAAAAAGATCTGGAAAGTGTGTTGTAATATGTCCGTATATCCAAGATGGATTTGGACAACACAATCTAGTTTCTATTGATTATTCCCCTTTTCATTACATCTATTATCATGTCAAACAGCTATAATCGCATTACATTGTACACTTGCTTTTGTTCTTCTTGTATATATTATTAGGAATGCTTTGTGCAATCCATTTTCTATCCAGCCCTACTCTAATCGTGCCGATTCCCATCATTTCTTGACTTTATTTATCGTTTCTTCATTCAGCACGAACAACGTAATAAAACCAGATATACGGATGGTACATATCGACATTGCCAGGCTATATAATTTTGTCTTAATCTCTCCTAGAGACTCTATCTTTTATGTTGCCTGACTACTGAAGTTTGTTCGAACAGTATGGTCTGGAGGTGTTGGAGCTTGTCGTATCACACACCGAAGTAATGCTACCAATTGGCGGGAGTATTAAAATTACCATCTACTTATAGTTGCTGACCTGAGCGCTTATTATAACCTCTTCTTCAATAGGACACTGCTCGTGCATATTCATTTTCAACCGCAAACACTGATTACACAATCCCTAGCCTCAGGTAGTGAAAAAAAATTGTATTGAACAGTCTGGGTATACATGACATAGGTTATAATTGTCAACGCCTATTCTTGTAGAAAATGTAGATCATTTTACTTACGAACCATTGGTATTTATGGCATACATTATTGCGATATAAGATCTAAAATTATAACCCTATCTTTTCATTTTCGACCTGATTCATAAAAAGCGATTTCGTGTAGGCTGCTTATTCCCCTATGTATAACGGTATATTTGAACAGCTTCATAATTTCCTTACAGTTCAAAGCCTGATTATTATAAATCCTTTAAGATATCGTGCAAGTGTGCAATTTGTATAAATTAAATGAGTTTAATAGGGATAAGGAGTTGTTCATTCAGTAACCAAATGTGAACCTTTTCTTTGTGCAGTCACGGCTGGAGATTTCGCCATTCAACAGCCGTTCCCAGAAAAGCGAGATTAAATTAAGGTGCAGCCTCCAAAGCACTTCAACCTTAAGCACACTTTCCAGCTTTGCATAGCCTTCCAAAGTCTAACATTCAGCCGCCCAGCCAGCTGCTGAAGCATTCACTTGTTGTACATTCACATTACCATACCTTTGCTGTTGGGAGTTCACCAAAGCTGTAGCCTTCGCGCAGCTGCAGATGGATTCCATACCACAGTACACAAGTCAGACAGGCAATCACCTACATGCTAGTCCCCCTACCTCCATCACACAAGCTCGATTGCCTCCCTCTCCTCAGCTCCAGATACAGCAAAATAGGAACCAGGATACCAATTATGTTGGTATCACTATCAGCGAAGACCCATTGCCCCCCTTACCCTATTCTCCACGCCAGCACCAAGGCTCTTTCACCACCGAATCAACATATCATCCAGATAGCTCTGTAAGCCGAGTTGCTCCGCCATTCAGTGGATTAAGTCCTTCCAGGAAGCAACCTGCCAAGCGAATATCAGACAGTAATATATACCAGTCCAACATCAGAATACCACCAATAGGTCCACCACCAATAAGTACAACTTATGATAGCGCATCGTTAGCTCGCCATTCGTCCGCAACTTTACCTTCCATCAATGCCACATTATCTAATCTGCCACCGGCTCCAAAATTATCGCATTCTGCCACCATCTCTGGATACACTAGACATTCTAACAAAGACTCAAACAACTATACGCCATCTCCGAAATTCATTACCAGTCCTTTCTCTATGAGCGACTCGAGCAGCCAATTCAGTTCACGAGAAGCCGAAAAGTCACCTTCATCTGCGTCACCACTATTGCCTTCAGTCAATTACGACAATGGCAATCCTGATCGGTTCTCAAGCTCAGATTACTCCAATATCAATCGACCTGCTTCATCAGGGGTCATCCTCAGCCCTGCACCGTTTGGTATGCTGCACCATGATTCACGAAAGAAAAAGGAAAATAGTGCTTTTAGTGTGGTAGTGAAAGGTGATACCTTCCAGTCAAGAGCACCACTGAGTCTGCCCCCACGAGCTTCAGATAAAAAACCACCTTCAGCTGCGCTCAAAGTAAGGTTATTCTTACAATCTGTAGATTTTGCGAGACACTTTCCAGCTAACTTTCAATCGTCTTAGCCTTTGCTTGCATTAACAACACAGATAAGTTATGTATATGAATTGGCGAATCCCAGCTTCAAATACAATGCTTCCAGTCGGCCACGGCGAGTTCTCACCAAGCCAAGTAAACCTCTTAACAACGAAGGCTATGATAACGAAGATTTTGATTATATTCTCTATGTAAACGATGTTCTTGGATCAGCCGAAGGACACAGGTATATACATGTTACAGTTGAGCACTTGTAAATTTGATCGCTGACTAATGCATCTGGGTAGTTATCTCATTTTGGACGTTTTAGGAGCCGGAACCTTTGGGCAAGTTGTGAAATGTCAAAATACAAAAACAAAAGAGATTGTGGCGGTCAAAGTTGTCAAAAATAAGCAAGCCTACTTTAACCAAAGTATGATGGAACTTGCAATTTTGGAAATGGTATTTATCTACGCTTGCACTGTAGCTCTTGTTGAAAAGCTTCTAAAGCACGCTTAACCTTCTCACAGTTAAACGAGCGCTATGACAAAATGGATAAACATCACTTACTGAGACTTAAAGACACTTTCATTCACAAAAAACATCTCTGCTTAGCCTTCGAGTTGCTATCCGTCAACCTCTATGAGCTCATCAAGCAAAATCAGTTTCGTGGGTTGTCCACCAATCTAGTACGCGTTTTCACCACCCAGTTGCTTGATGCCCTCACAATTTTGAACGAAGCCAAGATCATTCATTGTGATCTAAAACCAGAAAACATCCTGCTGATAACGTTAGTTTATACTTTCTTTAAAAAAACCAAATTTATGTTTATTTTGCTGACCGTTTTGTTGCTTAGACTCGAATCTCCAGCCATCAAAATTATTGATTTTGGGTCAGCTTGCCATGAAACGCAAACTGTATATACCTATATTCAGTCCCGATTTTACAGATCACCAGAAGTTTTGGTGGGTTTGCCGTATTCAAGTGCTATTGATATGTGGTCGTTGGGATGCATTGCTGCAGAATTGTTTTTGGGGCTTCCACTGTTTCCGGGTAGTTCTGAATACAATCAGATTTCACGTATTGTTGAAATGCTTGGGTAAGCTAGAATATTTACAGCAGAGGTCTTTGCCTATATAACTTTACTGATTGTTTGCAACCAGCGTACCACCAAACTATATGATAGAAATGGGCAAGAATTCGAAGAATTATTTCCATCGATATACAGATGAATATGGTCAAAAACGATATCGGTTCAAACATAGGGAAGAATACAACCTAGAACAAAGCAAAGATGAGCAGCCATCCAAATGCTATTTTTCTGGCACCACTTTGCCAGAAATCATCAATTCATACCCAATGCCTCGACGGTCTTCATTCAGTGAAAAGGAGAGAGCCAGAGGTAACGATGCCGCTAATTCGATAGTTATTAAAAGTGTTTTCTGATACTAAATGTCTTGACAATGTTATTCCTTACAGAGACACAAAATAGGCTAGCTTTTATTGACTTTTTGCAAGGATTGTTAAATTTAAACCATTTTGAAAGATGGACTCCTCAGCAAGCCAAACAGCACCCTTTTATTACAGGGGAGCCGTTCACTGGTCCATTTACGCCTTCAATGACGCCGCGTAGTACTACGGCAAGTCGCGAAACAACTTCCAACGAGACGTCGCCCCATTCTACCACTTCATATCGGAGCCCACTTCCTCCAAATTCAAGTTCAAGTCAGTCACCCCAAGCTGTGAACATCTCACCTAGGCAGGATAGGAGCGGACAGCAGTTATCTTTTTCACATTCGTCCCTTTCACCATCGCAGCATTCTTATAACAGCCCTCAGTCAGAGCCTGGGCAAGGAATGCCTTTGCCCAGTGCCGTACAAACAAATGCATCGTCACACCAGTCTAATTTTACAGCGAAAGGAGCGTCCACACTTCCACCGGTCAATACCGACCCCAAGATTTTGCAACCTCCATATACCCACGTTAATAATGGACTCGGCATATCACCATTGCGCGGGCACAATTTTGGTTCAGGATACCCCGATTTGTTGACCCCGCACTCGAGTGGTGTTGAAGGAACGGCACCACTTTCCTCAGAACTTCCTTTGTCGGCTCCAGTTAAATCATCTACCTCGCAGCAAAGCGGTGGTTTTACTCAGTATGATCTTGATTCTATTATCGTCAATCAGGATAAGTCGCGGTATATGGCTGACTTCTCCGAGAAGAATGATAATCGACGAACCTGGAGTGGCATACCGAGCTCAACAGAGTCTTCAACGCCTTGGAAGGACGCTGCCGACCTTGAGCGTAACGATGTTGATGACCATGGCCCAGGGGCGGTACGAACTACCGCATCTGCTGGAACCATAAGTAATGTTGCTAGTTTCCATAGACGTGTTCGTAGACCACATAATCAACAGTATCAGAGACAAGATTTAGAATGGGACGGTAGCGGCGGTTTGCCATCCGAACAAGCTTATGACAAAACTAAGTTTAGACACTCGGGCTACCAAGGTCGTAATGATAATTCCTGGACAATCGCATAGTGTGATTTAGTGGACTTTTAATAAACCCATTAAATGAAGACAAAGTTGGAAAATGCTATCTTTTTATTTGCAAAAGTTAATGCGGTCGAATATAACCCTTCACGTTTTTACTCGCAAAGAGCTGGGAATTACAAAATGTGCCTCAATATTTTTAATTTGCATTTTATTTTGTCTTTACTTAACAAAAAGGACGAAATAACGCATGTTATAGGCGAGAAGTGTTGTACGTAGGAAGTCAAAGATACTGTGTGAGAGATTATGCCATCTTGAGAATGCCTGCAGACATCAATTTGCGAATATTGGCAGCAACTTGAGGATTCTTTAGATGCTCTTGAGCAGCTTTAGGGTCTTGTTGCATTTGCTGCAAGATCTGTTGCATGACGGGGTCACCAAGAATACGTTGAACTTCAGGGTCTTGAGCAGCGCGCTTCAAAACTTCTTCTTGTGATTCTTCGCTATTGCCGCCAGCACCGCCGCTGTATGGGTTCATGGCAGTGTATGCCTTTTGAATTTGTTGTTGAATTTCTCGGCTGCTCTTTCCGTCAGTATCATACTTTTGTGCCTCCTTGCATGCCTCTATACATTTATCATACTCCTTGCGTGCGAACTCAACAGCAGCCTTGCGAAGGTGGCCACGGACTATCAATTTAATAGGTCACGTTGTCAGACAATGGTTATCATAGTCTTTGGCTTTGGACATGGCAAAGCACTTACCGAAAGTGGGTTCAATTTCAATACACTTTTCTGCATCCTTCAGAGCTTCGTGAACGGCCATCAACTTTAAGTAACATGCTGCACGGTTAGAATACGATTTGTAATCTTGCTCGTTTCTCTTAATCGCTTCTGTGTATTGTGCAACAGCGCCGGGCCAGTCATTCTTTTTGAACAATACGTTTCCTTCCTCTCGCGCCTTTTCACCAAGCTCTGGGTTGTGGTATGCTTGCTTCTCAAGTTCCTTCTTGAGCTTCTCCGCCTCACGCAACTTGGTGAGGGTCTCGGGGGTACGATGCTCGGTCAATGACTTGTTAAAGAATCGAATGGCTTGATCCATGTCATTAAGCTTGAAGTAAGCGTTGCCGATACGTTGATATGCTCTACAGAATATTCGTAAATTACATGTTCCCAATGCTTCACATCGATTTTTATCTAATCCGTAGCGACTTACCTGGCGATGAGCTTATAATCGGCTCTGTTGTCTCTGCCGACTTCAACAGCCTGTTCGCAAGTTTTAATACAGTCTTCGAAGTTCTCTTGCTCAAATTGTACCGCTTTAAGAAGGGAAAGAAGAAGTCTTAGCTTCCCATAACAATATGGATCTATACTTGATTACAGCGAGATCATAATACTCACCAGCCTTGTTTGTGAGTATGGTCATATTGGTATTGTCCAATTCCCAAGCCTTGTTATAGTGTTCCAAGGCTTCCTCGAACTTGCGTTGCTTGTAGGCTTGGTTACCCAAATCCTTTTCGGCCAATGCTTGTTGTTTGGGATCGTCAGACATGTTGTTCAAGTAATTGCACTGAGAGAGATTTTGCAGAGGTAGACGCGAACTCGACTTTTCTAATAATTTTGGATTCTGGAAAGTTCCGCTGAGGCACAAATTTTCGAACAATTTCCATTATCCATAAGTAACCCAAAGCAGTGAATAAAGGCCGTCCTGTACATCCTGATCATGCTTCAGTGGGTAGATTGTGGAAACTGTGGAGAGTTTTTGCAATATGCTAAACGAATAGTGCAAAGCCTTTAAAAATAATCTCTACCGTGCTTTGAGGCAATTGATCAGTGGCTACTAACACCACAAAACCTTCAATTAATCGGCGACATGGAAGTTGTCTTCAAAGTCTAGGTCGAAATTAATTCACGACCTAACTTTGCAACCACAGATTGCACCGTGCATACTACAACATTAGGTGAACCGCCAGTTATATGTCAAATCGCTGTTTGTCATTGCCCCCAACTGCTTAGCAAATCACCGTTAATCGCCATCATTTTTGACTGAAAAACAGGCCGTGGATACTTTAATGAAAAGATAAAGAGAAATATTTATTGAGTGAAATGTGTAATAGAAGTAATGATGGTAGCGTGCAAACAAGACGACGGTAAGACGACGGATGAACGTTATTGTTCCCCAGGCTTTTTGGCATTGCAAGCAACAATCTTGACTCGTTCGGTCGTGATAGTGTCCGTTTCTAGCTTTGCGTTCATTGAGTCGACAACAAAAGTCCAAACATCGTCACAAAAGCGATAGGTATCCAAATGACCCTGCAAGGCGTGAAAGTGGCAATTTAACACAAAAGTCAATATTGAACCGATCTGTGAACAAGTTTCCTGTTCCAATTGCGAACAACAACTAACCTTAAAAACGGCTTTGCTTTTAACCTTGCTTGTGAGAGCTTCTGTTATACTTTTGTCAAAAGTAACTAGCACCTTCATAGCAAGTTGAGGGTTGATGTGACCGCTTTGAATAAGCTCGTCCAGGGAATCGGTCAATGCCATTCCGATGCTAAGTAGTGTCAATGAGTCACATACTGAATGACACTGTCAAGCAACCCAAATAGCACTATAACCATACCTGCTACGCCGATATAGTTCATAATAATGAGAAGCAGACATTTCGAGGTCGAACCTGTTGATCCAAACTGCGGTCGGCTCACTAATAAGACTATTTATATCAGTCACGTGAGAGACACGTTGCAGGAAAGAAAGGAACAATGCACTTTTACGACCTCAAATTTGAAAGACAAGCCCCATATTTAGTCAAAATCGTGCCTGATGGCTAATATGGCGCAAAGAAGCGCATCAAAGCTATTCGATCTGGACCCTATAGACCAGCCGGATAAATATGATGAGGTAGTTCGAATCTCTGAGAGATTTGCTGTGAGGTGCTGAATTTTAAGCTGACACTTTCTAGGAAATGGGAAGATCGTATGAGGAATTCTTATCCAGTACGAGTACCATGTCTATGAATGAGCTACACGCATATGTTCATAATACTGTACGGTTTGCTTTTATAAACCTTGTTGATTTTTCATATCGCTTGGTCCAAGGCTAATATTGAAATAGGCTGCAGCACGCGTCACGATGCTCGCCTTACTTTATTCTGTGTTAACGGATCGAAGCAAAGCTGAGCCTGTAGGTGACTCGAGCAAGATCATGCTATTACTTGGTGTTATCTAAATATCGTAATTTTTCCAGCATTTTGAACTACTGAGAGTCTCAAACAGGGATAATTATGCTACCATTCTGCGGCAGCTAGAACATTTCATAGAGTCTGCTTATTTCCCGCGCATGAAAGCTGATGTGCGACGCCAGGTAAATAGTAACATAACATAATGTAATCGAGTTCTGATCAAGGCAACCCTCACACAAATTTTTGATCAGTTGTTATGGATGGTAGACAGATTGTCCGCTGCAAATGTTACTGGGGTTGAGATCTTGCATTTACAGCTCCTCAGGCAGGTTCCTGGCGGAGATGTGCACCCATCCACTACAGTGCTGTGCAAATACTTAGTAGATTTGTGTGAATCGCATAGGTAAGCTATAGTACCATTCGTGGTATAATTTGATAAAGTAACTCAGTGTGTTTCGATGTGATGATAGAATGTGGCTTGAAAGTCGACCGCGAGTGCTGCACATGTATGTGTACACATTTCTGAGAATAATCCCTGATCATCGAGCGACACACTTGATAGATTTGCAACAGTCAGAGATCAATCTCGTTGTTCGTCTGATCAGAAATAATGTAAGATGTTCTTTTGAGCGGAGACGTTGTCGAAGTACAAAACTCATATACGAAACTCTTTATAGTGGATGACATGCTGCGCTATGGGCAGGGATTTCATAAGAGCTCTGCAGGACGTATCCAAAATACCAGAATTTTCTCAGATTTTGTCCGATATGTTAGAGAGACCGGAAACCCTTCACAAAAGCTTTGAAGGTACATTTTTGATGTTTGCAGGCTATCGGATGACTAATAAGCTGATATATCTTGTATTAGGAGTAACCACCATTTTAAGTACTCAAACACCACCGGAACTGCTAAGATATCGTCTAACACCACAGATGGAGCTATCATTACGGTGGATATTTGATAAGGTTGGTATAATGAGCAATACAGCGAGCAGTGATCATCAAGTGTTGATCCTTCATCCCTTCAGCTTACTCCGGCTAATTATCAGCGAAATTTGGAATGGTTTGCCAAAAGATGGTTATCAACACCCTTAGCGGAAAACTTTTATGCAGATGTCATCCGGTACATCGTTGCTGGATGGTATCCATCTAACGAATTACTGCAAAGTGATAAAGTTCCAAGATATGTCGTAGTTGGCACGCTGTTTACTTACATCAAGGTACGAAACTGCTATGGTAACATGTTAGTCAACTTTGGGTTAACAATGTTTCACATCTCAGAGTCATGTTGTTGCCGCGAATGTCAAATTATCGCTCTTTCTCGATTGGATGTTCTTTACCCCGGATGCCAACATCATGCTTATAGGTATATTTTGTATGTTTTAGGAACCTTGTAGCGATTTTCTTGGTTAACAATATACATGTAGAGCCTGCCATACTTCTCATGGAAAGATCCATCAAGCATCATCCGTATATTACAGCCATGTTGGTCGAATTCTTGAGATTTGTAGTTGACGACTATCATCCCCGTCTCAGCGACCACATCTTAAAATCGGTAGGCATTGGCATGAAGGAACTTCTTAGGAAAGGTGTTATAAAGTGAGTAAAGAGTGGCTATATGACCATTGGCTTTATATTCATATTTCACCTTAGACGCTTAATCACCATCTATCAATACCCGACAATGGAGGATGTGACCAAACAATATTTGATGGATATGTTCGCAGCCTCACTGGATTTCACTGGAAACGCTAGATCAAATACCCCACAACGCAATGATGCCGACACGGTAGCTTTGGCGATAGATGCGACCAGCATTACAGAAAAGAACGAAGCTTTAACGGATTCGACAATGGATAATGCCAATACCATACCAGCCATATCGGAAGGAGAAGATCAAGAATTGGATGAATATTTATATGGCACTGACGGAGCTACATCGGACAATCCGACTTTGCAATTTAATTCCAATGAGGATGAAATCATGACCGACGTCAAGGATTCGATCGCATCTAATAAATCGCCTCAAATAGAGTCTACTGAAGGATTTGCGAGCACGCCGGGGGTGGAGGCTCCTGATTTGGGAATCCTAACATCGGAAGAAATGGATCTGCCAAGTGGTCGCGAATCAAGTTATGACAAAAATACAGAAACTGAAGACTCGTCATCCAGCAGTGATGAAGAGGATCAAATTCAACAACAACAATCATTCTGGATGTTTGCAGATCTACTGACTCGATTTCAAGATGCTTCAAAGATCATCAAAGAAGCGCGTTCGAAAGATGATATCGATGAAATGCAAGCCCATTCTTACATATGCAAGAAGAATCTTCGAGAGATCCTCAACACGTACCTGAAAATGGTAGGGATTGTATAGCTTTGTCTGGCAATAATGAGCCTCTTATTTATCGTAACCTTTTTTAGAAAATTCCCGGCAAAAACCTTGCACCGAGTCTTGCAAAGTATATCAGACAGAGTTCTTGTGCACAATACGATGAGTGTGCCAGCCGACCTGTTCTTCCAATGAGCGTGAATCAAGAAGAAGTCCTTCACGATGCTAGTATGGATAGTATCGATTTGATGTTCATATCTTTGTGGCAATTGCAAGATGTGGAAGCACAGAACAAGATGATAGATTTTATTTCCTGTGTTATGCATTTGTCTAAAAAAGGAGGGAAGCATCTTGTAGGGATGAGATGGTGGAAACTTTTTGCTCGGTAATTACTACTTGTTGTGGTCAGTGGCATTAACGTACTCCAAATGGCTTACATCTATTGATCTACAGTAAATTGCAAGGACAGAAAGCTCCAACGTCACTTTCTTACCCTGACTGGTGCCGCTCTGCTTGGGATCAATATCAGTCTATGGTATCTCAATATCTTGATGGACAGATAGATGATACTGCCTTGATGCCTTCGAATGCACAGAGCTTGAAACAGTACGTCATAGAAGACCTAAGAATGTTGAAGGACTACAATATTCCAGCCACACAAGATGTTAGTTTGGTGTTGTTCACTCTATCTCCTGATCTATTTGTCGGTGACAGGAGAATGATAGGCTTGTTGGTGTCCTCTGTCCTACCAGAAAAGGTTGGTAAATGTTATGTGATCAGAAAGACATAAGCACAAAACAGAATTAACAATTCACTGATGGTAGATACCATTGATTACAAGTCAGCTTAGTTGTGGATATCTGGAAGTGATAGGAGAGCAGAATATAGGCTCCATCATAAGTATGTTCAATACGTCGAATGTTTTTTCATGCATATTAATCGGCAGTTGGACCGTTACTAACCATTTGAAAAGTAAACACATTGAAGTGGGAAACTTTTGAACAGATTGTCTTCTGGCGGTTACTGCAGGCTGAGGTTGCTGGTTGTCTGGATAAAGTAATATCATTGATGAATGTGATATCCAGTGAAAATTTATTGGAATATGCGGGTATGAATACGAATTATGAGTTGTAATCAAAGATCACAGACATTGCTAACTCGTCCATCATGCTAGACATACCGGAGTTGTTGACTGCATTACCTACTATGATTGCGACCATTCCGCCCACGGCTGTAGTATTGAAGCAGCTAATCTCCATGTTACCACAAATGGAAAATCTTCCATTACCTGTTACAGCGGCGATCATTGAAATACTACAAAGATGGACTGGCACTCATAAAGACGAACTTCAAGATTATTTAATAGAAACTGTGGATGAACTGCTTTCTGCTTTCCAAGCCGAGGATAACGAAGAGATTAAAGGAGTAGGCAAACACTGGGTTACTATCTTTGGATTTTGGTGGAAGATGCGATCATCACAAAGTAAAGTTGACCAACCCTGCAAGTGACAACTCAGCGAATACTAATAGTCACCCTATAGATGATGAGATATGGTCGATAGCGTTACTATCCAAGCTAATAGCACTTGCCGATGCAGCACAACACGAAGTACCTCCGGGGTGGCGAGGTAATACGGGATTGCTTTTGTCAATATAATAACATTTCTTCTGACTAACTTCCTGGCCAGATCTCGTAAAGAAGACAAAGAAACGTCAAGCAATTGCTGTATTTTCTGACTCAGACTGAAATGATCTCCTTCTCTTGAGCATTTAAGCACTCTACTGTAAATACGCATGAACCGATATAGAAACGCAGAGTGAGTTAAAGGATAGCAATATAATACCCTGTATAATAACCGTTTAATCCCAATAAATACTGCTTTGAGATGCTCAAGGTGACTGTAACAAGATATCTCAGACTCAGCAATTTGACAGTCTGAGCTGCTGTTGGCAATACCGAAACACACTTTATTGCCAGGGCTCATGTCAATTGTAGCTAGAAATCTACTACTGTACCAAAGGCGACCTCTTCTTTCTCTAAATGTATACAGTGCTTACCGCCTGCGTACTGCCACTACTTTACAAAGGCGTTCATTACATGAATTGAATAGTGGTGCGCCTAAAGAGAAGCAGCCCCGTGAAGCAGAAGCGCATTCTTCAAAAGCTTCCAAAATCTCTACACCTAATAACTCTATACCGTGGATGACAGATTCATACAGGAAAGTCTTTGATGCTAGACCTAATCTTGAACCTGTAGTGTCACGACTCCAATACGCAACGACCAGGTTAAAAAGTTTCACTGAGAACATCAATAGTCCCCAGGAAGCCCTGCAAAAGGCTTCCACTATGCTCAATGAACTAACTGGGTACACGCATATTGAACAAGTGAAGAGCAAGGTTCTTCTGCAAGGTAACTGCTTTTCCAGTGATGTTAGTATATTACAATTCGATGCAGCGCTAATATATCACACAGCGGAGAAGTTTGAAAATTGTCGAACAGACCTACGCAATTCTAAAACAGCATATGAAGAAGCTGTAGAAGCTCGCTCTGGCACTCAACGAGAAATCAATGAACTTCTTCAAAGAAAACATAATTGGACCGGTGAAGATGTTACTCGATTTACTGAACTCTATCGTTTGGAGCATCTACACTCCCAGCAGGAAGCAACAGCCAAAGAGAGCTACCGCCAGAGCGAAAAACAGATGGATCGTCAATATATGGAGCTCACGAGATCTATCATGGAAAGATATCATGAAGAACAACTTTGGAGCGACAAGATTCGAAGTGTGAGCACCTATGGGACCTGGGCTCTCATGGTAGTGAACTTGATCTTGTTTGTAGCGGTACAAACTGTATTTGAGCCTTACAAACGCAAGCGGCTTACTGACAGATTTGAAGATTTGCTTGTACAAAAAGTTTCAGAAGAGGAAGCCAAATATCAGGAAGCTTTTCAAAAAATGGATGCTCGAAATAAAGACATGCTAGAGAAGCAAGATTCTCTGATGGCTGCACTGTCATCTTCATTGTCTAGCCAGAGCTCTACATCTGAAACACTCGTGAACGAAGATGCCCGGATAATTACCCCTGATATTGAAAAGCTCGATGCTGCTTTTGCGTCTTCAAGCAGCAGCTCGTCCGATATATACCACGCTTCATATAATGACACGATCGCTATCACGAAAAAGGATTTGTTGCTATATACAGTGGAAGGCGCAATAGTGGGAAGCGCGATTACGGCCTTGCTTCGTTTGTATTTCTAGATAGAATTCAAAACATAGAAGAAATGAGAAAAATATTTTTAGACTAGTAACAAGCTTTTTTCAGACAACCTGGATAATTCACCTAAATTTTACATCTATTTGGATCTGCTGGTAGCTTACTGAAAGAGAACGTGGATGGCTACCACGTTTCAATAAATGTACATTGAATTATCATATCTTTTCCAACCAACTTTGAGAAATACGTCAGCACTTATATCATACAACTATGTGATAAATGCTTTGTTGTTGAGTATTATGATTTGTTTTTAATTATATAGCTTTCACAATAGTATATTCATCAAAGCACGTCCTGCTCTGGACGAACAGTTATCCGCTTTGGAACGATGTACATATTTTTTGGACATACTTGAATGCTTATCCGTACTAGCTGGAGTTGACGATTCTAACAACATTTTCTTTCAGCTCCATTTGGTATCCGTGTCCGAAGGGTACAAGGTCCAAATGATCAAAATAATGATAACTAAAATAAATTGAGGGAAAGGCGTTAAGCTGGCGTAGATAGCTTTATGTTGACTAGACATGTATATAATAAACCTGGTTACGGACAAAGTCGCATAAAAACGCGCAGAAAATAAGTTGATATTTTAGAGTAAGCGCAGCCGACATCTACCAGTAAGCACCACATTCTACAAAATCAAAAAATACTTCATTTATAACAATGCAATGAAAGTCAGCGAAAAAGCTCTAAATCTAACATGAAAGTCAGGATGGTCACTCCAGCATACGGCTGATGATCGGCTCCGATGGTTTCAAAAATACCATAAATTGGTCCCATCCAAACTAAAAGTCTTTACAATGTTTAAGCTTCAGATAATTCCTGAAAACGCTAAGCGGTGAAAATTCCATATCTAGACAAGATTGTGCAAAGTAGATGTGCAAAGTAGAGAATTATGATTTCACTTGTAGGTTGTCACTACAATATATTGATAACCAAGGAGGCTCATAAAAGATACCCATACATGTCATAAATGATTTTTTTCTAGCTGAGACGGTGAGAACAGTACTATATGAGGTAATGTTGAAAATATAGATTAAGAAGAACTATTGATGCTTCGTTTTAACGGCATATTTTTAGTAATTACCGTATTATTTTGCATAAGAAAATTGCACATTGTTCCATTATACTTGCCTCTTCAGACAGAATATCAGGCCACTACCTAGTGACCATCAAATTCTTACTACTTTCATAACTGCAATACAGTTGCTATAATGACACCAAAAGAAGCAAAACTTGAGGGCATCTGATGTTCAAAAGCTTTATAATGAGACTTTCAACTGTTAAATTCAGAACTCAGGACATCTATGTTTCTGCTCGAGTTCGTACTAGGATGGTAGCCAATTTTGATAGCCTCCTGGTGTATCATCCACTTTTTTTTTCTTCTTAACAGTGCTCTTTAACAGTACTCATCAGTACAAGTTACATTAAACAAACAAAGGTAGAGAGAATGTTCTTTTGGAAAAAGTCAAATAGATTGCCATTTTCTACCACCCGACTGCATCAAACACGGTCATTATGCAAACCAGATTGAAAAGGCTGGTGAGTTGATTGTCTTCTTCAATCAGAAAAGCAATCCTCTAGCGTTTTACGGATGTGCTCAGCATATTAAGATACATGGCATATCAGTAACTTAGCTCTGATCGTCCCTTCGACTCGGCCACCAGCACCTACTCCAAACGTCTTTCAGCTTTAGCTTGGAAAAAAATGCGTAGCTAACTGTATTTTTTTTTTTTGTATGCGTGTTTATTGCAAAAATAATATTGATGAAATGCTGATGAAGACTCTTGTGGATTTCTAAGTATAATTTCCTGTTAGGTTGCTAGCCAAAGTGAAAATGAGTTCTTCTCGTTCTTTTATTAATTCGGTTATAGAACGTAACTAAGTGTAGATAATTAGCGTTTTCTCCGAACTCGCAAATTGTACCTGCAAAGTTTATCCAACTCGACTCGCCCTGTTATAAATATTATATATATAATTTAAATTTAAATTTTTACTAAATAATAGCAGTTATTATAGTTTTTAAATCATTTATAGTACATTATTTAAATATTTTAATGTTTTTATATCTAAAAGCAATACTGAAATTAAAATACTATTCGATAAAAATAACATTATTTGTATAATTTTGAATGTAAAGCAATGAAATTTATATTTAAAGTATATATAAGTTTATAGCTCACTCACCAAGCGGCCTTGTTTTGGTTTTCAAATCTGGAATTGAAATTTGATACACCTCACCCAAATCTTAAGTTTTTCATCTCCATTACTGTCGTTCTCCTATATTTTTGCTGTTCTGTGTGATTGTTTTTAGGCTGACGCACAAATAATTATGCTCCAAAGTTAAGGGATATTTAACGTCTCGCAAATTGAATTTTCTGCAGACAAACACTTATGTAGTGAGCAACCAGCATGGAAAACAATGATAATTCTTATGTTGAAGGTGAAAACATGATCTTGTGTCATACTCATAATGCGGCTTCCATAGAGCTCAACTTGCCACCGGTGGTGACTTTTCACGTTTTCATAGAAATTGACGCTTATTTGCATCACCAATATTGCAAGAAGCAATATGCCCACTCCTGACGTAGTTAAGGGGGCACATACAAAAAATGTTCTGATTGCATGCAATCAACAAAATTTCTGCAATAAACACGCATACAAAAACCTCCCCCCAATCGCGCAAGCCCAGTCCAGAGTCAAGCTTTTCACTAAACCTTTTAGCCGTATAAATAATATTCTATCAGTGTGAGTGGCAATGGTCCTTGCATCTGGATACGATTAACCTGGGAAACATCAACTGGCCAATCCTGGTGGCCGGGATGATCGAAATGATGGAAGGACATAAGGAATTAAACATCACTCGCTACCTGTGCAGTGATGATATCGAAAAGTTTAGGAGCTCCCCTGAAGAAGAAGCAACTGGGGAACATAAAATGAAGCATTACTTTGGCAGATGTAGTGGAACTAAGCAGGGTGTATACTCATCAGTGTCAGTTTCAGCTGGATCCATGTTTACTGCGAGAACACAATATACAAAGAATGGAAAGGGATTGCTTGCCAGACATAGACATATGAGAAATTCCTAATGGCTGACAAAGGCAAATAGTAGCAAAAAAATGGGAAGCACTGCAGACTTCCCAGAAGCTACACCAATCAAAATTATAGCAAATGCGGATGATCTGTTGGTCCTTCTACCGTCTCTATCTGAATGGAAAAGCCTTCTGAAGATCATGAAAATATATAATGAAGTAGCAACGCGAGAACAAACTTAATGAAAACGGTTGTATTTCCATTAAATGGAAGGCCGAACTCAGAATGGATAAACTTGACAGCGAAGGCACAATGTAGATGGCATGATAACACGGACGTTGAACTACTGATATATCTAAGCTATCCCCTATATCATCTGAATAACAATTTGAAACATTCTGGATGAAGTGTACACAATTATCGAAAGACATACGAGAATTTTATCCAAAAGGAGACTCTCCATCATGGAAACACAATTTTAGTCAACTCGCTACTGCTCTCAAGATTGTGGCACATACTGAGGGCAACTGAATTGTCACCACAATGGGTAAAAAATTTCGAAATTCGATGATACAATACCTTTGTCCTTTTGTTCGAAGCCCGCATAGAAAACCTTATGTCAGCCTAAAGGAGAAGGGGTGCAGGCATCATAGATATTCAATATCAAAACTATGCTTTGTAGCACCTACATATCGCAGAAATCATGAAAACAGATTCTTCATCGATCACAACCATCACAACTGGGCTACTAAGATTTGTCTTCAAAGCCTACACAGGTCATCACTCACTGCTTCTCTGGTTTATAGCTCCGAAGACCCTCAGCTATCTGTTCAGGTAGCTACCTCAGATGCACATGCTCACCAAAGTGATTTTATCTTTGTCCCCGCTACTAATTTCCAAAAAAATGGCCGACAGAGTGCTTACTAGAGCTACCATTATCCCGCTGTCTGTGGAGGCTCATGCACCAGACGCAGCCGGGGCGAATACCATGGAAGATCACTTTGTCAGATGTAGTGGAATTCATTCCACATCAAGGCATATTATTGCGCAGATCTCTGTCTCAAATCGAGAACAGAAAAGTCAAAAATTCATTGACACGAAATTTAGATTTGATATGATATTTTCTCATCAAATTTAACACCAGCTGGATCCACATCTGCTCCATGATCCCAACACAGAGACAATGGAAAGTATGGATTCTTTGCCTAATTTGGACGATTGGCATTTTGCTAATGGTAAGTCGGGTGGATTGCCGGTATCTCAAGTGCGGCCAAGAGAGATGCGGAAGTAGTGGCGAAAGACGCAAGAGAATACGTGCCGGCCACCAGAGAGGATTGGTCCGAACTTCGGGGGACTAATAGCAAAATATACATGGAGGACATTTTGGAAAGCTGATATACCACACCAAGCAAGAACAGCTTGGTGGAGAATAGTGCAAGATAAAATTCCACACCAGATACGAAGCAGTGGGTGGCGACCAGAAGCGCACATAGATACAACATGTGTGGTGTGCAAAACTGAGCAAGAAGATGATTTCCATTTATTTGTTGGCTGCCATGAAAAATGGCCAGTATGAAAAACAGCAATCAGGGAACTCTTACCTACTGTGCAGATTGAGACACCACTTGATGTTTGGCAGATCCTGCTGTAGACTGAGTATCATCGGATTCGATTCCATGAAGGAGACAAAAATCTCTCGGTTTTTGGCCTCATATTGATCTCCATATGGCAGATGCAAGATAGACCATAAGATGTGATTACAAGACATGTGCTTATCACAAATCAGAGTAAACCGGTGGAGATGGTTAATGCGTTTGGATACGGTCAACGTGGAAGAAGTCAGTGGACCATCTTTAGTGGTCGCTATGACCGAATTCATAAAAGAACGAGAAGAACTCATGCTCACCCGCTACGTACGAAGTGACGATATTGAGTTGTTTAAGAAATATGGCATCTTCATAGAAAACACATATATTCCGAAGGAATCCATGCCTCTGACTGCTAAATACATACCTTTTCACTTTGGCTAGCAACCTAACAGGACATTATAGCTAGAAATCCACAAGAGTCTTCATCAGCGTTTCATCAAATATAATGTTTGCAATCAACACGCATACAGGAAAAAAAGAAGGAAGACAAGTTGGTACCCGATTGAAACAATTTGGTACGATATTGACACATCCTGTGCTGAAACAGAAGAGATTGGTGCTTTTGCCCGAGAAACGAGAAATTGGGCACTCTCATCCTCTGTTCTTGACTTGAGCGAAGGACAAGCCACGTGTTTGGCACTTGGATCATGGGCTGTTATCCAGGTGCATAAAGCGACGTTGAATGTTTTTGGAACGAAAAGTACTCACGATCCCATTCCAGTGCAAATATAGTATAGTATCTCACTTTTGCCAGTGGTCCAATCATTTATCAATGTTCTGCGTCTTCCAAGTATAAACCTCACCATCTAAGCGACTGGTAGTAAGAAAGCGCTTGTGGTGTGTATTGGAAAAGTACAAGAACATGACCGCATATTCAATTTGCAAGAACCTGCTCTTAAACGCTTGAGAACTTCATCTTCATCTCACAACACAAAGTGAAGATAGTGAAGAAAATTTTACAACGCCTGTGTAGCATCAAAGGAGTGATAGGATATTGTGTAAATCATCAAATTGAACAAAATGCTTTACTGCTGGTTTCAAGATCCTTTAAACTTTCGGGATCTACCCTCCAGGTCCAGTACTTTCTACACGTTTGTCAGCACGAAAACAGATCCCGTTCGACGGCCCTCATCGTCCAGAATATGGATGAGACGGTTCACTAACTCGTTTTGCTCTCATAATTTCGTACCTCAGCGTCGCTAATCAGTCTTAAACAACAGCCTTTCGCCTTAGGAGTATCAGCAGATTCCAACTCTACTCTCAGATATCCTTTCTCCCTCTCTCTCTCTCCCTTTATACTCTAATCTCATAGTTCCTGAATATATCTGGTGAAACTGCTTATGTACTCTTTGGAATTATTCATGATGAAGAATGCTTACTCTTCTCTTATTATCGCGACTACTGGCACACGATTGGCCGCATTCAGAGAAAAGTATAGTCCTAATTTTTGCTTTCGTTAGAATTTCTGTGGAATGAATATATGCATCCTTGAAAGTGACTGGTTTAGGCTTCGGCCATCGATCAAGTTCTGCACTGTTGCCTAAAACCATTTTCCATTCCAACTTGGTCGATCGTCCTCTCTGACCAACTGTGGATTATTGGCTTGGTAAGCGTTACTTTGCCCACTCAGCTAATTATCCATTTCCTATTCATAAGATTCATAGTATCAGTAGCGTAGTTCGTAGCATCCGTAGTAGTATTCGTAGTATTCGTAGTATCCATACTATTGATGCTGTACATGGGGTCCATGCTATCCTTGTTCAGATGTCAGCGAAAGAGATAGACTGAAACTACCACTGCCAGATCATGAGTCTAAGGCTCTTCACTGATATCACTTGCAATAGTTCGTTATACAGAGCGTTGAAGTAAGTTACGGAGTGTGCTAAGTCTTCGCATACCTGCCTTTTGTTAAAGTCTTTGTTGATCTGAATCAATTCCTTTTTGTTGATCTTAGTCAAGTCCTATGCCTTTTTCAAAGACTCACATGCTTGTTTGTTCTGTAGCATGACAGAATCAAATAACAAATGCTTTACTCTAGCGAGAAATGAACGTTAATCACATGCCTTTTCTGAATACTCAAAGCATATATTACGGGCACAATATGAATTTAGTTGTTTAAGTTTAGAGTTCAGAATCAACTATGAAGTCGCCATCGGTAGCTGTCATACCATAAAAGTGCATTCAACTTGCTTAACAAGCCAATATCAGCCCTCGATATTGACCAACTCTACCATAGCAGCTCAATTGTAGAATCACACAGATCACTCCATCTTGCCATTCTTAAATAATGCGCAGTGTATCGTAAAGTGTGCCATATGTGATGGAGTTGCTATCAATAATTATTTACACGGAAACAATCAGCAAGTGATTGTCAAAATACATTAAGTGTAATTTTGGGTACATATTGCGAAAGATATGCCTTGATCAATGTAGCCGCACCTTATAGATATAGCGGATTACATTTGGTGCTCAATCAAGACAACTATCAATGATTTCTATTCTACAAATTAGCTTGCAGCTTGTAGTCGTTTTATCTCCTCATTATTCAACTTGAGCAACATCGATAAAACGGGTATCAACTGATTCTGCGCGCCATTTGGAAAGTTAGATATCATACAATGAGTTTATGGTTTTGCACTGTTGAACTTACCCTAGTTCCCCTATTTTCCATAAAGCCTATAATGATATGCTTCAGGTACTCTAGATTCACATCAGATATGGATTGGCTCAAAGAGTCATTTGAATCAACCTGTCCGTTTTGAAGGATGGATTGATTCGGCATCATACTAGGCGACGATGCTTTCATGGAAGGCGACGCTGAACGGGAAGATGCTGCTGATATGCTGGTCTGTGATACAGGCGTGACTTTTGTAAACCTTTTGATTTCATCTTTCAAAGTCTTTCGATCCGTGTGAAAAGGCGGCGTAAATCAAAGTGATCTGCGCAGTCAAGGGTTTGAGGAATCCAAAGTGCTCACCTTGTTCATACTTTTAAAATGTGTTTCTTTCATTCGGCTTTCTTCCAATTGCCTTTCTATCTCTTCCTTCTCCGAACGGATAGTTCCGGCCCAATCTTTGAGCTGATTCTTTACATTCCAAAAAAGTCAGACTCCAAATAGTGAGGTTATGATCAGTCGTCAACTTTCTCAACTTACTAATTCATTTGACATCTGTGTTGAACTGGTCGACAGATGTTCAATCTTATTCTCTGCAGCAACTAATGATGATTGGAGTGCCACCACTCGAGATTGTGCGTCATTTGAGGCGGTAGTACGCTCCGATAGAACAGAGTTTGTTTCTTCAAGCTGTGCCTGAGCTGACTGTAGCTCTGATTGTAATTCTTCTATCCGCTTCAACTTCTCCGATTGCTCCCTTTCATTCGCCAGCCTCATTTGTTTTGAGCTTTCTCTGTCAATCGTCAACTCCTTGGTAACATCGTCCAATTGTTGTCGCAAAGCGGAAAGGTCACTATTACTTTTCTTGGCGAGAGCTTCTTCATTACCTTTCATTTTGTTTACATGCTGCTCTGAGTTCGCGAGCTGTTCCTCTAAACCACTAATTCTCTGGTACAACTCTTCCGACTGCTGTTCACTCTCTTTCAATCTCATCTCCAAGTGAGCTACACGATTCTGTGAGCTCTCGTACTGTGCTATCATCAGTTGCAGCTCATCCTCCGCTTGCGTTCTTAAATCATTAGCTTCTTTACGCTCTTTGCTCAAGATCGCCATTTCTGACTCCTGTCGACGTAGTTTAGCGCGTTGATCCGCTATTTCCGTATCGCGCTCTGCAATCTTTTCTTGTAATTCGCTTGATGCAGCTGTAATGTCTTGTTCTTTCTGCCCAGCTGTTGAAAGCAAATCTGTCATTTGCATTAGCTCTGACTGTAACTTTGCCACTTCATCTGCAGCTTCAGATTTTTCTTTTTCAAGCTTGAGAATCTGCTTCTTCGTCTTATTTAATACCGCTACGTATTTCTTTCCTCTCTCATCAGAATCAGCTTGCAACTGGCGCATTACTTCCATGTCGCTATGCGCTTTTTCAAGCTCATCTTTTTGCTTTGTAAGCTGCAGAGAAAGATCTCCATTTTGGGATCTCAAAGAAGATAACTCGTCAGGACTAGATTGACCATCTGCATCCCCGGTCACTTGTCCATGTTTTTCATCTACTTTATCTTTCAAAGATTGTATGCGGGCTTCAAGTTCTTGGACTATCAATGCATGGCTATTTTCCATCTCAGAAGTTGAACTACTGTAGGTTTCAGTCGTTTCCGTCAATTTGTCCATTTGCTTAACAAGCTTACTGTTTTCAGCTTTGAGTTTCTCTAAAGCTGTTTCTTTATCATTTGAACTAGCTCGTACGTTTTTTATTTGCGTTTCCAGACCTTTTTTCAGCGTGTCCCATTTCAACTTGCTTTGCGCATGAGATGCCTGTTCGGCTTCCAGCTGCCTTTTTAGTTGCAAAAAGGCGCTGGTGGTGTCATCTGCGGCATCCGGTTTGTCCTCATTTAAAAGCTTTGGAGAAACATAATCCTCATCTGAATTAAGTTGTCATTTAGTGATTGTTATCAATGTTCCTGTATATTTGCGAACTTGTTTCGTCTTCACACCTTTCTCTTCTATATCATCTTTTCCCTCACCCTTCTCCAGAAGGTCTAGATCCCTATTTATGCCAACATTTTCACCTTCTGATGACATGCCAATCACAGCTGCAATATCTAAATTAGCTTTGAATTTTTGCTCAGCAAGGTTTCCAATGCATTTATCCCATGTCAGAATTGGAAATGTTGCTGTAAAGTCACGTGGTGACTTGTGGGGTGAGACTTTGAGAGATGCAATCTTCGTCTTCGATAGGGAGTTTTAGCCCTAGCAATATACAAACTTCGTGCCATTACGCAGACGATCTGGATATTGTGGATGAGCTTGGTTACGACGATGTAGATGAGGGATATTTAAGCAAAAATAGTTTTTATTATATATGTATTAAGCACTTTTGATTTTATGAGTAAAATCGTGCTTAACTCTACATCCATGTTACATAGCGAATGTGTTCTAATTTGCCGGCACCTGAACGCTGTTCTGTGAATGTTTGCCTGGTTTTGATAATAGTCTTTCGAGAATTAGGATTAGAAGACAGGGATGAATCCGCTACGGAGACAATGTCTGTTCTGTATCTATTGCGATCAACGAGAGAATTTATAGTGCTGGTGAGCTATTTCGATCACCAGATTACAGACATAGTGAACAGAGCTGACTACACAACATCCTGTACAGTGTTGCTAACAGTGTCACGTGATGTTTTGTACGAAAAGACCTTGGAAGGAACTACTTTTTATTCAATTGACTTTAATTAAAGATACTTGTTGGATATTTATATGTCTTGAGTAGATATGGTTACTCAGTATCTGTTGATTAACAGTGGTTCTCCAAAGTAACTATACAAATTTATAACAATGGCAACACTGGTCGTACATTTGCTATGTGGACAACTGAGTCCGCTACATCCCCCCTTTGCCGCCTTTGAACTCGCAAAGGTTTCTAATATTGGCGGTGGTCAATGTTGTACAGCCATCGGCCCATCTGGTCAACTCGTGAGCATTGTCCTGGCTGTAGGTTCTTCGTAGGACCTTCCACAGGCCTGTCCGGCGGGCTGCCGCAAAACCAACCCTTTCTGCGCTGTTCTTCTTCAGGACAAGGTCGCCTGCCTTGAATTCTAGATCCTTTTTCCGTGTCTTGTCATACAGCTTCTTTTGCCTTGCTTGTGCCTTCTTTAAGGACTCCAGATCCTGCTTTTGGACAATCGGGATATGCGTGGCCAAATAGTTGGCCCAGTTCTTTCCTTGAGTGGTCTTGAGGGTCCAAGGCTATGTCAGCCGTTGTAGGAATGACTGGCTTGCAACCAAACGTGGCCTCAAAAGGAAACATTTTGGTGCTGGTTGTTAAGCCGTGTTGTAGATGAACGCTACAAATGGGAGTTTGTCGTCCCGTGTGGTCGGATCTCCTTCCACGTACGCTGCCAGTGCCGTCTTGAGAGTGCGGTTCATCCGCTCGACCAGTCCGTCCAACTGAGAATATTCGACACTTGTTGTGGAGTGTCTCATTTGGAGGGCCCTTGCCAGAGCCTCATGACGTCCGACGTCAGGTTGGAGCTATTGTCCTTTATCAAGCGCCTTGGCGTCCCGAAGTTGAAGATGACCTCAACGAGCAACACGGAAGCAAGAGTCTCATTATCCGTTATTGGTAAGGGTGCTGCCACCACCCAACCAGTTAGATATCTCATAATAACGAACATGTACTTGTTGCCTCTTCTTGATTCTGGGAGTATGGCAATATCTGCCGCTCACATCTCCCCCACGAAACTTGGCGTGATGGGGTTAATCTCGCCGACCTTATGTTTGGCTGCCTTGAATCCTTGGCAAGAAGGGCATTCTCGGATGTATTTGGAAATGTCCTGGTTCATTGCTGCCCACCGGCAAAATTGTCTCGCTTTTTCTATGGTCTTGTCCCGGCCCAAAAGTCCTGCAGTGGGATGGTCATGCAACACCTTCAGTGTTGCCTCCTGCAGCGACTTGGGCATCGCGATCGTCGGTGGCTGGGCATAGAACAGCAGCTCGTCTTGCAGTAAAAAAGGGGCCCTGATTTCCTTGCTCTTCGTTTCTTGCACGATAGTGTTTTCCAACTGTGCCACTTTCACTGCTTATATAGTGAGAGCTTGTAAATTGATGTGTTACTGATTGTTCTGCCGTCTGCTCAGGGTATCGGCGTCAAGTATTGCTGATCCTTTCTTGTAAAATACTGTGAGTTCATAGGCTTGAGCTAACATTATCCAGCGTGCAATTCGTCCCTTTGGAGTCTTGGTACTCAGAATGCTTCGAAGAGCTGCATGATCTGTGAAGATAGTTAAGTCTGCTCCGTACACATAGGGATGAGAAAATTTCTAAAACCCACACGATAGCGAGACATTTTTTCTATGGTGCTTTAATTGGATTCTGCTGATGTGAGTGTTCTTGATGCAGACGCAATTGGTCTGCCTTGTAGGAGTAAAACAGCGCCTACTCCTACATGTGATGCATCCGTGAGCATATCATACGGCAGTGTCGAGACAGGAAAAGCCATTTCTGGTAGTGCCGTCAGCCTGTCTTTAACCATTTGAGATGCTTTAGTCTGTTCTTTACTGCAGTCTCACTCAGCGTCTTTTCGTGACAGCTTGTGCAATGGAGCGGCCACGGTAGAAAGTCTCTCTATAAAGCGATGGTAGAAGGCGCATATTCCCAAGATTCGCTGTAAAGCCTTTTGGTTTGTTGGAGTTGGCCATGATCTGATAGCCTATGTCTTCTCGGGATCTGCCTTGACGGCACTACCGCTCACTATGTAGCCTAGAAATTTGCGCTTCTCTCAATTTAGCTTCAGTCCTGCTTGCTGTAGTTTTTCCAGTATGGTACGCAAATGGTGTACGTGCTTTTCTTCGTTCTGACTAAAGACATTGATGTCGTCTCGGTAAATAATAGCAAAACCGACTTGTCCAATTGCCATGCTCATGCACCACTGAAAAGAAGCAGGTGCATTTGTCAGTCCAAACGGCATGAATTCCAACTTCAAACAGTTTTCCGTTGATTGAGAATGCTCACTTGGCCTTGTCAGATTCTAAAAGAGGAATCTGCCAAATTCTGCTTTCAAGTCCAATGTTTGAAAACTTCTGCGTTTTGGAGTCTTTCTAATAGGTCATCTATTCGTGGAAGTGGTTATTTGTCCTTTACTGTCACTGCATTTAGCTTCCTATAGTCGACGCAAAACCTGTTGGCCGTCTATTCGGTCACTAACACCACTGTGGAGCGCTGTGAGGTCTTGCTTTCTCGTATGACTCCTTAACTTTGTTGCACCTGTTGCCTTGTTTTCTTTTCCTCCATTTCCTGTGCCTCCTGTTGAAATGGGGTTCTTGCCGAGCGATGAGCTCCCTTATCTCTTTCAAAAGAACCGATTCCCCGTTATTCTGTACAGTAGCTTCTTGATCCGGGACTGCATTGATTGGAATCTCGTTAGCAACACCTAGCCATTCGTAGTCCTCCTGTGATGGCTATTCCGAAACTGCAGTTACCATGCGGTAATGGTTGTATTCACTGTATAACAACTCCCTCAGCATGGTGATAATGACTTCCTTCTCCTCCTGAACTCGTCCATCCCGTGATCGGATGGTCTCTTGTAGTGAGGCCAGCTCACCTGTTTGACCTGGACCATAGACGTAATGAGCTCTGGAATTTCCTTTCTCTGGAATCATTGTAATGCTTGAATCCCTGTCTTCAAGGTGTGAACCTGTTGAATGGCCTGTGCGCGGCCGGAAAGACATAGCTCTTTAGTTCTCCGAAACGATTCTTCGCTGCAACCAGGTATGCTTGAATTTCTCCCCCCGCTGATTGATAGATAGGTCCCATGGGTTCGGGGAATCTGGGATGTTGGCTGTGGGCCACAATTAAGTGCCTAGCAGCGAAACGGCCGGCGGTTTTGGGAATAGGAACGTGAGTTTGAGGGATCAAAGCGGCTTCTCCACCAATGTTACAGTGTTGCCAATAATGTCACGTGATGTCTTGTACGAAGAGACCTTGAAAGGAAATGCTTTTTTTCCAATTGACTTTTATTAGAGATACTTGTTGAATATTTGTATGCCATGAGTAGATATAATTACTCAGTACACTGGTTTTGCAGTTGCCATGGTAGACAACTAAGTCCGCCACACATCCCCTCACTGAGACTAGTTCAACGGGTGCGATCGAAGAAGTGTTTCATCGGTATGAATGTGCCTTCTTAATGACCGAATCGTTGTTGTCAACGTTGAACCTGCTGGAGCATAGTGCTTCCATCACAAGGAATGGTTCGGAAAAGCGTGGCTGGAGTTTTCTAGACACTCGAGGTGTCAGCCTTGTGTGACAAGGGTGCTTTTAGCAGAACTGCGTCTCGCACCTAGCATTCTGCTGGGGGTGGACTTGATTGTGCGTATTCTAGCACCTTTTCTGCTGCTAGCCTCATTTGTTTGACGAGATGGTGCTTCAGCTCAGACGTTGACTTCTCCTCTTCTCCACTCGAGATCAGCGGGTAGAAAGGGTCTCTTCCAAAGAGTAGGAAGTGTAGAGTCTCCTTCGTGGTTTCGTGCACGGCACCGATGTCGGCCCAACGAAGGTGACGTATCCACTTGTCCCAATCTTGCTTCACATCGCAATAGCTGGCAACCATCGTCCTCAGATTACGCATCCATCTCTCCACCTGGCTGTTTGAATAGGCATGGTACGCAGGTGAGAAGATGATTTATGATCCTAACTGGGACCAAAGGGTTTGCAGCCATGCACTGGAGAAAGGAGGGCCATTACAGAGAGACTCTCTTTTGGGGTGACATGCCTAGTGACAAATTTGCCTTAAAAGGCATTCGGCTGCATTGGGTGCATCAATTCTGGCCAAGGGGTACAATACATAGTGCATGTATCTTGTACCGCTAAGATGTAGCAGTTTCCTTTAGATGTAGCCTGTAAGGGTCCAAAGAAGTCCATGGCAATACGTTCCATTGGGAGACGCCCTGAAATGTCCTCTGATAAGGTTTTTTGTTCTAGCATATCTGTTTTGCCTCTGGCAAATGACGCAAATTTTGACATACTCTTTGCAGTCTTTGCCAGTGTTGGCCACCAAAACTGCGATTGTAACCTCTTAAGGGTTTTGTTCTGCCCGAGGTGACCTGAAAATGGGGAGTCGTGAGCGGATACCGATATTTGTTGTACCAGCGACGCTGGCACCACCTTGAGATTCATCCATTGGTGTATGTTGTTGTTGTTGTATGAATGGCGGTATAGGATTTTGTCTCCCCCACCAGGAAGGACTTAAGATGAACCACGGGTCAATTTTTCCATCTCTCTCGTCACCTCCTCATCCGCTTCCTGCAGTACTTTCCAGTTGCCAGCCACAGTTGTATCGATCTGTTGAAAGACCAGTAGCGGATGCCTTAACAAATGGTCGCGACTGTATTGATACTGCCTTGGACATATTTCATTTGAAAAACAAACAGTTGCAGTTCCAATCCCCAGAGTGCCAATTCACCTTGATTCTCCTCCTGGGTTCGGAGTAATCATTGGAGCGAGGAGTGATCTGAAAAGACAGTGAAGCGCCGGTATTCCAAATACGGACGGAAGCTCTTGATCCTCCAGTATATACCATGGGATCTCCTGCACCGAGAAGCTCTTTTCGGCCGGGATCAGTGACCGGGACGCAAAGGCTATGGGCTTGGACACATCCGTTAGCTTATCTCTTTGGCAAAGAACGATAGCGATTCCCGGTTTTGAGGCCGTATCAGCAAATATCTCATACGTTTGTTGAAGTCTGGTTGTCCCAAATTAAGAATCGGCCCCAAGTCCGCCTTTTAATACATAAGATGCTTCCTGTTGCTCCGGTGCCCATGGAAACGGTCGGCCATTTTTCTTGAGCTTCGTATTGCTTCAGTTTTGATGGTATACGATATAAGGACCCGTTTAGATACCTCATTGAAGTCTTAGAAGGAGTCGATACCTTTCTCTTTCGTTGGTGGAGTTATCTTTGTGCATTTTTTACGCTGAACAGCATGACACTGTAGTGAAATATTACAGCTCGGCAAGTCAAAGCTATGTACTTTCTGGATGATTTGACAATTGGGATTTGCCATGCTCAGAAGCTAAATCAAGCACCGAGAAACGCTGGCAATTCCGCGGGATTGCAAAGCATCATGCATTATTAACAGGTTCGGGTCTTATGGGCTTCTGTTATCATTCACTTTTGCAAAACGCGAAACTAGGCGGTTCGACCCATCTTCATTCAGTACGAATTTGGCAGGAAAACCCCATTCCGGCGATTTTAGGGACTGACAATGCCATTCCACGCATTTCGTCGACTTCTTTGTCAATAATGGTTTGCTTGGCCAGATGCACTTTCCATGGCCGTATGAAAATTAGCTTCTCGTTCGCCAATTCTACATGGAATCCTACCAAGTCCGTGATTTTCGGCCCTTTCGGGTTGATTGCCCCTATTTGAGCACGATTTGCACTTCCGAGATCAAATGGGCCGGATGTCACATTGGGAGTGGTGCAAATGTTGATCATAGACAAATGCTTCTTTATATGAAAATTCTCGCGTTCGGCCCTTTGAAACTCGACCGTGTCAGTTTGAGCATAGATTGCCACTTGGAGAGCTTTGATGGAATCCCATCCTACCAGTGGCTGGTGCTTGACATCAGGTACACAGTGAAATTTCAACATGACGTTCCACAGGCTTAAACTAACCGTACCTCTCGTTATATTTGACTGCCCAATTACAACTAAATATGGAATCGTCTGACGTTGGGTCAATTTTCACTTCTAAGCGTTGCACAAAATAGATCGAAAGCAATGATATTTCTGAACCCGTGTCCATAAAAGCCTTCACTTGAAAGTGTTTGTTTTCTTCCCGCTTCTCTCAGAACCACTTTGCCTCCCGTGTTTGGGCATTTTACTGAGCGATGTTGGGCATCGCAAAGTCACAAATTGGCTGGCCCTGTCGGTCATACAACCGCAGCATCCAATCAAATGGTTTCTATTGTGCGCCTTTTCGGGTCGCGAAATATGTTTCCGCTTTTCCCGTTTGACTGGCTGCACTTGAACATTATAAACTGAAGCGTCTGTCCAGTTCATTGGATCCACAGCCGCTTCGTGATGTTCGGCAGTTGGAGCAAGCTGGCAATCATGATTGATCCAGGTTGACCCTGCAATGGCAGATGATAACCAATCTTACTAATTTTGCAGAGGTTGTCACTCTGACTTGAACACCAAACAACGACAAAGCAAATTTTAGCACCATGGCTTTTATCGAATTTGCAAGAGCGATTGGCGTAAGAGATTTTGCCTTTTGGGCACAGTGATCCCTCTAGCCTTCGCTTGATGAGTTAACTTCCAATGTTAACTCCACAGAAAATCTATCTTACAGAGTTCAGTGACGTCAACACAAATATTGATCATCGTGTTTATTTGATGGTACTTTAAACATTATATCCTCTTGACTTTAAATTGACTTCAAATTGGAATCGGAGTTGTGAGTCTAATCAGAGTCGTACCTTCGTGGCATAGGCGAAACCCGAATATACTGTTAGAGAAGAGACCCAAAGTATCAATATGATATATAATTAGCATTTCTAATGTTTGAATGTCTATCTGAGTTGCTTCTCACTTCGGGATGATGGTTCTTAAATTCTATCGGTACTCTATAGATCAGTTCCTTAGAAGATACTAGTGTAGTAGGTTAAGTCATTTGTACGATGATGAAAACATACGACGGTAATGATACATAAAAAGTGGATATGCTATTAGCAGAAAAAGGTAATCCAGAACCTGTGCAGCTAGCAGATAGCAACTCTAGTCATAAGTCTGTTCTATCCACAACTCATATAATAGAAGGTCTCGGTTGATATACACTTAGTGTTAGAAACATCCCGGAAGAGTAAACTGCCCAAAATGTTCAATTCAACCATAGGTGGATTGCTTTTTGATTGATATAGTTATATTTAAACGAGTTAAATCTGTCAATAGATTAGAACGGATTGCCATAAACCCTCTCGAGTGCATAGTATGTGGTTTTTAGAGTTTTATGATGGTAGAGATACAATCATCGGCAGCCGTTCCCAGAAAGCTTTTTGCTGCTAACATGCAGAGTCCATCACGACCTCTTAATTATATGGATTGCAAAAGAGGTAGCAATGAGACAACACAAATAACTGAAGTATCTTTACACGAGCATTGATAAAATAAAGTCCGTTGTGATAAGCGAATACAACACAATGTACTTGTTGTGGATGCTAGATTTAGTTGCCGACATCTTTATCACTACAGATTTTTTTATGCATGCTGCCGATCATGGATTTCTGTTTCCGAGAGTGCTGATAGTTGTTTGATGGATGTCAAATTGCTTTCCTTTTAATACAGAAGCTTTTTGATGTTCCACTGTAACTTCATCTAGTAGGCTTTCTGTTTAGAGTGCACACCCGGCTGCATGATCAGACTGAAAGAAGCCAGGCTATAAAGTGCTCAGATTCAACTTTGACCGTGCCTGTGTTTGTAGTGTGAGAATTCATATTAAGGGGAATAAGTATGTGGTTTGTCGATCATCTAAGCATGCTCCTAGGCTGCATGATTGTACATAATTTTCTTCTGAGCTTGTGTGAAAGTTTTGCATTCCATATTATTGTAAGTATTCTCATTTTCAAATAAAGTATAAGGAAGCAGTTCATACGGTGAATATTGAACAGTGCTTGATTTAAACTGGGGCATATCTAGTACCTGGGCGCTAGATAGTGTAAAGAAGAGATTGAATAATATCGGGAAATGTAAACCGCAAACAAGATTTTGCTTAACAAATTAAATTAAATTGAAGTTATAGTTAAAGTTGACGAATAAACCATTTTTCTAAAGGATGGAGTAAATCTTGTCGAGAAGGATTGAATTAGGTCAAGGAGAGTATGATAAGCAAACAGATAAGATAATCGGTTGCCACTTAGTTGAGCTTAGTGACAAATAAGGGAGCAAAATAAAGCAAAGCGTGAGTAATGAGAAAATAAAAAGCAAAGCGACAGCAGTGAAAAAATAAGGGAGAAAAAGGCTAAAGCGAGAGTAACGAGCAAAGAAGCGAGCAAAGTAAAGCAAAAGCGAGAGTATTGGTAAAAAAAGGAGCAAAATCGAGAGTAATGAGCAAAAATGGGAGCAATGTAAGGTAAAAGTGAGAGTAATGAGCACACAATCGAGCAAAGTAAAGCAAAAGTGAGAGCAGCGAGCAAATAAAAGGAGCAAATGTGAGAGTAGTGTGCAAACAAGGAAACAAAGTAAAGAAAATTTTAGGGTAGCGAGCAAATAATGGAGCAAAGTAAGGCAAAAATAAAAGTAGTGAGCAAACAAAGAAACAAAGTAAAGCAAAAGGGAGGTAGCGAGCAAACAATGGAGCAAAGTAAAGCAAGAAGGTGGGTAGCGTGCAAACAAGGGAGCAAAGTAAAGCAAGAAGGTGGGTAGCGTGCAAACAAGGGAGCAAAGTAAAGCAAAAAGGTGGGTAGCGTGCAAACAAGGGAGCAAAGTAAAGCAAAATTGAGGGTAGCGTGCAAACGAGTGAGCAAAGCAAAGCAAAAGGGGAGAGTAGCGTGTAAACGAGCGAGCAAACTAAAGTAAAGTGACAGTAGTGAAAAAAGGCACCAAAGTAGGTTGAAGCGAGGAAAATGATGTTCTTTTTATGTGGGCGAAAATTCAGGACGTAAAGTCGAGGCGAATGGAATGACCTGCTTTTAAACAAGGATGAATGATTAGTATGAAACAATGGCGAAAAAAAAATGGGCGCTCTGTCAATGAAGAGCGAGCATTGAGCGATGTACTGGAACGATGTAAATGCAAAGAAAATTGGTACAAGTTTTTGGAGTTGAGGCCAAAAAAGCAGCCGAATGAGTGGGGCAGCATTATTGTGAACCATTAGGGCATCCTCCTATTGAGTAAATGGGCCCATTTATCACCAGTTTAGTACCAAGTTCTCTTCAATGAATAGTGCGTTGAATGCACCAAAAAATGCCATATCGTTCTATGCTCATGGCTATGAAACTTGCTCAATGCAGATCACTTCCAAAAATGGTCTATTCTATCCAGAAAATTGGCATTTCTAAACATTAAAAACTGGACATTCAAGCTTAGCAACTTTGAAATAATGTTATTGTTGTATTCTATCAATCATAGAAATTGTGTATATATAATTTTTTTGATGATCAGGTAGATTTTAGGTCGGCGGCATGACAGACAAAAATAACCGGTTTTCAAAAATCTGCTAAGTGTTTCAGTCATTGTCGCTACTTTTCCTTCCCTCATTGTCGCTACTTTTCTTTGTCCACAAAGGACGGTCAGCAAGCTGACCTTTCCTCCTTCTCTTCCTCTCCCCTTTCCTCTCCCTCTTTTTTTCCTTTTTCCTCTTCCATTGCCTTTTTTTCTTTTTTCTCTTTTCTTCTCTATTTTCTATTTTGTCTTTCACTTTGACCGATCGTTTGTGTTCCTATCTATCTCAAATCTGCTCTGAGTATGACTTTCTTTTAATGTTCATTCACCCACTAATAGGGAACGTGAGCTGGGTTTAGACCGTCGTGAGACAGGTTAGTTTTACCCTACTGATGAAGTTG
>JAXQGL010000033.1:0-195908 GCA_037039815.1 Umbelopsis sp. M5902
CTCATTCTTCCTGGTGAATTGGCCAAGCACGCCGTCTCTGAAGGTACCAAGGCCGTCACCAAGTACACCAGCTCCAAATAAATGAATTTTGGCTGGGCTGAAATGGGATTGCAGAATTTGTGTGAACTTGGCTTCAAAGAAAAAGAAAATATCCATCTTGCAACTCTTTTTTCAAAACTTTGCTGCGCGCATACAACCTATTTTGCACGCCTTTCACCCAATCTCATTCACAAGAAATTCATCCATGTCTTGTCAGTCTCGTCTACAAGCAACTGACAATTTGGGCAACGCACTATTTATCCCTTCAACTCGTTTCATCTGTACAGACTCCCCTTTTTTCTTTACCGCTGTTTGTTTCTTTAATAACAATTCCTATATCATCTGTAATGGACTTTTTCAAATTGTCTGCTATACTTTTCCGTAGTGAGTGATCGTGTGTGTGCCTGGGCTGGGTGGTGTATTGTGTACTTGACCTAGCATAATGTCGGACTTTTGTCTGTATGTATAAAGTACGCGTTTGTGATACGTGAGAGCCTGGCGCAGGTACTGCTCAGGATATGCGATGCTGCACCGACTGTTATTTGCTAAACGACCTCAATGCACTCTGAACTGTCTCTTGATTGGTGGCTTATCATATGTTACTGTATTACTTATTTCACTTTTATGGAGGCTAATTTGCTTGCCAATTCTATGCCAAAATAAATATTCAACGCTTTCAAACGATATATTTACAGATTACATGGTAGATGCATCCAAGCGCAATGATCAGTTTCCTATATACTTTGGCTCGGAAAGTGCCGTTAGAAGCTAATCACGCTTCAACGCAAGGTTTAGACGATAAAAAGCGTGTTGTTGCGCGTTAGCTTAGTAGCCTTTAATCTTCACCAATCCAACCATCATCCTCTTCGACATCCCCAGTGTTGGCTTCAGTATTAGAGGAGCCATGAAGGTTTGTTTGCTTAGTGTACATCTCCGCAAGGGTCTCACTGCATGTCGCGTCCTCCACATCCTTGTCGTCGCGCTTTCGAATAAATCTAGGAAAGCGCAGTGAAAGTCCGCGCGCCTCGTCAATATGCCCAATAGCGCCTTTGTGAATAGGACTGACCGTGATATCCGCGCCTAGATTGAAAAATTTCTAGTCATTTTTCGCGCCTATGCCTATATGCCGTGACATTCCACGACTTACCTTTGATTTCCCAAACTTCACACGATTGAAACCAGACTAAACACGCATTATTATTTTAAGACGTCAAGTGGTCTTTGAAATAACACGATATCGCTGACTTACCATCCGGTCGATGATCAGTGATATAATCGTGCCTTGGCGCGTCTAAAACACGGCCGTTTTCAACAGAGTAGAACTCCAACATGTCCTTGTAAAATTTGTCACTAAACCCTACGCGTTTTAGGTGCATTTAGTGAATAATGCCATGTAACAAGATAGACAAGGAACACGGAGCTTACCAGAGATGCATTTACAGACCGACTCGTACGTTTCGTTCTCAGGATTATAGCACGCTAACAAGATAGGTGAATACCATCCAACTTTGCGTCCATTGCCCCACCATGCTCCTATTGGCTATTATTGAAACAGAACGTTAGAGTGAAACTACATATACATCTTGTGATAGTCACTGTTACTTACCACAAGGTCTAGTGAGTCGCTGACGCCTTCAACATAGTCTTTCTTCACTTTAAGCCAGCTTTCCATTCTTTTATCTTTCGAGTTGTGTTACTATGTGATCGATTTTTCGTTTTTCTTTTCAAACCGTAACCTACCTGGTTCATATGAGGCGAGTAGCTGATTAGTTCTGGATTGCTTTATCTCTGGTTTGTTGGCAGTAAGGGGTTCCAGCTGGTTGCCTGAGTAGCCACTAGCATGATCTAGGACTTTAACCATGATTCCTTCGCATCCGTCTTTGATGCTTTGCTTGAAGAACTCTGATACTTCGTCTTGATATTCTACACTACTAGCTACATCTGTGGTATTTATTTCCGACGTTGGCTCAAGCACACCATCTTGATTTTCCTGACTGACGACAGTATCCATCGATCTCACCAGATCGTATCTGTCTTTTATCGGTGTAAAATGCTCTCTTAATAATTGTCGGCGGTTTCGAAGACTTTCCCAAAGGACTGGTTCGTCATTCAAAAGCATAATATCTGACAGCAAAGAACTTCATGTTAGGCCACGATGATCATGTATAATTTGCTATGAGCATAGCCTTACCAAAAGCCAATATGCACTGAGGTGACATTTAAAATTTTTGCCAATGATTCATGTTAATAACCAGTCTTAGAGTTCGAACATGGTAAATGATAACTTACCACATTAATTGTAATGTCCTCAATAGCTACATTTTTTCGAGCTCGGTTACTCAAAGTTGAGAAGGGCTGGATATTACCGTCATTATCGATGGCAACAATTTCCGCATCAATGATGAAAGATTGGTTTTCAGACTTGCAAATTTGAGGCAATATGGCTACTACATCAGGGTATTTGTCTGTCATATCCTGTATCATAGCCAATGAGTATGTTGGCTAAGCTTTGAATGAATAAACAAAAGTCAACTCTAGTATTTACCTCAAGGTGCCGACTGAATATTTTTGCTTTTCCTTGTTTATCCAGGTGAATTTGTGCGCGTTGACCATCGTACTTGTATTCGCAAGTAAAACTGCGACCTTCCAATTTTACAAACACCTCTGATAGATCGCGAGTAATCTTTCCTAACATTGGTCGAAGCGGAACTCCTACAGTTAAAGGACAATGCTCCTTGAGTTGCGACAGGCCCTGTAGGATAGCAGGAACGATATCGTCTAGATTTGGATGTTGCGCATAACATTCTCTCATTAAGCTTTCTGCTCTTTTCATTTTCATCATGATCGTCGTCTTGTCATCATTAGGTTGACGATAAAATTGTGTAGCTATAGGATCTTCATCATCTATAGAACAAAATGGTGAAATATCTAGAGTACAGGCTTTAGCAAGGGCTGATAGCACCGTAGTGCGCACCGCACCAATACGAAGATGCGATACAAATGTTCGAACAAGAAATCTAACTTCTTCTCCCCTGGCAGCCAGAACAAGTTTCTTGACCAACGCAGCCTTGGCATCTACAGTACCTTGGCCTTTTAAGCTGGCAATTGATTTTAGAGTAGAGTATACACCGCGTACAGTAAGTGGTTTAGGTTGAAGCAGTGTCCTAACCGACACTTTTGCCGAGAACGCTACGTCCCCCCAATCACCATATTTTTCATAAAGAGACTTCAAGGTTTTACCAGTAGTACCAGCTACTGAATTGATTGACTTGCTTAATATCAGTGGGCCAATTCCTAGCTCAACACCTTTGTAAGGTGCCGCGATGGCATTTGAGCACAACCAAACGGCGGGAAGTAGATCTGTCGGAGTGTGAATCATCAAGACTCGCAGCATGTTACATAGTACGTTCGTAATTGCTATTCTTGCACTCGTTTCAGCAATAATACAAAAAGCTTCAGTAATGAACGAGTATGGAGCAACAATTCCATCAGGCGTGGACCAAGACGTGACAGGGTAAGATTTAGCGTCAAACTCCAAAGGATCGGTTGTAAGTGGTTGCTTTTGCATTGAGCTGTCATCGTTTGCTAGTTTTGATGCATCGACTAGAGCAACCGTGCTATTTAGCTCCTTCTTCTCATCTTGTGATGAAGTCAAAGTGGGCTGAGATATTTGCTCCTCTATCTTAACTTGTGAGGCTGAATCTGTCGTCACCACTGTACTGGTGGAGCTGGGTGCGTCTGTTGTATCTTGAATAAGCGATTCTTCTATCTTGGCTTTGGGCAGAAAGAGCGGCTCTTCATCACCTAGTGCCAGTTGCAAATCGGAACCAGCGTCTGCACCATTGCCCCGATTGCCCAGTGGACTGGCGGGCTGTGTCAACACTGGATCGCCAAAAGCTTCTTGCTCTAACTCATGCTGCTTCTTGCGTTGCGATTCGAAAAAGAATTCTAAACCTTTTTGAGGAGTAGTGCTCGTCTTTTTCCGTGGAGACGGTGACGGAGTAGTAGTTTTACGTTTCTGACCCTTTGCCATTGTCTAATGCTGCTGTTAGAAGGTGAGGAAGCCTTGAATCGACATTTGTGACTTTTTCGATCATTATCAAGCTGAGCATGAACTTTTTTGGCGATCAATGCTTAGCAAATCGTACTGCCATTGCTTTGACCAGGTATAGTCGAAGTAGCAATGTTTAATGGTATAAATGAGAACTCAATACTTTAAAAACAGCCACAGACTAAGCTATCACTCATTGCAGTCTTAATCATGAACAAATAACCATCGTCGTGTAAATATTTTTATTGGTGTGTTACTTTGGAAATCGTGGTGCTAAATTTACTCCTTGAGCTTCTTGCTACCGCGCAACAAACCAGTTCTAAAAAGCAACAAGTGATTAATGATCAACAATACAATGAAGAAATAGCGCTATTGATAAAATGGATACTAACCTTCTGGCGGCAATCAAACCAACCTTTTGACCAGCTGAGGCATCGCGAGCGATGGTAGAGGCCTTACCAATATGTTGATGGTTACCACCACCGTGAGGATGGTCTACGGGGTTCATGGCAACACCACGAGTTCTGGGCCAGCTGTTGCGCTTAGCCTTGTACTTGTGGAAAGCACGACCAGCCTTGAGCAAAGGCTTGTCAATACGACCACCACCAGCGACAATACCGATGGCAGCACGGGAGCCAGAGGGAACGACCTTCTTGGCACCGGAGGGAAGCTTGATGCGAGTCTTACCGTCGTCACCGTGTCCAATGACGGTGGCGTAGTTACCAGAGGTACGGGCAAGAGCACCACGGTCACCAGAGTTCTCTTCAACATTGCAGACAATGGTACCTTCGGGCATAGAAGAGAGGGGAAGGACGTTTCCGACGGAGAGGGAAGCCTTCTTACCGCAGTAGATGAATTGACCAGTGTACATACCCTCAGTGGCAATGAAGGTTTGGGTACGGAGACGGTACTTGTATTGGTCACGGAAGACGACCTAATGAATAGGAGCAATTAATAAACTACTACATACATACCAGACAAGAAAAGTGAAATTTCAACGTTCATACCTTGGCAAGAGGAGCACCACGACCGGGATCGTGGATGATTTCCTTGACAATACCGCGAACGTAACCGTTGCGCTCAGCATAGTCGAGGGATCTCAACTTAGCAGCACCCTTACGGTGAGTAGTGATCGACTTGAAGATTCCTCCAGACTTTCTCTGAGCACGAATGACGCGACCCATTTTTTATCAAGCTGTGAAAGACAAGGGAGACGGTTAATTCATATTGCGTTCAAAAATGGAGGAAGTTGGTATGGTTGGTTGAATGACAAAGTTTAAGGACTAGGTCGTTTAGGTGGCTAAAGCACAATGGGCTCGAAATTCTTCTGCGTGGTACTGTCGTGTTCGAAGTACAACTGAGACTACAGACACCAGGCTCCAAGGGTTTTTGAAGTAGTCGTTCGCTAAGAATTTCAATCCAATGTCGAAATGATGGTGACATTACCGGACAATGTGCGAATGTGTATTATGAAAGGAATTCTTATTCTAATGCCGGTCAAAGTTTCTGTCATCAATTGCGAATCGATCCATCCGTCGATCGAGTGATACTGATAGTCGTTTAAGGATGATTCAGAGATGGATGGTATATGGATACTTACAGGTGATGGAAAAGGAAGCTCAACAAATTGCCAGGCAGTTCAGATTTTGTGTCTGTGTGGCTGGCCCGCTCGATTTCGGAATTCGCACTGGGTCAAAAGTTCGGTGTCAAGCTCGGTGCAGTCTAATTGGCTGAGTGAATGCTTTGGGACTATATGATTGGGCGGAGTAAATACTTTAAGTACGAGAGATGATTGGTCAGGAGAAATGGTCCACCGGTGAAATGATTGGAGTAAGTGATTCGTAAATCTCCAAAATCATGTCTGTGTCTACTGGGCTTAGCTGGCAAGAAATCCCAAATTTTTTAGGATGTAATCATATTGAAGTTCATGTTCAGAACTGCTACTGCTATGCATATCTTTTGAAATCATATTGTAAGTTATATAGTGCGTTATCGGCTTGTTTGCAACAATCAAGTCACATATTTACCATATACGTTCATAATGTTGCTTGATTGCCGTGCCAAGAGCGATCATATGTAAATCATCCCTTGTCTCTTACCTTGCAACGCCAGATTACAAAAACATTGGTTGCTCAGCTAACGTCTTGCATGAGTGGTGGTAACTGGACTCCTTAAACATTTGTCATTAAAAGACAAATGACAAGGATGAAAAAAGGCAAATAAAATTAATTTTTTTTTAATTCTTGGAGAAAAGGGATAAATATTGCCTGGTAATGAACACATGGCCGTGAAGACTTGAAGCTCCTCATGATGTTTTTCCTAGTCTTGGTCTTCGTCAACGCGGCATTTTGGTTAAGACGATATATAAATCTATAAATACAGATCAACCGATATACTGGTCCTGTAAACCTTTTGAACATGTTCCGACGACATACCCCCTTTCACATTGCAGGTATGACAGACACAATGACAAGTTAAGCTCCATCTTGGAAAGCTCAGAAGTCTTATGGGAAACAAAATTTCTCTTTTTATGATGTCAGGAGCTCTAGCCGCCTGATTTTTGGGTTTTCAGGAGTTGTAAAGAACTTCTTCGGTGATCAATTTCTCCAATTGTTTATACACCCTGGCAATCTCAGGGACGGTGTTCTGTCCCTGATGATTAGCAATTGTATCTTATAAGCTGTTCACATCCATCGGGATTCGTTTTTTTTTTCTCGATAGCAAACACCGTTCCTTTCACTCTCATTCATTAATGTTGGCTCAAGCAATATATTCATACTGCACAATAGCTGTTTGCCTGTGCGTGTGCCAAGCGACAGCGCTTCCCTTTCCCCGACTACTTACTGCAATCAATACGCCATTGCCACAAACTGACAAAACACTCAGTCTTTTAGAATTCGACGTTCTGCTCAATGGTGGGCTATTGTCCGGAGATACTCGAGGTGATGATTCAATGCGACCATCGAGTCGGCCCACGAGCAAACCAAGTCTTATCAATCAGAACAACGAAGCACCATCGGTGTCATTATTCCAAGAAAGTTGGCAATATGAGGATTATATGCGAGACTGGTATTACGACGACGAGGAGGATACGGACTATTTCTCAGAGACATGAATTATATTCGAAGACATTTCAATATTTTGTACACTATAGTATCAGCCTAGCTCTAAGGCTGCGTCCCTCCAATCGCTGGAGTAGTCATTTCTAAAATTAACTTTTTTAATACACCCGAAACTATCATACTGCACTTAGACTGCGAAAATTGTAACACTATGAGGCAGAAGAGAGGACCTCTTACAGTGTGACCGATAACTTTGGGAGTGTTTAGCGAATGGAAGGCTATAAAGTTATGGTAATAGGCAATTGACCACCGTTGAAGGATCTTTGTATAGCTGAAGTTCTAGAAATGTATAGATCATTCATTTATTACAATGCAAGTTCAGATGAAGCAACTAAGATTACAGCTGACATATGCAAAGAAGATGATATATGCAATGTTTCAAGCTCGAGTAGAGCTATGTCATCAAATCGGAAGCCGTACAATAAGAGCTCTGCAATAGCTCATAAGATATCACAAAGGCTTAAATCAATTTGCAAAACAACGACTATTATTTATACATACATGTCAATATCCAAAGGGACATTGGTACTACAAGATGTCAGCCGTGAGTAACTTCCTCAGTAAGCTTATTCGCTCTACCAAGTGAAATCCAGCGTCCATGACATAAGAGTCAGCAAGTGATTGATAAAGATCATTACGTGGAAGTATTGTAGATGTATTCGTCAGCAGTGATTATTAGTAATGTCTTAACCACCCGCAGTCAGTGTTTACAGTTCGGTTTGAAGGAGTTCATATCCTCAGCCTTCGAACTCAGTGACCCTTCGGAGTCACCGATGATTCGAGGCAGGCATCCACTTTATGCAAAGCGTTTACACCAACAAACGCACTGATATTCATTTTGCTTAGGTTCAAAGATCAACCTGCTGGTACCATGGTTGGAATCAATATGACGAGTGAGTATTTAATTAGTCGTATACCAATTTTCTGACGTCTTAAGTAGCATTTTTCTCTCTATACGGCCCACCGAACGGTTTAATGCAATTGATGTCAGACACAGTCACAGTCGTGCTTATGGGTTTAAAAAGCCTACGTAAAGCATCTCGTTTATGCCAGTTCATTAGAATCATGTCGTCAACAGTTGGTCAAGTAAGTGCGATGCAGCTTGCTGATTGCTTCAGCTGCTTTTCGTTATGCTCACTTTGTGGCTTTTAGATTATTAAGTGCAAAGCAGCCGTTGCTTGGGAAGCTGGCAAGCCTTTGTGTATGTTTTTGTTTTGTCTCACACACCATGCTTCCATAGCCATATCATCGTTTCTTTATTAATATGAATGATTATTAGCTATTGAAGAGATCGAAGTTGCACCTCCAAAAGCTCACGAAGTCCGTATCAAGATCCTCTATACTGGCGTGTAAGGAGTTATTGACTGTCAAAGCTTTGACTTAAGCTATCAGCACTAATGTTTATGTCAAATCAGCTGCCACACCGATGCTTACACCATCTCAGGAAAAGGTTAGAATACAGTTTATATGGAGTAATAGTTGTTGAGAAAAGATGTTTTTAATCTTCGGATCCCTTTGTGTAGATCCTGAGGGAGTCTTCCCTACTGTCTTTGGACATGAAGGAGGTGGTGTTGTCGAATCTGTCGGTGAAGGTGTAACCGATGTTGCTCCCGGCGATCATGTCATTCCTCTTTATACTGCTGAGTGTAAGCAGTGCAAATTCTGTACTAGTGGAAAGACCAACCTTTGCGGTGCTGTCCGAGCTACCCAGGTAACATAATCACAACTGTCAATGCATCCAACAGGACGCTGTCTTACATAAGTACGTGCATTATAGGGCCAAGGTTTGATGCCCGACAAGACTTCTCGTTTCACTTGCAAGGGAAAGACTCTTCACCATTATATGGGATGCTCCACCTTCTCTCAATACACAGGTAAGATCAGCTTTGTAGATGTTTACTGTGTAAGATCATAAACTCACTACTTGCGGTTCTTAGTTGTTGCCGATGTTTCTGTTGTCAAGATCGATCCCAAAGCTGATCTGCAAAAGGTTTGCTTGCTCGGTTGCGGTGTTACTACCGGGTTTGGAGCTGCTACTCGTACCGCCAAGGTCACTCAAGGATCTTCAGTAAGTTCACAAGATAGTATACCGATAGACGTTACTCCCATTTTAAATTGGTTATATTGTAGGTGGCTATTTTCGGTTTAGGCTGTGTGGGTTTGAGTGTTGCTCAGGGCTGCGCTTACAACAAAGCCAGGTAAGCTAAAAAAGCAAAAACATCTAGATGTTTGCTAATTTTCCGAGATCGTGCAATCATTTCATGTTCTAATATCTTTTATCATTGGTAGTCGTATTATTGGTGTTGATGTCAACCCCGACAAGGAAAAGATTGCCCGAGAATTCGGTGTGACCGAGTTCGTCAATCCCAACGATTACAAGGACAAGCCCATCCAACAAGTTTTGATTGACCTCACTGACGGCGGTCTCGACTACACTTTTGACTGCACTGGCAATACAAAGGTCATGCGTGCCGCTCTTGAAGCCTGCCACAAGGGATGGGGTGAATCCATCATAATTGGTGTAGCAGCTGCCGGTGAAGAAATTTCCACTCGCCCATTCCAATTGGTTACAGGTCGCGTCTGGAAGGGATCCGCTTTTGGTGGTGTCAAGGGCAGAACCGAAATGCCCGGCCTCGTTAAGGAATATCAAGAAGGCAGACTCAAGGTGGATGAATTTGTCACTCACACCTTTGGTATTGACGACATCAATAAGGCATTTGATGCTATGCACGATGGTGATTGGTAAGTTGCAGTAACGCATTTGCAACATGGATTGTAATCAGCTAGCTTATTAATCCTCTCTTTTCATCAGCATTCGCGCCGTTATTAGTATGGAATAAGTGACATTTTTATTTGAACTTTGTTGAGAAGAGGAAAAGTATGTACGATGAATTTTATGATGATGGTTAAAAAAGGTGATGTAGAAGTAGTGAATTCGGATGGATAAATAATATGCAAGAAAAATATAATTTTTGCCTACACAATGGTTGTTACGAATATTTCTAGAGAGAACAGTAGTTCAAACTCAACAAAATGGGAGTAAAGATAGCCTAGCCAAGCTACACTGCCGTGAGAAGCTTGGATTGGAGTCGCGTGTCAATAGCCTTCCATTCCTTCCGCAAGCGCTTTTTGCCGGATTGTAATTTCCAACGAGTCATCATTACCTTGATAGTGCCAACAATAGAGGCTGGCATGAAAAAGTTGGTGGGTGTGGCCGCTGGAAGCTTGGAAATACCATCCACGACACGCCATCTACCCAATTCGGCCATTTGGTGACGAACGCCAGTTACTTGACTTTCTAACATCACTTCATACAGCACGATATCAAATGGAACGCGATGCCATACTAAATCCTCAGCCGCTATGGTTTCATTGGCCAGTTCTTGTAATTGGGCCAATTTATCATCATTTAGAGGATGATGTTTATCATAAGCCAAGTGCAAGCGATTCATGGGACGCATATTAGCTTTAACTCTGTGTTTGTCGTACATTGTTCGGTTGAGTCTCCGAACCAGTTCATTATAGCTATCACTTGACCTTAGGCCAATTACCAGTGCCTTTTCTGGTTTATCGACTATGCCTAACCCTTCAAAGATTGGGCTCTGCATCTGGGGAGCGAGATCTCGGATGGTATCTTCCACCGTATCTCGCAAATCTTGAACCGCCTCCCATCGATTTTCCCATTCTTCCCCGCGAGTCAGAACAAGACTATCAATAATACTGATATGAGGGGCATAGTTTTGCGCTTGGTTAGGACCTAAAGTTCGAAACACCTTATCGTTGAATTTTTCAATGCTGTTGTAAAATCTCGATTTAGAGCATGGTTCAAGAAATAAGGCGAAGCGACGTTCATGTTCTCTTAGGGCATAAGGAGTGGGGCCACTTTGTTGCGCGAAACTGAGATCGAAATTGGTATTGAAATCAAGGTTTGTGGAAGTTTCCTTTGCACCAGCTGATGGCAATTGAAAAGTGCTCATGCTGCTCGTGGACCGGCGGCTAGCATTGCCATAAGCATCTCCAATTGCTTGAAAGGTGGTTCGAGGAGAATCAAACGTAGAAGCCATCGATAAAAGAAAAATTGGGAAGCAAAGAGAAAATTTATCGAGGAAAAAAAAAAGCGATTTTTCTGGACAAGTGGCGACAGGCTTATAAAGGAATGGATGACTGAGAACGGCGGGCCAGAAAGTCGAATGGGAATTATGCAAAAAGATATTTATAAATCAGCATCAACAGGTTTATATAAGATTTTTATTTTATTTTTTCTCAATTGCAATAATCCAAGGAGTGCTAGTGGTAGACTACTCACATGTTCGTTGAAATTATGTTCCATCATCTCGGTCCGAAGAACATGGGATGACTATTCATCTAGTTGCAAGCCAAATATAGCCCATCTTGCAGCTCCTTCTTGTTGCCTATTTCTTATAGTGCACAGACTCACTCAAAAATAGCTGGTGGCGCTGAATAGCTACTTGGTTATGTAAGAACTGAATACCTTTATTGATGAAGAGGAGATTCAATTCCATTATTGCATATATACATTTGTGCTATCTAACCATCTCCCATGGGAAAAGAAATTCCCAAGTTTTTATTGTTCACATGTCTAAGGTTATGGATTCAGGAGGAGGTTCATTCTCTATCGTCCGCTCCAAGATGGTCCAATCAAACGTTATTAATTACCTTCACTATATTGGTTGGTCAAAGCATAAATTATTTCGAAACATTAGTCCCAGGTTCAATACCGATCTATCATATAAGGTTATTTTTTGGTATCTTCTATTAGTACTTCCACTGTTTTACTTACATGGCATACTGTTGTCTTCCTGAGCATGACGTAGGAGGTAAAGAGGTCAGCATACTAGCCATTCTAGATATTTCGTCGTCGTCGTCATTGTAAAAGGAGTTGGCGTTCCTTATAACCAAAGCTCAAAAAATTTTCTTTTGCAACATGTAAAGCCCGTAATGCCAACATACTCTTGTCTGGCCGTGTCCAAAAGGCAATTTTACATGTAGTACGGCTTCTACATAGTTTGGCGATGGAAGAATATGGAATAAGCCCGGCTTGGCCGGAACGAGCTTTTGTGTCACCCTACTAGCTATAGATGGCTCTGCTGCCATTGATAAAACCTATTCGCTTCTTGTAACACAGGTCAAGTTCGCTAACACGTTCGTCAAGTTCTTTACATATTATGTGATCATGCTTCCCTCTTTTATGCAAAATTTTTCTCTCCAAGAAGGAATGTCAAGAACTAGTTTTTATTCGATGAAGCTATAGTCCAAACTCTAGGTTATGATACTATTTCGTCTCAACATTTGTTTATGATGGCTGCGGGGCAAGTTTATCGAGGCAAAGGGATTTTGTTTGCAGACAAGGTATCGATGAGGTTTCGGCAATACTTTCGGTCCTTCCATCTGGCCACATTTGGTAGGTTAGCGTGATTATATTCAAGCTGGTGCTATTCAAGATACCAACTTGAGGAGACAGAAGTACAAGGTCTGTCAAGTGATGGAGAGACTCAGGCATGATGTGTTTTTGTCATTCACCCGTACTCAGCGTAGATTTTTCTAAGTGAAGCACAACGTGTCTAGTTCCTTTGTGTTCATTGCACGATGCAACATTTTTTACAGGAGCTATCTTGCATTGTATTGCACTGGCGAAAATGGCTGAAGACGGCAGCGATATGAGATTCACTATTCATACTGATATCATATCATGCATCTTATGCTCTACTCTTTCGTGCTAGCAAATGAAGCTAGTGCTTACCCACAGAAAACCCTTTAATTTTCTGTAATCTCTTGAGGCTACGAAATTCGAAATATATATATAGGGCCATAGCACCTCAAACCTCAAAAAAATCTAGCAATTAGTGAAGCCGAAACTCACAACCACCAAGCTATATATCATGCTTCTCTTTTTTGTGTTCATGAGCTTACTTAGCCAATGCAAAAGAGATCTGTCAAAGTGTCCGATTGAAGATCACATGCACGCGGCAATCAACCAAAAGCGGTTTTTTGATTGTGACTTGCTCGTGGTCTGACTGCATTGCAAGCAGGCAAAAATGAGCAGGCGTTATCGTCTATTCTGCTTCATTCGTCACTACTCGTTACTCAACAGCGACTTATTTTGAGCTTTTTCAAGTTGTATTGTTTGTAGAAAACTCGAATAGGCAAGACGAAAGACAACCGTCACAGTGCTTTAAACGACCCTCGGCTGAATTTGTTTTAAATTCATCACTGAGTGTGGTGCCCATTAGTAGCGCCATGACAGGAAGTTCTTCCCATAAAAATGAAATAGCCTCTAATGACAAGAATCCTGCACAGCAAACAGTTCGCTTTGAACTAGACAATCTGTCACCCAAGCCATTGAACCCCCGCCAAATGCGTAGGTTGTCATTGCCTGATATGCATAAACTAAAGAAGGCAGTGGCTTTACGAGAGGATATAGGTGACACGGAAATACCACATGGGAAACTGCAGGTAGGTAATCCGATGATGACGTTGAAGCTTGCATGGTTTTTGCTAAGTGTTTACATAGGTTGACTTGCTGAATATGCGGTGTGAGACGTTCGTAAAGAGGCCATTGATGCGATTACGTGTAGGTGCACAACACTATTACTCTCACAAAAGCAAAAAACCAACTGGTGATTGGAATGAAGGCTTTCTCTTCGTTATGTCTTATCACTCTCAGCTTTTTGACACTTTAGAGGTAAGATATTGACTAGCTATAGCAAATGCAATGTTAACTCCGCCCTAACTCACCTTCATGTTAAGTTTGACTTGTATGATAAAGCTGGAAAATGGAGTAAGAGACAGTCTAAGCACGTTGCAAAAGCAAAGCTCAAAATCTCAAAGCTCGAAGGAAAGCCAGATATGTTTTTAACGTATGTCATCGGGTTGTCCATTGATGATTATGCAGACGGCTCATGCTTCGTTTACATAGATTTCTCCCTCTTTATGAATATCGGAAGCGACGAGAACTACCAAACAATGTAAAAATACCAAAGCATTTGAGGCGCATACAAGTATCGAAGCTGTCGACTGGCCTGGCCGCTGATGCTGCTCCAGAACAATTTATGCACAGGCGTGTGCTTATAGGTAATATATTTGTACGAGTGAGATATGTATACCAGCACCCGAAAGAAGAATCCGCCGACCCGACGCCGGTATATATGGCTTTCAACAAGAGCGAATCATCATATGCAGAGAAGGAGTCGCCAGAAGAAGAAGGAGCAGATGTTGTCAAAGGAGGTGGGCCACAGCCAACAGATCCAGACAATATTACTGCTTACGCAAGACGGACATCCCAGCATGGCCGGCCAGACCTCGCTTTGCCAGATCACGTTGTGCAAAACAAGTTTAGTGAGCGACTTTCCGTTGTGATGAATGTAGCGCCGGTACCAGAGAAAGCAATGGAAGACCATTCTCGTGAATTGTCTTCCGAGTCGGCTGCATCTTTATCAACAGATAAAGCAACCATTGAAGATACAACCCCAACCACACCAAGTGATACGCAACCCAAGCCGTCTAAAAGCTGGCTATGGAGATCAGATTCGCAGTCCAATGCCGTACTACCTGCAGCTATCAATGGCTTGATGTATGGGTTTTCACAACGAGACAGCGATAAGAGCTCCAAAATTATACCCAAAAACAAAGATAGCGACACAACAACGGCATCCTCGGAGTCGGATATGGCGAGCATTCGAAGTATAGGGTTTGGCGATAAATTGTTTGCTTCCAAATGGATGAATGAATCTTTTGAGGAGATTGCGGTATCTCACCCTACATTTGATAAGATGATTGGAATGGTGGTCAGCCCGGAAACCAGAGCGCTTGTTCGCGGTGTTCTCAAGCTAGCGAGTGCATTTGGTCAGGGGTTCAAAGTGACTACATTTCAACTGTTAACAGCCATGTCTATTCTGGAGAAGTTCTATTCTGAGCGGCCCGTAGTTCCCACCTCGCCCATAGTTGATGATATTGAACTCATTGACGAAGCTAGACATTATTTTCAGCATGCAATCATTGCCTATGGTTGGAGAGGATTATACTATCTGGGCGAATACGGAAAATACCTTCGAGACGTACAGAGAAGTAAATCTAATAGAGAAGCAATTGTCAAGTTCTTGAACATTTCCCCACAGGATTTGCTGGGGTACGAGTATGGCCTTCGAAAGGGTGCCGTGTTTCAGCCAAGCTATTTCGTGTCGGTGGATAAGCCCAGGAAGGCCATTATCCTGGGTATTCGAGGAACTTGGAGTTTGTATGACTGTATTACCGATCTTGTTTGCGAGTATCGACCGTGGAAAGGTGGGCTAGCACATTCAGGGATGCTTGCTTCAGCTCAATGGTTCTTCACCAACATCATACCTCAAATATTTCACTATGTACATAACCATCACACCGCCATCGACAACTTCATCATTACCGGACATTCATTAGGCGCTGGTAGCGCCGGCTTGCTCACCATGATGGTTGTAGATCACATTGAGGAGCTGAGGTATCTTTCCAACAACCCCAACTTCCGCGTCCATTGTTACAGTTATGCACCAGTTGCTGCTGTCACGGAAGAGTTGGGCAATGCCTACTCAGACTATATCGACAGTTTTGTTTGCCAGGATGATATTGTCGCACGTACATCGTATGGAACCGCCATGGAGCTTAAGGAGCTGATAATGGATGCATTGGCAGCTGTTGAAGCTGTGGGCGGGATAGGCGAGGTGAACAAGCATGATGACGCAAGAAAGGCTTGCTTTGATGCTATCGAGACTTGTCGTCAACAGATCTACCAGAAAGAAGAACCGGAATTTCCCTTGGTAATGTGTCGTACTTGATCTGTGTATTGGCTAGTAACACCACATTAACCAATTGATATTACAGTTGCATATACCCGGCAAGATCTGGCATTTTCAACGCTCTCATACCAAGGTTTACAAACACTTTAGACCCCTCAGCGCAGCAGCTACCTCATCGTTTTCTACGTCTTCTTTGATACCACCGCTACCTACTGGCCGACATCATTCACCACATCGACCAGGAGCATCGCGATCTGAGCCTATGCTGTTTTCAGTGCTAGAGCCAAGTGACGAACATGATTTTGTTTACACTCTTCATCATGGATCACCCAAGATCTCGGAAGAAATGGTCGTCACACGATCCTGTGTCGAGGACCATATGATGGTGACCTACATGAAGGCGCTGCAGCAAGTATGGGAACATAGTGCTCACAAGAAACGTAGTGGCTATGAGGCCCCTCAAACACCGACACCGACTCCAAAGGTAGAATCTGAGATCGGCAAGCGGCCACGACAGAAGAAGAATAAGGTCACATCCGTCATCTCTACCAAGCCTGATCTTGAACCATACATCATGCCAGTGCGCTCTCTGACGTGTCCATCCGACCTGCAGCATACAGCTTTCACACAAGTCACTGCTTCAGAACGCGAAACCGGCTCAGGTGAGCCACAGCAAGGATGGTTCTCCCGCTTGTTTAAGAGCGCTAGATAGAAGCACATTACTAGGATATTCAAACAATATACCCGTCAGGTTTCTATGGTCGCAATGCCAAGCTTTTTTTTTTGTTGATGAATGTAGCTATGATTTGAGTACTAGCGCTTCACTCTGCTTTCCTGAGACTTTTACTTCAAAATACCTGGGTTTAAACACTTTTTTGGGTACTTATTAATGCTTTATTTTCATTTTTTACTATTTGGTGCGGTTGGTCTATATGGGCAAAGGTTCAAGTTTTACAGGTTCTTGACGCAGGCATTGAAGAATTTTCGTGGGTTACCGTTGGAGGTAATCATTTTCTTCTTGAGCAGCGTTTCGGTGGGTTCTATACGCAGATAAGAAAAAGTTTAGTAAATAAGCCTGGTTCATTGTGAGTTTCAAGGTGGAGGCTTGCAGCTTCATGCATTACCTTCATATATCACTTGGGCCATCTGGTAATAATTGAGGACAGTCTTGGCTTCTTCTTCAGTGTAAGGCTTGATATCCATACGCTCGACACCGTTGGCGAAGGCTATCGTGTCCTCAGGGAGTTGCGTATAGGCGTCGGGGCTCTCCAAACCAAGGGCAACATTGAGACCCAAGCTCTTGAAATTAGACAGACGATCCGACATGGCACCTACAACGGCACCAGACTTGAATTGCTTGTTTCCAGCAAAGTAGTCCAAAATAGTGCGAGGAAGTCGTAGTCGGTAAGCGTCAACGACTTGTGATTCAGCGTCACGGTATTCGGTTTTGGTGTATAGGGCATTAACCTCGTCAACAGCGATAAGAGCACGAGTGTCGGTGTTGCCAACTTCCTCCAAAAGCGCTTCAATCACTTTTTGAGCAGTGTATTGATCCTTTATACCAATATCCAAAAGCTTGGACAGCGAGGTTCCCTTAACAGCTGAATGTCGGTCAATGTGGTAGTCCTTGGTCAAGTTGATGTCTTTGAGAATATGATCATTGACGGTCTTGATCTTTTGTAAAAGATTTGAGGCAAGGGCTGGTTGTTCGAATTCATTGGTGCCTTGCACAGGAACATATGCTGAAGAGCCGTTTGTCCAAACAGAGGCTTCAGGGATGTAGATGACAAGCCACTTGCGGCTTAAAGCAAAACTGACAGCCTGCAGCAATACCGAACTTCTGCCACTTCCGGGCTCACCAGTCAGTATGATACGTGTTGATTTGCTAGAATCGCTTCCAGCCTGATCAATTTTGTTGACGAGGTCGAGGGAAGATTGACGAGCAATAAGAGAAACTTTGTTGAGCAAATCAAACTCTTTGGCAAGAGTCTTTGGGTATTTGAATACTTCCAGGTTGCTGGTAGCTTCTTCAGGCAAAGCAAAAATCTTGTTTACAGATTCTTCAGTGACGATTTCTGGCAAAAACTCGTTCAGATTGAGTATAGGTGCAGATTTATAGAACATTTCATTGTTTTTTCCAGCAGTTACAGCAGCAGCACCGGACTATGGAGCAAAGTATTAGTATAGGGTAAGAATTTGGGCTAGAATACCTCAATGCATCACTCACGTCTGCTTGCGTCTTGGTCTTTTGCTTGAAGCTCTTGGTTGCTTTTGGTTGAGCTTTGGCAGCTGTTAAAATAGATTAGTGTCATTTAGTGCTTGTACCAATGTAGGTTCATTAATTGTCATGACCCATACCCTTTGCAAATGCTACAGCTGAAGTTCGGAAAGTACGAACTGATTGTTGTGTATTATACACAGGAAGCACTCCCTTGGAGGCCAGTTGAATTAATCGCCTTGACATTGATGCCAGATTCCGCAAACACAAGAATTTGCGAATTTGCAGTTTAATTTCTGAAATTGGCAAACGCTAGCTCTCAGATTGCTAACAAGCCACTCGTCACGTGTTTGACTGCGTCTTTCACCTTCCCTTCTCTCAGGTACCAATTCCAACATAATAGCTATTTCTTTATATACAAATTAATCCAGAGCATGCCCTATTTATCTACATGTCTAATTAAACAGATTGGCTTTCAATCCTTTCTTTGTAAAATTCCTCTAGGGTAGCGTGGAAAGTAGATAGAATACATTGATTGGCAACAGCGTCGTCAGCACTGGTAGACCCGTTTCTCTGTGCAAAATCTTTGCGCTCCTCATCCAATAATAATGTCAAAATGACTTTGCCGTTTGATAGATCAGCCTCGGGAACGCCTGGCCATTGAGAAACACCGTATTTCAGAATGGCATCGAAAATGATGTTCATAGCCTGTTTGTTATCCTCGTCGACAGAGCCGGTGTATTCACGACCATCAAATGTCAAGGCATTTTGTGTCAAACGAGCTGAGCTGTGATCCAAGTAATAATGGAAAGCTCTGTTTTCTCGGTCAATAGGTGCAGCGCTGTTGGTTACTTGGCCGCTGAATTGCGCACTGAATCGACGGTACTTTTTCTGCTTGAGAGGATATTCGTTTCCGAACGTGGCCAAAACTAGGCGATGGACAACTATATCAAAACTGCGTTGCGTTACTGGGTGTGGGTAGCCAAAGATGTCCAGGAGCCGGCATGCGTAATGACTGGTCAGTGCATTGGCGGTGGAGCAGTCACGAGAAGTGAAATCTTGCAGAAAAGCCTCGCTGAATGCGTCTTCACAAGGGAAGGTTTCATATAAGAACAAGCATCCACAGTCTCTGACCGTTCTGCAGACAACCTGCTGAGCCATCGAGTTCAGATCAAAGGGAAACTTCATTTTACTCAAAACTTGGCAAATTGTTCCGGTACCATCGTCACGGTTGACACCAAGGTATTCAGGAGAAGTGATTTTTTCAAACACTTGAGTGATGGTATGAGGTTGAATATCCAGGTCGCATTGGTCGTATAAAGTTTGCAAAGCATGGGTAATTTCATCAACAGTATACTGGTGAGCATAGCTTGAGTGGCCAACCTTGATGAGCAGCGTAACAAAGTCACGGACGCGAGTGATATTTCGAAGGGTGAAACCGTTATGATGAATTAACTTGAAGGCTTTTGGTGCAAGAATGATCAATCGAAGAATGAGCTGTAAATCAGTATCCTTGATGCCTAATGTAACTGGTACATAATCTGGATAACATAGAGCAGGCGAGTCAGTTGCAGCAGATCAAATAATCGCCATCCTAATCTGGTATACTTACCAGTGGCTTCTACTACTTGGTATAGCTCATCATTGAGCTGATTTTTTTCATGTTGGTCGTCCGATTGTTCCAGCCTTTCTAACAACGAAGTGACCAGCTGGGATTCGTCTTCAGCGGATTCAAAGCGGGGCCCAAAACGATCCATAGCACGGGTTTCAATGACATTTAGTGACTGTGGAGTGCAATGCAACATGCCTTCATAATAGCCGTTCTCTAACTTTTGTACAAAGTGGCGAGGTAAAGTAGCACCATTATCAAGTAGAACCTGAGTGACTTTTGCCGATGGCATCATCACCGGTTCAAGTACTTGTGATTCAAAGCATCGACCGTACAGTACCAGCAAGCGACGAGCTATACACACCGGATCTTGGGTGATATTATAAAATTGATGGTTGACTTGCGACAATTGATATGGATCATTGACAAAACAAAAGATGTAAGCTTGAATATCGTAGGGTAAGGAGTCCATTGTTTGGAAGAGGTATCAGTATAATGAGAAGGTATAAATTAGTATGATTGGGGTTTTATAGCTGATTTATAGCACAAATGATAGATTCATGACGTTGAGTGAGAGCCAAATTGTTAAAGAACCGACAAACCGTAAAATCCTCTATTTTGCGGAGGTTCAATTACTAGTAGATGTGGCTTGGCGATTACAAACAATTCAACCAATCAAATGTCGCGTCAATCTAGTATAAACATTCCTTTTTCCCATCGCCGGCTCAGGTTTTCTCTTTGCCCTTTCTTCTTATTTTATTACTGTTGGACTATAATCATTTTTGCTATTTCGTTATAATTCGTTAAAAATGATTGTCATCGTTTAAATCTCGTGTTCTCCTCTCGTGTCTCCACTTCTCTTATCTCGTAGTCTCTTAAAGAAATCTCTCAGTCTCTCAATGTACTATCAAAATCTCAATATGCCTTTCTTCTCTTATACAACCGATACACCATCCACCACCACCCGCAAGAAACAAGAAGACCAAAAGTATCCTGAACAGTAAATAAGTTCCCACAATAGAATCAAGAACAAACAAGAATCAATCAGCTCCAGCTCCAAATATCATGAACAACATCCAACAACAACCCATCGTAGCCATGCATAACCCTCTGGGGTTCACTGACCTTTTCTCTGGTCTCAACCAACATGACAATAGCAAGCCTGCCTCATTCGATAATCTGCTTGACGCCTGGTTAGCCAATGACCTGACTCAAGCAGGTCTTCTACCACCCAAGGAGGAAGTGACTTCACCTTTCTTGGTGGACTCACCCAATAATGAATCCGTTTCGGACTGCTCCCACGATTCTACTCCTGCAAGCAGCGCTGCCAGCGTAATGGATGCTGTTCCTTATAGCGACCCTTTCGTTGCTCTATTTCCTGATATCGGCATGTCATCCGCCGTTATCTCTCCTCCTCCTACTCCTGCTGCTGCCAACATTAAGCCTGCTGGTCCCAAGGCCATTGCACCTCGCTTGGCGAACATTGCTCCCAAGCCACCCACGCCTATTGCACCTAGACCATCGTCTAGTCCCCTTGTGCTACCTGATACAAGCCGCTTCACCACTCCTTCTACTGGTAAGCGTTCGCGTGAATCGACACGCCAAGGCACATGCAGCAGCAGCAGCAGCAGTAGTAGTACCAGCAGTGGTTCTGACGACATGGATGAGATTGCTCTCAAACGTCAAAAGAACACCGATGCTGCTAGACGTTCTCGTTTGAAGAAACTTGTCAAGATGGAAAGTCTTGAAAAGAACGTCAGTGAGCTGGAAGCTGAAAATTCCAAACTCAACACTCGCGTTGCAGTTTTGGAATCTGAAAAAAATGGCCTTGAAGCCAAAGAACGTTCTTTGGAAGAACGCGTTCGCAGCCTGGAAGCTCAACTTGCCGAGGCACACAAAGCTTTGACTTCTATCAAACATTAGGCTGGTTTATTTTTTTCATCGTTATCATATTATATCAATCAACTTATTCATTTTCATCAGTATTCTGTCAGTAACATTCATACATATCTTTGAATGTCTCTATATTTTTTCATTACTCGTTTTTATCACAATATCAAATCAAACTTTTCTCATTATATTTTTTTTTACCTACCTTACAAAATTTTTTCTTTCTCAGTGCCTTTATATTATGTTGTGCCCAGCCATCTCATCATGTCTTGTCATGAACTCACCCAATAAAAAGAACAATTTCTACCAAACATACTTGTGTCATGGAAATGGCTTGCCAAACATGGAAATTTTTTAGGTTCCAGACGTGGTAATATAGAAAAAATAACGCACAAACGCTCTGCTAAAAACCCATTTGATAATACCCCCTCCTCTTTCTCCTCATCAACCTTCACAATGGCCAAAAAGAAGAATAACAAGAACAAGAAGAGAAAGTCCAAGAGCCAAAGCAAGGACGAGTCACCTCCGGCCAACGTGCAAGACGAACCTCAGTTGCAATCCAATTCGGGTCCCACCACCATAGCTGAATCGACAGTCGCTGCAACATTACAAGATCCCATCCACCCTACTGCTGCAGGCGGCCCTTCGGAATCACTTGCTGCACCACAAGATCTTGTGAGCCCCACCAGCGTAGGAAATCACAGCGTGGATTCCAGTATCCCGAGCGAGTACCATCCCGAGGTATCGGAGGACAAGTTGGTGCAAGTGTTGCAGCAGCACTTGGTGGTGGATGAAAACCCAGACGAGCCAGATACCGCATCGGACATGGTAGTTGCTCCGGAGAACGTTGCTCCCATCCCGTACCATTTGCCCGGAGCCGCCGTCACAAGTGACATATACAAAATGTCCAACGAGCTTGCCCAAAAAAACATCAGCCGATCCAAGTCCACGGCAGATATGCAAGAACAAGTTGAACAGGTCCGTCATACCGATGATCCTGTGCTAGAAAACGTCAGCCGTCCTGGTGGATTCCGTAGGTATTTCGTGGATCAGCAGCAGCAGAGACTGACCGATGAGCCTGAGGATTTGGAAAGTGGCAATCATAACGGCGGCTACTTTGAAAATACCAGTCGCTACGGAGCCACGGCTTCTCCAGCTCCTGCCAAACGCACTCGTCATTTCATTGAATTTATGGCCGTCAATCGTTATCAAAATCTCTACGATTCTTTTGCTGGTGAATATTTAGCTGATGAAGACGAAGAATCGGTGGACGAAGAGCTTGAACGCGGACGTCGCCCAGAGCAGATGCCGTTGCTCACGCGAAAGCAATCCTATGTGGCCGAAAAGGACAGAGCCAGCACAACAAAAACATTCTTCTTACTTCTCAAAGCTGTGAGTAATTGTTAGACGTCATGGTAAACAAATAATAATGATAATGGCTAACCATGTATTTTGATTTTGCTTTACCCGTACAGTTTGTTGGATCTGGTATATTGTTTTTGCCCAAAGCGTAAGCCTTCTTTTTTTTTTTTTATTTGACAGGGTCGTCGGCAAATATCTTTTTTACGTTGGTTTTGCTAACTCTGTCGCTGATTGCAGTTTTTCCAATGGTGGTGTACTTTTCTCAACTATAATGTTGTGGGTGGTTGCTGCTGTGAGCTTGGTTTCCTTCTTATTGTTAATCAAGTGTAAAGATTATATCACCGGTGGTTTTGGTGATATTGGTGAAGCTACTTATGGTCGATGGATGCGTGTAGCCGTGTTGGTTTCCATCACGCTCTCACAGGTATGTTCCCATTGATCCCAGAAAAAATCTCGCCATCAATAAGTCAATAGCAGCCTAACGCACTTTTCACTTTCCTCTCTAGCTGGGCTTCGTGGCTGGTGCTTCAAGTTTCATCGCCGAGAATTTGAGCAAAGCTCTTCATGATATTAACCCTCATATCAATATCTCTCCTGGAGCCTTCTTGGTGCTGGCAGGAGCTGTCATGGCGCCACTAGTCCTCATTCGCAAGATTGCCAAGTTGTCCTTTGCTGCTGTTATCGCAGATATCCTTATCGTCGTCGGCTTGATCACTCTGGTGTGTGCTGACCTCGTTGATCTCCTATATACCAACAAAAAAGAGGGTGATACGAGATTGTTTGCACCCGGCCCCGACGTGGAGTGGATATTCAACCGATTTGACTATGCTGTATTCATTGGAACTGCCATTTATGCATTCGAAGGTATTGGCTTGATCATTCCTATTCGCGATGCCATGAAAAAACCTGAGCACTTTCCCCGTGTGCTCGTGCTGGTCATGTTCATTGTAGCTGCCGTTTTGACCGTCATTGGTGGACTGGGATACATTGCAAACGGATCACGCACCGAGACAGTAGCGCTTTTAAATTTACCAAACAATTGGATCTCACACACTATACAGATCATGTATGCTATTGCCATGCTCTTGTCCAACCCATTGACTTTCTTCCCAGCTGTTCGTATCATTGAACAAGGTTTGTTCGGCTATCAAACCGGACGATACGACGATCGCATCAAATGGGCCAAGAATGCATTGCGAACAGCTCTGTTGACTTTAGCTCTTGTGGTAGCATGGGCAGCATCTAGTCAGCTCGACAAATTTATCAGTTTGCTAGGATCCGTATGCTGTTCGCCACTCAGTTTGATCTTCCCTCCCTTGTTCCATTACAAGGCGGCTGCTCAACACCGCTGGCAAAAGATCTTGGACTTGGTTTTGGTTTTCGCTGGCATTATTGCCATGATCTTCACCTTGACTCAAACCATCACAGCACCATAATTGTGCACTACGTAAAATTTATTTGCACGCATTGCATTTTCTATTTATCACCGTTTTTTTTTCTGTTTTGTCATGAGCTAGTTTCTAGCTTGCTCTCGCACACTCTTGATTTCTGTTGATGTAAACCAGTTGGATCTGGAAAAAGCTGAATACTTGCAAGGCTAAATATAACTCCTTTGTGAAAGATACTATCCATCGACGACGTGTAACTAAAGTGTTTGAGCTCATGTATAAACTAATGTATAGTGTAGCAAATTGATAAACAAGCAGTCCATTCTATAGTCACATGAATAGATCATTGTCCTTTATTATCACAAAGGGTATATACAAAGCATCTCATATACGCAAATGATCTCTATGTATTCCCGCCAGAAGAAAAGTAAATGAAGAGGCAAATAACACCAATGACAATACAAGGCTGGACGAGCGGAATACCGAGAGTGATCGATTGAACAAAGTCATCCCGTGTGGTTTTCTCTCTGTTATCAGGACGCCTTCTGCTGCTCCTTCCATGCAGCGTGCTTGCGGTATATGTCGCGGCGGAAGACCTGCTTCAGCTCTGTCGCTGCCTCGTTGTTAACAGGCAGGGTAGATTGGACGGCGCCGATGCCGCATAGGTCGTTCTTGCGATCAATGAACCACGCGAGTGTCATGCCACCACCCCAAGTCAGTGTACGTTCACCATACCAGCCATCGACATCCTCAAGCGTAAGCAGGCCGCCGAGGCCGTAGCCAGCCTTGGTTTTGACGTCGGTACCCACAAGGAAGAACATGCCCATGGGACTTTCCAGCGCTGCCTTGTACGCCACGGTCGCTTCTGGACTGAGATGATGCTGGAACATGTCGTCGACCGTGGAGGGGTTGAGGAGCTTACCATCATTGGCCAGCACTGAGCGCAGAATTTTAATGTAATCCGAACCGGGAAGACACAGTCCGTGACCACCAAAGTCTCCACGTGTGTTCTTGTTAATTGAGGCATCGCCACCCATTACAGCAGTACCCAAGCCGTCAGGATCCTTTGGATTGACGTCGACCATGCGCTTACGCAGGTCCTCGCGAGTGACAGGGGAGAACTGCCCGTCAGTAATGCCTAGAGGATCAAAGATGCGTTTCTGCATATGCTCGCCTAGTGTGATGCCCGTCACTCGCTCTACCAAGCGGCCAGTCCAGTCCAACCCACTTCCGTACATCCATCCTTCACCGGGCTGGAAGCTGAGCGGATAGTTGAACAGCTCTTCCACAGATAGTTTATGGTCGGGTTGCCGGTTGGCGAATTTCTCGCGCCAACGGGCGACGTCAGTGTTCATAAAGTGATAACAGGTGCCAGAGCTGTGGGTGAGTAGCATTTCCAATGTGATGGGGCGAGCTTGTCGCTCTAGCAGAGGTGTTTCGCCGTCCTCGGAGAAGCCGGTAAGGACTTGCTTCTCAGCGAGCTCGGGTGCAACAGACGACAGGTCGCCGGTCAGGGTCAGTAGGCCATCCTCAACACACTGCAAGGCAGCAATGGTAGTGAGCAGTTTGGTGGCTGAGGCCAGGAACAACACATCGTCGATCTGTTGCGGGCGCTTTTCACCAGACAATAGAGTGCGCTCGCCAAATGCCTTTTCGTAGACGAAGTTACCTTTAGCATCACAAGCGCAAATAACTGCTCCATTAATCTTGCCAGCGTCAATGGCGGCTTGAAAGCTAGTTTCGATGTTTTCTGTCATGACCAAATCAAATGCAAGCGGTATAACAAAGTATATATGTGTGTGTGTGTGAGAGAGAGAGAGAGAGAGGGAAACACTTGCTGTTGCTCCTAGCCTATTCGTGGAGTTCGTTGTATAATCGTCTCCTTTGTATTCGGCGGACAAGTCCGAATTAAATCCCTGTCCCATTTTGGAACAAAGTGACTTGCGTCCAAGAGACTCTCAAATGCGAGTCGTAGCAGAACTGTGCTATCCCTTACACTAGCTATTGTTATACTTTGTCATTTTTGGCTCCCGTATTATTGTTACACTGGCACAATGTTTATGAGTACGCAAAGATATAAATTCACTTGCACTTGTTTACGCGTAGCCGGCGGAACACTTCGGATTGTCGTAGCACCAGCCTTTAAAAGATCTTCAGCAGCAACTTTTAAGTATCATAAAGTGTATAAAATGAAACGATTCTGTGAATCAGAATAGGATTCATTATAATATATAATGTACATGCAGTCAACCAATTTATAAGCTATGAGTAATAGCAAATGGCTAGAGATATATCATACACATTACACGGAGATCAACGGGGCCTCTCCGGGAAGAGTCCATTTAGTTGTAACACCCATAGCTTCAAACACGTAGTCAAAATATCCGACTAATTCGATGGAGATTAATACCAGCGTCATAAATTTCTTATAATCAAGTAACAATCAACTCACCGTTGTTGTGATGTGCGTATTTGAGTATGACAAGGCTGACATCCGGCCGGCTACGATGCTCATATTGTACAGCCTCATTCTCGATAGTGACGTTTTTGATGTTATGATCGTTCGCTAACCATTCATCGCTGTAGTCAACTTCGCTCTCAAGGCCATAGATGGCACGATGGAATAGTTTATGAGAGTTATGGCCAGGAATTTCAAAGTCGATTGCGCCGTATATAATTAAGATTGGACAGTCCACATACTGGAGCACATCGGATTGAGTATTTCTGTTGTAGATTCTGGCAAGCAGAAGTCATCAAACCTTACCTGAATTCGTGATAGAGAGTCGAATTGATGAACCATTCTACGTTGCAGCCAGTCTATAAACCACATCATTAAAGATGAACTTTTATAGAACATCATCCATAAATCCTCACTAGTTACCTTGAATTACAGGAAAGAGTCTGATAGGTGCAAAGAATGGAATATATTTCAAAGCACGGTACTCAAATATTAGTGTGGGTAGAGAGCTGTATGCTGCCTTAAGGATCAAAGCTTTTGGCGGAGATCCTACATGTGCAAAGTACACTCAGTACTCTGCCAGAGATTTGAAAATGACGGGTCCTTTAACTTACCGATTCTAGATAGCTCATAGGCTAGAGATGTGGCCACTCCAGTACCTAAGGAATGACCAATGATGGAAATCTTGTCGTTTGGCACTATGAATGAAATATGTATCAGGCGCTTGTACAAATTGAAGCTGCAAGTTGCGTTGGGTTGCGCAATGGCCGTTGCAGGACACTTGATATATCGTTCTCACCTCCTCGGTCAGTCAACCACTTGAACGTCGCCAAAGCGTCCGTTCGCAATCCATCCTCTGAAGGAGTGCCGTTAGAGTTTCCGAATCCTCGATAGTCTATAGCAATGATATTGACATTTGGGAACTTGTCGCTGATTTTCTAATAACGACATGTAGGGTGTTAGTAAACGCCAAGCAAGGTCATATTCCACCTTTTCAAGCGACGTCTTCGTACTTTGTATAGGTCTATACGCCATGGCGCAGCTCTATTGCCAGCATTGCCGTGGAAATAAATGACGGTTTCATAGTCCGGGTTGCCGAGAGCTAGGTCATAAATAGCGTCTTGCATCATGTCTTTTTCTCGAAACCGAAGCCTCTGGCCCATATAGTAATGAGACGGTAAAATGTGCCAAGCCCCAACTCGAATTCCATCGTCTGTCTCAATATGTACATTGCGCACCTTGTTATCTATAAAAATGGCAAATCATATCCATGAACATCTCCTTTGTCTTGGAGCAAGTGTTTTTGTTATATCACTAACACCCCCCCTTGTACTCACGACCAAATCCGAAATATTCAGGTGTATCGAAATCTGTGAAAAAGGGATAGTTGACCCAATGTAAATACACCGCCCTTTATGTCTTGTTAATATCAAAAAGTCTTATAGGAGGCATGCAAAGCGGGGAAAGACTACATACCAGCGTTGCGGGGCTGGAAAGCTCAATAGCACGACCAGGATCTGCAAGCCATGTCGGGTTGGAACCATCACTTTAAAGTAGGCAAAGCAATATACACAAAGTGAAAAGACAATGATCTTACAGCATAAGTCGCAACGACTGCAGTGGTAGCAACAACAAGTTTATGCAAGATGTTGGCCAACATGTCGTAGTTTTCACTGGCGTACCTGAGCAGCTTTGCTATATGTTTGCTCTGAGCCAGGCGAAGAGCTGACCGTGATTGCGACACATGATTGGCTGATGACGGCGCGACGGCCAAAGTAACCCTGCGTTGCCCTTACCCTAATCCGCGGGACCTTTTTAATTATAGCCCACACGCACATAGCCACGGTAATTTATTTCTTTTTTCTCTCTTCCTTCTCTCTAAACATGACTGTAACCGACGATGATTTTTTGTTCCACCCAACGTTGATATCGCAAGCTGTGCGCGATAGTCTCGTGCCCGGTGTACAGATCCGTCCACTCCGTAGATCCGACTACTCTAGAGGTAAATATGAGCTCATTCATGCTGCTAACCCAAACTGTCAAAATAGCAACCATTTGTAACTCTCTGTCTGATGTAGGTATTTTGGAGGTGTACTCTCAGCTCTCAACTACCGGAAACATAACACAACAGAAATTTGAGGGTAATGTTTATGGACTGATTAATCACATAGAATTGGGGTATGTGCTTACGACCACACTGTTTAGAGCGATTTGATTTCCTCAAATCAACCAAGACTTATTTCACAACCGTCATAGAGGACACAAGGAGTGAGCTTGTCGTTGCTTGCGCTACCTTGTTGGTAGAATACAAGTTTCTTCATGAGTGTGGCAAGGTACGTAATATGCTGTGTGGTGACTTGACTGTGGGGATATTACTGCATTGGTATGCCCAAAGATCAAAAGCGATAAATGAGATTCATTATTAACTTAATTGCATTTAATTAGATTGGGCATATTGAGGATGTGGTGGTTCACGACTCACAGCGTGGTAAACGTCTCGGTCAAAAGTATGTATCCGATAGTTAATTAATGAAATGGTCAAAATAATAATGGCAGTCACTCCGCACAAAAAGCTAACAATATCTAATTGGCAGATTAATTGAACAATTACAATATATCGGGCGGGCTATTGGCTGCTACAAGGTAATTCTCAACTGTACTGTAGAGAATGTGGCGTTTTACGAAAAGTGCGGCTTGGGTAAGAAGGATGTGCAAATGGCCAAATACTTTGAGCCTCGAATGATCCAAGTGGAGAGCGATCATAACCAAAAAAATTATGAGAAATATCAGCAACGCCAAGGTACACTGGACTTGGGACTCAGTCCCAATGCCACCAAGAGTTTCCATACCATGTTGTATGAAGCTGAGCAAAACCTGCAATCTACACTGAAACAAGCGCCCAATATGACGGCTGAGCCCGAAGAAATCAAAGAAAGCACTTAGCTTTGTAGATACAAATTTTCATTTTTTTTAAAGCACTTGGCTACTTCACAATAAATATATGATCACATTGTTTCTAAACCTCTGGTGAATAATATTACATTCGAATTCTCAGTCACAATGCCTGGTGATTATGGCACTGTTTCTCTAAGTCCTAAATCCTAATATTTGGTAATGATACAAAAAGGTTCTAAAATCCTGGTGATGTCTGCAGCTTGTCTTCCACAGCCTTGTCCACCATGTCTATATCCGGCAAACCACCTCGCCACCATTCTAAAAACTTGAGCACTGTCTCGGCGATGAATATTCGAATACGCATTCCAATAACTTCCCTTGCATATGCGAAAGATCGTCGGAACGTGGGTGTGCCTCCAAACAGATACCATCGTGATGGCCAGCCTGCGCGTTCCGACGGTTGGCTGGCCAGCTCTTCTCTGGTTTCGCACCAGAAACCCTTGGTTGCAAAATTGGCGTAGATTTCAAAGCGTTCTCCTTTCCAAGCTCCCAATTGTCTATGAATGCCATTTACCATATGTGATACTCTAAATATCAACAGCAGCTCACGTGGAACGTTTTCCAAAAAATAAAATACATCGTTGACGGTGTATCCCTGTCTCAATTGATTGCGAGCTGCCACACGTTGCTCTTTGGTAAGATCCTGTGACAAAGAAGTAGGAACTGCCTGAGCGGCTGACGAATATTGTGTTATAAGTCGTCCTGTAAATAGAATTGAAATCATATCAGCGAACCGCGGAACGTGAAGCGCCGTGACAGCCTGTTGCAGCATGTTTGCATCGGCGCTCAACAATGCTCTCCATAGTTGGCAATATGCTAAGCGATATGTGTTTGGTATTTCGCGATAGAGACCGTGATCCAAGAGGACAAGTTTGGCTTTTTTGGTGCCTGGTTCTCTATACACCATCATGTTTCCGGGATGTGGGTCACAGTGAAAGATACCATGGCAGAAGATCCTGATGATAGGGCAAATATACTGTTAATCTGTGGTGTTCGCACTTGCAAACAGCATGATATCTCATTATTGCCACTTACATTTCAGCAAATATCTCTTGGACAAGTCTGCCCACCCACTTTGGGTCAACACCAAGCTTTTGCAGAGCTTCTACATCATTAACTTTTACACCTTCAATGAACTCCATTGTGAGGATACGGTCCCGTGTCAGGCTCCAATGTACCCTGGGAACATGAAACACATTTTTTCGATGCTCGAATCTTTCCATAGTACCCTCGGCATTCCTTGCCTCATTTTGAAAGTTGAATTCTTTTTCCACATTTTTCCTGTCGAAAACGTCGAAATTAATCCATAGGTCAAGCATCCCTAAATCGCTCGCAGTATAGCCTTACCTAAATTCACTGACAATCCATGACAGCTCGAAATCGTTACCAAACAGGTCACTTGCGAGTTGCGTCAAGGATTCCATGGTCCACATATCCACACCAAAAAGTCGTGATACATCAGCATGCTGCACTTTAACTGCTACCGTTTCACCGGTTCCTCTGATAGTCGCCTTGTGCACTTGAGCAATACTAGCGGCCGCGATTGGCTGCTCGTCAAAACTACTAAATGCGTCGGATATCTTCATACCAAAGTCTTCGTGAAAGGTACGCTCGACTTCATCGTATGGATGGAATGGCGCACGGTCCTGTAGCACCGATAATGTATCGGTAAACTCTGTAGGAATGACGAATGACAGTGAGGCTATGTGCTGGCCGGCTTTGATGTAAATGCCTCCATGCAGCTTGCAAAGAGAGAGCAGGCGTTGAGCTGTCCGCGCATGGACCACTTTCCGGGCGGACATGTACTCATCTGAGTCATAACCGGAAAAGTAATATCGGGCGTGTAGCATCTTGTAATCGGCCATACACAAGCATCTACGAGCAAAATTAAACAGATGAGTCAATCAATCCATCCAGGTTACCCGCCGAGCTGAGAGAATATGATATGACTTACCCTGTCGCAAACGTTGTGGTGGTCCGAAACGCACCGATGGCAGCCATTGAGAACGGATAGTCAGCATTGAACACGACTGCCAAAGCGTAGCCGGCCGTGCCAATGCCTAGAGCACTCATGCCAAAGTTACGATATTTTCGTTGCGTTGGTGTGAGTGGTTTGCCGACGACTTTGGTAGCTCGTTCAAGCCGATACTTTAGACGTTTGCCGAGTTTGGGAGCCTGCGAGGGGAGATCTTTATGGAAGCTGCGAATCAACAGTGGCTGCTGGTGCGACTGATTTGCCCATGCTTGGCGCCGCACGCCCAATGTCATGGACTTTAAGCGTACGCGGCTGGAATTGACCAATGGAAGAAGCATGAGCAATGGCAGACCAAAAAAGGGTTTCAACAAAAATGGGGAATTTCAACTGGAGTGACAACACGTGGCTTAAGTTTAATATGACAATGGAATATTTTCATCACCAACAGGCTGTATCAATGTTTGCAGTCGAGCAATGTCGAGCAATTAAGCATCAAATATGCATCAATCAGATATATAGCAAAATCAGTTGTAGTCTTTAAAGCAATGGGAAGTTATGAATACCGAAAGAGTTCACACTCGGTGATAGTTATATTGAGTATGGCCAAATACATATATTTACGCTAAGTTATGATCTGTCCTTCCACGCTAGCTTTCAAGCCAAGATATTTAATTGCTTTAGCTATAAATTGAAAGCCGCTTATATTATGTTCTATTGACTGTCTCAATCATTTGCTTTTTTGTGAGTACTTTGTTGCGCTGCATAGGCATTATCACGAGTTTGCGGAGGTCCAATTCTCACGATTAAGGCAGGCTGCTTCCCCCACCAGCTTGTCAGCACATATAGTGCAGCCATGGCCACTATACACGACGACAATTGCATCTTTTGCAAAATTGTACGGAAAGAGGCTCCTTCCGTCCCAATGTAAGAAACACACGCAAGCTCATCTGTCTGTCAACACTGCCCATCCACCCTACTCATTTCGGCTCAACCAGATACGAAGATGACCATGTCATAGCTTTTATGGGTATGTAACTCGTTAGGGAAATATACAATGTCTGCAAAGTCGCATAAAATAAATTTTAACCATTGGATGACCTTTTTTCCACTCGGCCCGTTATAGATATTGCGCCTGTTACCAAAGGTATGTGCTGAATTTTTTTTTTTTTTGAATTTTGCTTGCGATATATTGATATTGCGGGGTATACCGAGACACTGAGCCTTGTTTTCCATATGAAAAGGCCATACACTAGTCATCCCCAAGCGCCACTTTGCGACTCTTGATGCCATGCCGGCTGATGATATGGCCGAATTGGGACGAGTATTACCCCGAATTGCTAAAGCTGTTACTTCTGGATGCGACACCAACGATTACAATATTATGCAGAACAATGGCAAGCGTGCTGGCCAGGTAAGTGGAGCAGCAGGAGGCTCACGATCGTAGAAATCATTGATGATTTGCTGTTGTGTGTTAAATGCTGGTCAATTTGCAGGTGGTGTTCCATGTTCATTATCATATTATCCCTCGTTATCCCACTGAAAACAAGTTGTTGGGAAAGCAAAGGGTCATCCCTCGGCTGAAACTGACCAAGGAAGAATTCAAGGCTATGCAGAGCAGCATCAAAGCCAAGCTGTAATTGATGCACATGTACAATCCATAATAGACCCTGAAGATCGATTGGCATCGTTTACTAGATAATGTGTGAGCGCTGGAGCAGACATAATACGGAACTGACTTTATTTGTACAATGGAAAGGGGGAAGGGCAGAGAAGCAGCTCACATGAGCAAGATACTAGCTCATTAGAAATATATAGCCAAAACAAAACATTCCAAACATTTCATTATATAACATATATCCCTTAGTGAATGCTTTAATACACTGTGGCCATTTGATAACGAGACTCCTCAAAGTCTTTGATCTGTTGATCGTGCAAGCGATGGTGACGAGCACCGTTACGAAGTCTAGAGGCGTAGGCAGACACAACTGAGGCAAAGTAAATCTATAATACAGGGAGGGGGGGGGGGTTAAAGGGGTTCAACAAAAGCTGTAGTAGTAACGAGATGATATTAAAAATAGACATTTACCTGTACGACCTGGATCACGAATACGATTACTCCAAAAGTAATCAGCATCACCTTGACAGCCTGCTCACAGTCCCCATACGACATGCTGTTTGCGTTGAGGGTGCCTGGGTATTTGACGGGGCGGTAGTAAGGGCTGCTGGTGAAGGTGTTGCCGATGCTTGTTTGCGGGTTGGACATGGAGACGAAACCAGTCGCCTCACATGATGCAATGATGTTGTCGCGGTGGGTAGCTATCAACACAAGGGAGATCAAATATTTGAGGATAGACAAACCGCATGCTGTCCAGACAGTAATGCTAAAGATTTTTGCAAATTTACGTGACGCCTATAAGTTGCAAGTAAGAGGGGTGGTTTCAGTTTAATATTGTCGTGACGCTTCTTCAATCCAAGGTCATAAAAAACATACCAAGCATGATCCAACCATGCCAAAAAGACCGCCACAGGCGATCAAAAGTGTGAGCAGCTGTTGTACGATGAAAACAGCTCGACTGCTCTGACTAGCATAAGCAAAAATACCTGTGGAAAAAAAAGACGAGTCAAGAGGAGTGGTGAGACAAATGAGATTGAGAATACGCAGCAACTTGCTAAAATCGCTGCCACAATCATTAAGTCCAATACATACTGTTTCTACCTAAGAAACCACTAGTAGCTTCAAAGAGGTTGACCACCTGATGAGTGAATTATGCGACGTTAATGGGATGATACAAGATGAACAATAGCTGATGTAGGAATGCCGTTTGCGGAACTCCATTGTGATGGTGTACATACAAAGAACCATAGAGCAATAATGAATGTGCCAGCTCTCAGTGGAATACAGCAGCAACATTGCTCTAATCTCATAGTTGCAAGTGATTAGCGAGTGGACGGGAGAGAGAGAACAAGGGAATTGGACTTAAACTGGAAAAAAATAGAGCGAATTTATTTTTGGCTTTTACACTGTGATATTCTGATCTCCGCCTAATTGCGGTCTATTCACTAAAAGAAGGTCGTTCAGTCAAGTGAGCAGGATCCTGTCCACATTTCTCAATGTACTTGGAGTGTTCCTTAATGCGATGTCGGTATTCAGTAATAAGTTCATGGACATTGATGTCCACGTCGTCGTTGGGTGCCACACGCTGGAGCGCATCAATGGCAATATCGAAGCGAGAGCAGCCTATCATCGAGAAATTTATAAAATTTATTAGTCCCAGTGCCTGTAAACTATATAAAATAGCCTCAGCTTGTATAATAAAATTTTGCACTTACCATTGGCTGTTAGCATGCGGAACGGAGTGGTGGTCGTGCCTTCTTCCTTGTAACCATGTACATGTAAGCGTCCAGGTACGCTATGGCGATCATAAATTAAATCCTTGATCACGCTGGGATAACCATGGAAATTAAAGATAATGGGTTGGTGAGTGCCAAAGATAGAGGCGAACTCGGTATGTGATAGGGCGTGGGGATGGTTGAAACCAAGCACCATCAAATCTAACATGAGATAATTTAGCCTGTGCAGCATGCCATGTATGCAGTAACTATATCAGAAAAGGCGCTTACCTGTGACATTGACTACGCGCACTCTCAAGCGCGGGCAATCCTTGCGTAGTAGTGCAGCTGCGGCTATCACTTCAAAGGTAGTTTCAACACCACATCCTGCAAGGATGACATGAGGGTGGGCTCCCTCGTTGGAGCTGTATTTTCTCCAGATAGAAACACCCGCGCGGCAATGGCGGTCGGCTTCCTCTGGAGTCAGCCACACAGACGTGGGATGCTTAGAACTGATCATAAGGTTGACGTAGTTTTTGCTTTGAAGACAATGGTGAAGGGTTGAAATCATGCAGTTGGCATCAGGTGGAAGATAAATGCGCACCATGTCGGCTTTGAGATTGACGAGACTGTTGATAAAGCCAGGTACTTGGTGACTGAATCCATTGTGCTCTTGTCTCCACAGAGTGCTAGTCTCGATGTAGTTGAGAGAGGCAATATCGGGCCTCCAAGTAGTCTCTTTACCCATCTTGACAAATTTAGCATACTGTATCACCATCGTGGTGACAATACCTAAGAAGCTACAGCCGGGACAATGTTAAAATGAATTGAGATGTTAGACTTGAAGTATTTTGCAAAAGAAACTTACGCTTCATAACTAGGGAACAGGGCAGTACGACCAGTGAGTGTATAGCCTTGCATGAAGCCCTGGCATGTATGCTCAGACAAGATCTCGAGAATACGTCCCTTTTGGCCAAACACATCCTTGTCCCACTCAAACACACGCTTGGATACATCAAACACAGCATCCAATTTGTTGGACATCATCTCATCTGGACAGAAGATTCTGAACGATTCAGGGTTGCGTTTGATGACATCGGCCAAGTACTTTCCAGCTTGCTTCATTGGGCTGGCTTCTTCTTCTTGTTTAACACTGAAATCTTGCCATTCGGCCAAACTCAAAGGATGATAGTTGCCGTATGTCTCCTTTCTCATACCCATTTTCAAACTATCGTCAGGGAATACATCCTTGAGGTCTTGCTTGGGCGTATAGTCCTCAGAAAATAACTCTTCGGGCTTATAGCTTTTGAGCCACTTCTCGAGAATGCCCAGCTCTTCCTCGTCTTTCTTGGCAGCTGGGAGTGGCACTTGATGAGCATGGAAGGTTCCTTCAATACGCTGTCCATGCGCTTCCTTAGGTCCTGTCCAGCCCTTGGGTGATCTAAGAATCAACATAGGCCATCGTGGTTTGTAGATCGCTTTACCGGACCTAGCGGCTTTCTGGATTTTGCGGATGGTATCATGAGCCCATTCCATAGAGGACGCCATATCTTGCTGTATATTCTCGAGGTCGTCTCCTACGATACGGCATTGATAACCATAGCCAGTGAAAAGAGCCACGAGTTCATCGTCACTGGTGAACGTTATTCCCACAAACAAAAAGTGTCAGCAACTATGCTTGAGCTCAAAGTAGTTTAATATAAAGGGAAACTGACCTCATACAACCATAAATAGTGCGTTCAGAGATTTTGAAGCCGTTCAGGTTCAAAATGGGAAGAACAGCTCCACTGGTGCTGGGATCCAGGTACTTGATAGCATGCCAAGCTGTAGCAGTAGGGCCAGTCTCTGCCTCTCCGTCTGTGTAGAGTAAGTACATCAGTATGACAGCTTTAGGCGCGCTTCGACTTTTTGCGATGAGCCAACATACCACCGACAATGCACGTAACGATCAAATCAGGGCTATCCAAAGCAGCACCAAAGCTCACGGCAAGAGCGTAACCCAATTCTCCACCCTCATGAATTTGTCCGGGCAACTCTGAGTTCGTGTGGCTATACAACGACGATCCAATCAATCAGAGAGCACAGGATTCATAACCCGACCATATCAGTACTTACCTTGGGAAACCACCAGGCCATGAGAAGCCTCTGATTAAGTTGAACAGACCCTCCTCTGACCATCCATACTCTGGATAGAACTTACCGAGGGACCCCTCGATATATAAATTGGCCAAATTGGCTGGGGCGCCGTGTCCTGGGCCAGTGACGAGGATCATATTCAACTGTCGGCTTTTGATAAGGCGTGTGCAGTGAGCATATATCAGGTTGATGGCAGGGCAAGTTCCCCAATGACCCAACAGCCGCGGCTTGATATCATCGAATGATAGCTTGTTTCGTAGCAGGATATTGGACTTTAGGAAAATCATAGCTCCGGCCAAAAAATTGGTGGCACGCTGGAGTTTGATATATGGTTGTAAATCGTCACTAGACACGTTGTTGATGTCAACTTGTACTGAGTACTTTGAAGTATCCAGCTCTGTGGAGGTTAGCGATTCCATTTGTGCGAAAACGACGTTTGAGAAAGGAAAGACGTGTTGTTACTTTGATATGTCTGCGTGAGCCAACGTATTTATGTCATAACTGAGTTCCAACACTAAACATTGACGTGGAAAATATGCAATACTGTGTCAATACAGTTTTCTTATGTTTTGCCGGTCTTGGGTAGGCTGAACGGTTCGAGTAGGGTACCATGAAGTATATTTAGTTGCCTGTTACAACCTTGTCCGTCACAATTGCTCTTTGTCCCCTAAAGTTAATGTTATCGGCAGTTTTAAGCATGAGTGTATATACAGTGTGACGAATTTGTAGCAGTCACGAAGCAAAAGCAACGGTAACGCATTATTGGCTAGAATTGTTCGGATTTTAGGCACGAGAACCGTGCAGTGTTACGTCGTTGCTGCTTTGTAAGGTTATCAGGGACGTTAAGTTGGAAAATGAGGTGATTACAATGTGTGCCTAGTTCCGAAAAAAGAAGTGCGCAATAGAGCTTATCATCTGAAAGCCCAATGTCCATACAGCAATATATTAATATGTAGCTATAATTTATTTTTATTTTAGCAATGTTTATGTGTGAAACAACAGGGCTATCAATTATCAATAATGGCTTGGGCAACTTGGTATTCTTCATTGGTCGCTACAACGATGACCTTGACTTTAGCGTCGGGTCCACTTATATCCACCGGGCCGTTATCGAGCTGACTGGCGGCGGATTTATTCTTTTCCTGGTCAATGGAGCAGCCCAGACAGCCCAGACGCTCTACCACCTGAGCCCGCAAGATATCTGAGTTCTCACCCATGCCACCAGTAAACACAATGGCATCAGAGCCTTGTAATGCCACAAAGTAAGCACCGATGAAATTCTGGATACGATTAGCAAACAGATCCAACGCTAACTTGGCGTCCTTGTCTGTGCGCTTAGTGATTTCGGCAACGTTGGCAGTGCCGCAGATGGCAGCTATGCCGCTTTCCTTGTTGAGTACTCTCTCAGCTCTAGACAGGTGCTCTTTTTCTATGCGGGAGGGATCAGGGATGAAGTGAAATATAGCGCTGGGGTCAATGTCTCCAGACCGAGTGCCGCCCGGCAATCCGGAAAGTGGCGTCAGACCCATGGACGTATCCAGACTTTTGCCATGCTCAACGGCGCACACGCTGCTACCGCTCCCCAAATGAAGTGTGATCAACTTTGTCTTATCTAAAGGCTTGTCAAGAACTTTCACCGCCTCTTGCGAGACGTAGGAATGAGACAAGCCGTGGAAGCCGTATTTGCGGATTTTTTGGGTTTTGGCGGCATCTTGTGGAACAGGATAAGTGTATATGTATTCGGGTATACTCTGATGGAACATGGTGTCGAAGCAGGCAAAGTTATGGCTGTTAGGGATTTTATCAAGCACGATGCGAATGACGTTGACGGCTCGGCTGTTGTGTAAAGGTGCCAGGTCGTTGAGCTTATCGAGCTGCTGCAACTCGTCCTTTGTGATCTTGGCCGGAGTGCGATGGTCTCCTCCATGCACAATACGATGGCCCGTATACTTAATGTCGTCTACCGTGCAGATATGTTGTTGTTCAAAGTATTCAAGAATTGTTCCCATGGCATGTTTATGGTCGTCCAGCTTTTCAGACTTCTCGGTCTTCTGATTGTTCTTTGTCACGGTACCTTTAAATTTGCAGTCGTCGGTTCCAATGTCAGATACATTGCCGTACGCTACCAACTCGAGTTTCGGGTGGGCGAAAAGCTTAAATTTGAGACTAGACGAGCCGGCATTCAACACAAGAATGAGAGACGGCATTGATTCTATTTTACTTTTACAAATAAGAAAGAAAAGAGACTGTGCGTTATTCCGTACATGCAACAATGGAAAAATTAAAGACTTTGAAAATTCTTTACGTCATAGTAAGGTCAAAAAGCAAAACATATGGTGTATTTGGTTGATGTCATTTGGGGTTTATGAAAAAATATACATTATGTACAAGGGCACATATCACAGAAAATAAATCCTACAGTTAAACAAGAGTGCATTTACAATAGATAGAAGCAAAGCAAAAGAAAGAGAGATAATGAGGGGCTAATTAGAAGTGTAGTTTATCCTTTGGCGATGTACGGCGCCAATGTAGCCACTAAAAGTGCTTCCAGGGCTGGGTATATATTTTTTGGCTTGTTGAGCAATTTCGGCATCCACAAACGTCAGAAGCCAATCTTCGATATGTTGTTGTGTGGCGACCGATGCCTCTTGCAATGGGTCTAGCCAAGATGAAGGGAAATCTTGCATAGTGACAGCACAAGGAAATTCATTGAACACAGGAGCGAGGTCTTCTCTTGGGTTTCTGGCATCAGTAGCAACATAGATCATGGCGTTTCGTGAATTAGATCCTTGATTATTCAAGCACCAGTCCACGCGGTTCTCGTCCGTGATGTTTTGCTTGGCATCGTCATTGGATCCAGTATCGCGATCTCCGATTACCCGATGAAGGCGCTCTATGGCCATGGGGATGCGAGAAGCAAGCGTGCGACGAAAGACTCCATCACCGGTACGGATATGAATGCTTGTGAACTGATCGACTCCTCCGACGGCTTGTACATATTTGGCCGCCACGTCGACCACTTGTGGGTTTTGGAAGACAAGGACATTTTTGATCTGTTCACGTTCTGTCTTATCGGTTGCCACGCGGCCTTCACCGAATAAACCATAGAAATGAAGTACTTTATGAGGCACTTCCAATTGGCTCATGCGGAAATGTTTAATATATCGTGGATTGTTGCTGGCTGGAGTGTTTGCGCCTCTCACATCCCAAGCATAGGGATGTTCGTCGGTGATTCGATAAATGTCATATGGACTAATATCAAGACTGGCCTGGAGTGCCTGTAATGACATGTCCTGACGCTCTAAATATTGGACTCCGAACTCAGTGGTTAATGGTGCTAAATCAGTAGCCCACGACCAGCGGAGCATTCCAAAGCGTTTATAGTGAGCGCACATTTGATCATCTTCATCGGCATTGCCTAATTGACACTGCGTTCGTCGTTTTGGATCGGTCAATTCAGCTAACGTTTCCCATAATCGGCCCTCTGCTTGCCAACCCTCAACTTGGCCAAGGAACAGTGGTGGGATCAATAGAGTTCGATTCAGGTGTTTTGCCAGAATAATAGCGTTGACAAGCTCTGTTCGTTGATTGGCAAAGCCAGAATGTGGTAGGTAGGCAAGGTATTTCGTGTCGTCAACATTTGTTGGTTGTTGGTATTGCGGGCTGACAGCGGTGAGATTTATCTGTACCCGTGAGGAGTACAAACCGGGAAATGTTGTCGATGCCTTTGTTCTGCTAACCAGGGCTGTCAATGTAAGAGCACTTAATGATAATGGTATTAAAACCAGCAGATATCGCAAAGACGCTTTCTTCATGTTTATGTGGTTTTGCGTCGAGCCAGGAAAGAAAAAAGAAAAAGAAGAAAAGATTAGGGGAATAATGGGGTTGCCCAGTGATGACTCTATTTTATATTTGAAGCAGTATTGGAAGTAGTGCTATTTTGGGCATTTCGCTGCACCTAATTATTTTCAGTGTCAGTCAAAACAAAAGATAGCCAAAATTTCTGTGTTAGCCAGCCACTTGATTTATAAAAGGCAGCCCACTGGAGGCTCAAAAAGGTGAACGTGGATTGGGTGGTGGCGAAGAAAACATACTACAGGTCAGCTGCGCCTCCAACACCACACAACAGATTTTCATTTACTGCTCTGCGCATATGGGGGGTGTGGAGCCATCATGACTTATAGAAGCTTTTTTGCATGGCACGATAGACATGTATCAACAACAACCCTTTTTTAATTTTTTTTTTGGTCTTATTGCTATTTTGGTGTACATGTTGTTGTGTTGAACCCAAAAGCATTTTCAAACGCAACAAAATAAGCTCTGGTCATTTGGAAAGTGAAGAAAGCGTATTTTCAAAGTCGGCTGGTGGATTTGAGAGATACTTTGCTTTATCTTTTTCGCAAAAACGCACCAGGTTTTCAAATTTATTTTTAAACTACTGAGGGTACAGAGCTTCTTGGGCAGGATGGTGGCACCCGGGCCATGCTTTTTATTTAGACTGCACTGAATAGGGGAAAATACGTGCAGGCAACAGGTCCCGGGAACAGAAAGAATAACGCACTGTGTTCATCACTTTTATTGACAAAACCATAAGCTTGTCATCAATTTCTTTTGCTGATGCTTTTAAAGGCAAGTAAATAATAACAGAACCCTGATTCAATGCCCTGATGACTTGGCACTCTTATAATCACGAGAAAAAATATTAAAAGCACACTAGCAAGTATTTGCTGTGACCAAAAGAGAAAATTTTTCCCGTCTGGAACGGCGTACGCTGCCCTGTCAAATGCCAAAATTCTTAATCTTACTGCGCTGGGCTAATCCTTCTAAAATGAAATGGTGCGCCTACGCGCTAGCTCTTTCCCCAGAAACAAGTCTCCCAATTTCTCCAGGATCGACAATAGCTCTCATCGTCCGATGCTCCTCACAGAGCGCCTCCACCATCTCCACGATGCGGCTTGCATTAAACTCAGAGCTGCTTATCGCCACACGTAGGTCGGCCGAACAAGCGAGATCGGCTATTGAGTTTGTCTGCATTCCTTTATCATGATCACGGAAGTTTTACGATTTGAAGGAGTATATCTCTCACACTCCGAATTATGGACGGCGCGCGTCGTACGAGGATGTTTCAGAAAAGGCTTAAAGTGGGATCATCAAAGCGAATGCATAAATTTAGAAAAAGTATATCACATCCCAGCAGTGAGACAACCTTTTGCCCATAATTTCAAGTGACTGATTGAAGAAGAAATTCCTGTCAGCTAACTGCCTCGCAAATGCTTGCACCTGACCACTATAAGGAGTTCAGGCTTATGTCATCACAGATACAGCTTTTCTAATGACTCTAGTGAAAAACAGCATTTAATCGTCTTTGTTGCAGCATAATTAATGCAACATTGCTTGGTGAGGAGACATTCCTTTCAAGTTTCTCCTTGGTGCAGATGAACAGGGAGTTGGTCACTGCAACTGCGTGGGGATAGGATTTATTGCAAAATTAAGACCATGAGGGGTGCCTGTACTCGAGCTGCGCTGCTGATTGGTTCCTATTCACATTCAAACGATGCGACATTTACTTTTCAATTCCTTGCAAACAATTTGTACAGTATATTTCCGCGATTTGGCATTTGCATAGTATGCCAAAAGGGAGAAATCATTAAAATGCGTGCCTGTCAGGTTTCGCCTTAAAAAAACTGGAGTGCATGTCAAAAATTTTATTGTCCGGGAAACTTTTCGAAACCCGAATTTCCCTCGCTCCTTCTTCTTACCCATTTCACCAAAATGTTGTTACGAACATGTGCCTCGTATCGACCGTTGGCATCTAGGCATATCAACTGGTCAATATATAGGCCAACCTTATATCTACCTCTGAGAGCCTCGGCATCATCAGCGGCCCAGACACAGCCTGCTCATGGATCAGAGACGTCAGAACAAGTGTTAGCGACCATCAATATACGACAATATACGAAAACATTCACAGGAAAGCGATGGACGACGTTTTCTATACCTCAGGATGGTGACCGCATCAAAAAGATATCATACGATGAGACAGCGAGTGGTCGACCTCTGACTTTGAAGAAATCTATACTCCTCGCTCGGGACAATGCCCTTGCTACATTCCTGCCTCGAGGATATCCACATTCAGTCACGCCAGAATATAAAGGATTCGCTTACTGGCAGATGTGGCATAATTTAGCAGGCTCGGTTACAAGTGGTAAGTGAAAATTTATTTGTTTGATGACGAGATTGCACGGTGTTACTCCACAAACACTGACCTCAATTACTACTTCTGGAATTATATAGTATTATCTATGCAATCCATGCTTTATGCGATTGGACTAGGAGCTGGCTCCATTCCTGTAAGACAGGCTCATGCTTTATTAAAATTATTATGTTTATTTGCTAATGATTTACGTTGATTAGTTGGCGGCCTCCATAAATTGGATCATCAAGGATGGCCTTGGCCAACTGGGCGGAGTGTTATATGCTTCGGCTGTGAGTGATCGCTTTGACTCCGAACCTCGATGGTATCGGTTTAAAGGTACCTGTGTGATGCAAGCGGCTAGTCTAGTGGAGCTGTTCACTCCATTGTTCCCTGGGGCTTTCTTGGTCATGGCTTCTGTGTCAAATATTGGCAAGAATATGGCCTGGTTGGCAGCATCTGCGTCAAGGTAAGGACTGGATCACGTGCAAATCTGGGGAGTTAAATTTTGAAAGAGAGGAGTGAGAGAAGGGGGAGGGAGTCGATAGGGTAAAAGGCCAGAATGCATGTGCTAGGTAGGAGATGATGGAAGACGCGAGCTGACATAGACCCTATTTTCTTCATCTTGTAGAGCCCATATCCATCGTACCTTTGCCATACGAAACAAGTAAGTATTGGGCAAGCACATGAATTCGGTGACTGGCAATTTATGATTAATACTAAATGGTTATTGCTGCTTATTCATAGTCTGGGAGATATAACGGGCAAATCAGGTTCTCAAGCAACAGCTGCTGGCCTTGCAGGAACGGGCATAGGTGTCATGATTTCAGCAATGATCAGCTATTTCCCTGGACTGGTTGAACCACAACAGTTATTGGCGCCTATGTTTGCAGCATGGGTGCCTTTTTCGGCGCTCAGTATTTACAGTGTATATAAATCCAACCGCTTTGCCGCCAACCCAACGTTGAACAGTGTCCGGGCAGAAATGTTGATTCGACAATACTTTGAACAAAAGCAACTGTCGACTCCGAGGCAGGCAGCGGAGGTGGAAAGTTTTGTTAGACGAAACCCATCACGTTTTAAGATACCCATCCGAGTCGAGCCCCTACTGTCAGAGCAGGACCATGCAGAAGGCTGGGATTTTGTGGATGCGCATGCTGCGCTTCAACAGCGATATATAGTTATGAACACGGCTCACGATGTGGTTGTTCTTTTTGATCAAAACGCATCATCTCAGGATATACTAAAGGGGTATTATCACGCATGTGTTGCGCGGTGGGGTCTAGAACGAAATCATCGGTATCGAAACATTAATTCTACGGTTGATCGGACCTATCCACCTTTCATCAAGGAATTGTTAGAGCGAGGATGGGATATAGAACATCAATTTATCACGGATGGAGATAGCAGACGTATCAGCATGGAAAAATGTTTAGAACCCATAAAGGCGTGACGTGCAACAAGTAAAAAAAAATTGCTGCGGGGCGCCTCCCTTTTGGAAAGAAACATAACTTCATATACAACGTGGCTATCAGAACCAAGCCGATGTGAACGTTAATTTCTTGACAAATAATCTTGTATAGGACAATATCATTTTAAACAAAAAGTGTTTAACGAATTTGTTAAAATGTTTAATTGTCAATTTCCAATAATAAAAAGTACATAGCCATATCACAATCTTTGGTCCAGCTATGGCTCCTTACGCTCCTTTCAGGCTGGCTGGTCACCCACGGAGATCCAAGAGATTCTACCAACGTGTGTAGACTTTTCCGATTCTCAGTCAGCCATCGGCAATGCAAAAAATAAATAAATAAAAATACTTATATATTTGCATGTCATAAAATCCTTTCCAAGCACACACATCCTTTCGCTTTTTTCATTATTTTTTTTAATCCACTCCTTTAACTTGCACTCACTGATCAACCACCTATCGACACGACATCATCTAAGCGACATTATAAACACTCGCCGCCCATTCCACACGCGCACACACACTTTCTTTAATATATCACGTCATGAATCGTTTTTTGTTGATCAATCTGGCATGTGTCACAGTCGTATCAGGGACGCCGATATTACATAGCCGAGCCGATGGTAAATAACAGCATAAAATTTTTATTAGGCAAAATGATTTTGAAACGAATTTAACAATGAAACTAAAAATATATATATATATTAATTAGCTTCGAATGTAGATGAATCCAGCTATAATCCATCAGCCGGCAACACGGTTGGTGAATCACCGACCACAGGAGCTGGTATCGGCATCGGAGTGGCATTAGGCATAATCGCGTTGTTCGCGGTATGCCTGCAAGTGTATCGACGACAGCAGCGAAAAAGCCGTCAAGCTTGGCTTGCGGGTTTTCAAACACCCATTACGTATTATCGACGGAATACCATACAACTCGAACCATGTAAAGCCATTGCGGCCTACGACGCAACGCTTAGCGACGAAATCACCATCAACATAGGTGACCTTGTACGAGTCCATGGCTATTACGACGAAAACTGGGCATATGGTCAGAACGAGACACTAGGCATTCAAGGTAACATACAAACTTTTTTTTGGAAAGCTATATATGACCGTGTCTGACGTAACTATCTATGTTACATTTAACGCCCCACTTTTGGCTGACAATATAGGCATGTTTCCTCGGTCTTGCCTGCAAGCCTCAACACCAATATCAACGGATACCGTGCAGCCAGATTACCGTCACTCTAAAACACCGTCTTATCCCGATATCATCGCCTCTCCACCCACAGCAGCAATCAAAGAAGAAAAACCATTGCCTATGTCGCCTCTATAATGGAAAATGATTCTCGATGGTAATAGATCTAATCCATGAAGAATTTTTAGTATATACCCTTTCATTCGTGTTTTTGGTTTCATCTTTCGTAATAATAGAAAATCTTGTATAAAAAATTACGACCCATTAAAGGAACACAACCCATTTTTCAAAGTCATATATAAAAAACCTAGTGTAAATTTTTTATAAATCAATATATCTCTCTTTTTCTTTTCTCTTGTTATTTTATATTCGCTATCATCTTTCTATATGGTATCTAACACTCTCAAACACTTGCGATGGGATTGTTCGTGTTGTCGAACCAAATACGTATTTCCACCAACTGTATCAGATGAAATCCCTGCTACGCCTCCCAATTCAGCAGTCGATGATCGTACAGACTTTTTTATAGCAGCTTATGGGCTGTCAAACCTCAACTTGGGAGGAGGAGCGACGCCTGGCACCCCAGCATATGAACTGGAGCGACCGGAGTTGTACTTCTCGTCGACACCGACGTTTTGCTACGTATCGGCACGATTTAACAATTTTAATTGCACTCGCTGTCAGACTTACAACGAGGCAGTGACACCAGCTGACCAGCAAGTGTCGTTCTATGCCATTTGCAGTCAGAGATGTTTGGATAAGGCTGTCAACACTCAAACGTCACCTATTTCGCTGGGCGCGTCATTCCGCTGCAAAGGTTGCAATGCAACTCAGATCCCGTCCGTGCGAGTCATCCCCATCAACGACACTAAAGCCAAAAAGAGCTTGGATGCAAAACTAAAAGCCAAAGCAACAAGGTTGTTGGCTTTGCGTAACGAAGGCAAAGTCTCAGCAAAGACTAGATTCGATCATTCATTGATCAAAACTCGACCATTGGTGTCACGGAGTGTTACTGCCTAGACGCCAGACATGGTTGAGGTCGATGGGTAATATAACTGGATGGATGATATAACACAATTGAAATTCCATTCCTTCTCGTTGGGTTTTTAAGCCCTCATTGTAAAAAAGAAAACACCACCTTTATCAACCAGTTTTTTTTGTTAGTTTTGTTGCCTTCTTCTCTTCTCCAATATTTCCTTGTTAATTTCCTTTTTTTTGGGTTTATCGGCATATACACAGTACTCATGTATAAATTATATGGTTTGCATTATAACTTAGCTTGGCTTGCGAAAATGATAAAACTGATTTATCTTTCCCTAATCGGGAAATCTCGACCATTTACGTTTGTTATCCTTTCTTTCTGGGCCCTTTCTTTTTTTTACCCTTGCCCTACTTTATTCGGCTGCCATACACGGTTTTCCCATCTAGCTTCTGATTACGAGTATATTTCAGCAATAAAGAGTCCAATTTCTTCTTGTCAGGTGCCAAGTCTTCGATGAATGGTAATAGATCTTCCGGCGTCCACTGTTTTTGTTCCTGAAACAACTGGGCGAATCGTCCGGCTGGATCCGTAGGTAATTCCGATAGAGGGAAGTAAGAAATCAGAACTTGAGCATCATTTGCTTTTGTTTTTTGTGTTTTGATATAGAGTCCCTGGTTGAACCAAGAAATTAGCGAATCAATACATTACATGCTAAATAAATATTCATCTAGACATTTTGTTTATCAACGTACTCGCAAATATTCCCATTTGGCTTCAAATGGATGCGGCGTACGTTTCTGCCACACCTCCATGAAATCATCCATATGCCATTGTTTGCCTTGCTCCATCACCAATAGCCGTTCGCCTAAGAGACGACATAATCGATGTTCATTCAATGCAAATCGATCATGCTCGTTCCCCCGTTCATCACTGACTGACTCCAAGCATTTGATCAATACATCCTCTCGTAGTTCAGTCAATTCAAACTCGTCTATCAAAGGCTGTATACAGTCCGCTGCCGACAGGTTGGACAGCTCCATGTCGTGTATTTGAGCAGTCGTTATGACGGCATCAATAATGCGGTGAAGGTAAGCGGGATGGATCAAGCGACAGTAACCTTTGAGGTGGCAATATGTAAATCATGCAATCTTAATTATGGAGCGTTTGATGAAAACAATCACATTGCGCCAATCTTACCATCAATCACTACCGCCTTTCGCGCCTTTAAATCGTCCTGCAATTCCTTCTCGCTTGCTTGTATTATGGAAAGTAGTTCATTGTAAGTATATAAGGTGCCCTGTAGCAGCAATGTCAGTTACAACAGATCTTAGTCGCTATACGTTTAATTGCGATCTCACCTTAGCCAAGACTTTTTTTTCGTTCTCTGGACCAGAATACATTGTCGGCCGTAACAAAGTATCTATTTTATCAAGCCGTGGTAAGCATGGCAATAGCTCAATGGTTGAAAATTGAGTGTCCTTGATGGTATATACAGAGCTAGCAGCAGCGTCTTCTTGACCTTGGCTAGCTAGAATCAGTGAATTCGACAGATTGACCTGGCGCACAGTGTAAGTTTTAGTTTTAGTACACAGGACAGCATCTTCGTCGGCAGGGCCCTTGATGTATAAACTGTAGCAAGGAGATCAGTAAAACGTAAACTCGGTATGCACCCGGCATCGTGAGATTAAACTCTTACGGTGAGTTGTTCACGGTCAGATCTTCTAGCAACTCCGGGGTCAGTTCGACCAGCTTTAGGGAATTGACTTCATAATCTGCCGAGTACTTTAGTTCATATTGTGTCGAGGTCATTCCGCTTAGCTACAGGGGCAGACGCGGTGAGCAAGACAAAAAAAAATTGGGTATAATATTTTGTAGACGCGAATAGGACGCGCCAATAAATTTTTGTTTCTGGGCTGTTTTATTTTGGCTCGCGCCGACTACTTCAGCGGCCACACATTCTCAATATCAGGTATAAACTGCTTCCGATAAAGCGGAAGGCAGCCATGAATGCTACAGTCCATAATATGAACGAAGTATATGCTGTGCCCAATGCACCAGGTCCACTATGTATGAGCACTTCAAAGTCGTCTTGAGTGAACACGGCAACGATAAATGCATTGCAGGCGATCCATGTGAGAACAAGCCGAGTACGGAAGCCTCGATAATAGTCATCTTGCTTTGTCTTTGCCGTGCGACTCTGTAAAAAGATGGTTAAAATGTCAATTGCATAAAACCACATGGAATGTGACTTATTGCTTACCTCTCTGTGCAGTACGGGCTTATGCTGCAATTTGAAAAGGGCTTCCTCATAGGCTGCATCGATGTCCACCGTCTCAGTGTACATTTCGAGCTCAACAGTTTGCTTTCCTTCTTTGTTATTAATGGGCTTAGCCACACCAAGATCTGTCTGCATAGTATTGTCTCCTTTTGTTCCCCAAGACACATCGTGGGTATTGCAGAACGCATAGCAGTTGAGGACATTGACGTAGGATGGCATGAGCAACATATACTGCACAAAGCTTGTGACAAGATGCCATGGATCAAAGTACATAACACTGCTGATAATGTACAGACCGTATGTGGAAAGCAGTGATACCATAAATGTACCGAATCCTGGTGTGTTCATCAGTCTACGGAATCGTTCAATGTTGTCGATATATGCCCAGTCGGCCGCCGAAAATGCTGCACTGATACTTAATACCGACAGCCATGTTCCGGCAAAGAGCATGTAAGACATGATCACTGCAAAAGCAAGCACAGAGAAAATGAACATCCATCGGGATCCTTGCGGTCGATTGCCCATGGAGCAGATAAATGAAGAGATCAGTAAAAAGATGTACAGGTAATGAAGGACTTGGAAGATATGTTTCCCCCAGTAACCACCAAAAGGATCAACCTCTGGGCTAGAGAACGATTTGGATACAAAATAAAATGTCAAATAAAAATTGGCCTGTAAAGCGAGCGTCAGCCTACAAGAAATAACAATTTTGACTTGCGTTATGTGTAAGTTGTTTTTACCAGCGCGAACCAGCTGAAGCACAGACTGACCAAGTTATAGAAAAATTCCACGGACAATGCGACTTTCCGCAATCCACTATGATCAGTGCTCCAAATTTGCGGAAAGTGCCACAAAGAATAGACAGCAGCAAAGAAACTGCCATTAAGCCATCGACGTCGTTGCGAAATTAGCTCTGCTAGCTGATCAGGGCAATCTGTTTCTCCGAATGCTGATTTCACGTATCGTAGTAACCACCGTTGATGTTTCCGAGCCACAAGCTCAAAACAGAGTATGCGATCTTCGGCAAGGTACATGTTGGCTGTGAAGATATCAGAGTTTCCGTCCTGCTGAGTCTCACCCATAAAATACTTTTGCAACGGCCCTGATGATCCGAAAATTTTTCATTGTTCATATATTGCCAATCGTCAATAATCTTAGGCTTGATATTCGCATTGCTTACCCTGTCCGTTATGATCGTTTTGTAGTGCAGCATAGCGATAGGCCGAAAACGCACCAGGTAGAACGCTGATGTATCCAAAGACAGATTCCAGCGGTTTGTCCAAGATGTTGGACATTTTGTATTCAAAGTTTTGACACGCCACCAAAGGATTAAGGAGATTGACACCAAATGGGCCAGTCATGGTGCATATTTCGCCGCATGCTCCACCAACTTTTTGATCATTATCAAACGCTTTCCATAAATGATAAATGGAAGTGTTTCCTGGGCGTGTGCCGACATCCAACAAGACACAGACATTAGGCTGGAGGACCGGTCCAAAGGCATTGAAGAACCAGCGATGCGAGTTGATTTTCTTGGCATTGTGTTCCTTCAAACAAAATAGGATTTGCACCGGCACTACACCTTTATCTGCTCCCTTGATGCGCATCTCGGGATCCATAGACACTTGCGTGGTATACTAATGTTGTTTGAGATTGGCGAAATGATGATACTTTACACATAATAGCATAAATTTTGTCACTCACCTCGTATAGATGGGCTTGTACAGGTTTATCGTTGACCATGTTTTTGGCCACGCCTTCTTGGTATACACCGAGACACTCCAACACGTTGAGCACACGTGGATCACACTTTTTGCGACCGTCGGCCACAATACACACTACGACTTTTTTCCATCCATTGAAGTCCCATGTCTTTGACCGTGATCTAGAGCACAAATGAGCAATGTTTTTCATCACTCCATGCAGAGTTCGGCAAAATAGCGTTTCGTCTTCCTAACATATAGAAAATTGCTCAATACTCTATATCTTGAACCAACGTGGCAAATATACATTCACTGCACAATATCTTACATTGTACATGGTCATACAGATGAATAACTCTGTTTCTCGCCCTTGTAGCTTTGGTCGCAATGTGAATTGACTGTTTGAAAAGCTATCTGGGTCGCACGTAACGGCAGAGTATCGCATATGGCTGAATTCAAAATCTCGGCGGGCGTTCGTTTGAGCAAGACTAGTAGGAACTGGACAATCCAGAACCAAGTTGCCCTGCACTAGTTCCACTTCTCGTACGGTTCTTTGTCGCTTCAAATGAGACGGCTCGGTCGAAGTCATCTTGGGGTATATGGAAGATAAGTTGAAGGCGATGGGAATATAACTGGACAAACTGGCCAAGCTAGGCATCATTGACACCTGTGCGGGTGGCGGCTCCACAAATTGCTGCTCCTGCTCGACGTGAGCGTCAAGTGGCGGATACGCTGGTTCTCGAGAAGTGTATCGGAGGCTATAAGGCGATGCCATGGCCGGTGCTGGCGAACCTTGCACCGGGGGATAGAGCGCCGTCGGATGCGGATATATATTCTGGCTCATGGACTGTGTGATACGTTCAAAGTCGTGTGGATTTATCGTGTACTGTGAATGTTGTGCATAAGGGCTGCCGCGTACCTGACGCCGGGGCGAAGCGTACGGTGAATATGCAGATTCCATTTCGACTCCAATAGCTATCTAACAAGAGCAAAACAAAGATAGCTAGATTATTAGCGATTGACCACCGGTACTGCCAATAAGTCATTGTAACTCTTATATGTCGTACTCTGATCCAAATTTTCGTTTTGGGTAGGGTCGCTGGCTTTACAATTTCACCAAAGACGTTCCCATTGAAGTTTTTTGAGCAATCGGACAGGCACTTCAGGTTGTCGATCTCATCGGGTATTTGATTTAGGCTCACCCAAGCTTTCCCGATAATAAAGAAAAAACATCAACAGTGACATCGTTGTCAACTCTTGTACACTGCTTATCAAATTTTAATAATGTTTCTCTTTGGTGTTATAGGTAGCCTCTCTCTACATACGCCTGCACAGAACCTGACAGCTATCTTGGCTGGCCATTCTGTACGTTCAAATATGAAGACATAATACAGTTGTTATTCACTGACTAACCGTGCTGATATCAGCGAAAATACTCAGATTTGGGATAGGTATACGCGTTGCTTGAGCTGAAATTTGTAAGCATTCATGTTGAGTTGCAGCTGGGCATCAAATGTAACAGTCACAGCAGCCTTCTATAAGCACGCGGGAGATTATGCACCACAAAGGATTCTCGTATTGTATACTGTCAATACTATGAAAGCAGTTCAAGTAAAAAAGCCAGGTTTGTACAAGTCGCTTTACAAGTGATGTCGCGAAATCGCTAGCATGCTTGTTTCGTGGCACGCTCATTCAGCAATTACTCGTCGTAGGTGAAGCCGAAGAGTTGTTTATTGGAGAATATGAGAAGCCTACTCCCACAGCCACGCAAATACTCGTCAAGGTATTGAGCTTTGCCACTCTTTAGTTATCGATACGGTTACAAGGGCCAGATCATTCAACAAATTATTTGTAGGTGAAAGCGTTTGCACTCAATCGCATGGACCTCTTGCAACGCCGTGGCATGTATCCTCCTCCTCCAGGAGCTAGTGAGATTTTGGGCGTCGAAGTGGCGGGAACCGTGGAAGAGATTGGAAAAGACGGTCAGTAGTCTTGAAGTAAAGCTTGGGCATATTGTCCCGATCACAGATAGCTGACATTTACCGCACAGTCAAGAACTTCAAGGTTGGCGATGCAGTGTTTGGTCTTTTGCCAGGTGGTGGATATGCAGAGGTATGACAAGGATATAGGAATTATGTTAATGTGCCAAGTAAAACTGATGATTATTAATGCTTTGCAGTATGCTGTGATCCAACAAGAACTTGCCATGCATAAGCCCGAGGGCATGACCTATGAGGAGGCTGCGGCTCTACCGGAAACTTGGTTCACAGCTTACCAAGCTTTGTTCTTCGTTGCTGGAATGGAAAAAGGCCAGGACGTCCTAATACACGCAGGTGCATCAGGCGTTTCCATAGCTGCAATCCAGCTTGCCAAGCTTTATGGCGCGTAAGTGCATTAGTCTCTAAACGGTAGGCTGCTCAATCTCATTTCTCATATAGTATTTGCGTTTTAGTCGAAACATTTTTGTCACTGTGGGATCTGACGAAAAAGTAAAGTTCTGCGAAGAATTGGGAGCCACCAAGGGCTTCAACTATAAAAAATCTGACTGGGCCAAACAGGTACAAGATTTGTGATTGTGTATCCCAGCGATGACCAATGGCTCAATAGCCTTTTGTTTAATAGCTAGCAGATTACCACAATGGAAAAGGTGTTAATGTCATTATCGACTTCATCGGCAAGAATTACTTTAGCCAAAATCTCGAAAGCCTGGCTATAGATGGTCGCATGGTTATCCTTGCTTTCCTAAGCGGTAAGCGAACAAGACTGGTGGCAGCAATACGTAATGAAATACTCAACATGCTCACTTGGAATCTCATACAGGTCCTGTTGTAGAACAAGCCAATCTAGGCTTGATGCTTAAGAAAAGATTGAGGGTACGGTTCATCTAAACCAAATGGTCTTAAGACATGACTGGTATGACTGACTTATGGTTTGGATTCCAGGTCGAAGGCTCAGCACTTAGAAGTAGATCACTCGAATATCAAGCTCGTTTGCGTGATGCAGTCGAGAAGAATGTCGTCCAAGATCATTTAGCTAAACCTGGTCACGATCACTTGCGTATTATCATTGACAAGGTGTACAATTGGAAAGATGTGATTGAAAGTCACAAATATCTTGAAAGCGACCAGTCGATGGGCAAAGTTGTGCTCAAGATTGAATAAAACAACATTTCGATCATTGCTGAATTTTTCCTTGGCATACCAAAATCATAACAAAATATCATAAGCATCTTACAACGAGATGTGTTTCTGTGAATTTTTTATTTGTGAATTGTTGTTTGTCCTCCAAAATGATAGGGGAAAAGTTGCGATTCCAAGCATTTATTTCTCCTGCAATATAGAGCGAGGTTAGTTCAAAACACTTGACGAAAGCAAAAGAATTAAGAGAAAGCTAGCAACAGCAAAACTTACGGGAATCTCAACTTCACCAGCATCGATGGCATCACCGACATCCTTGGGGTTTTGACCATCGACAGTGCAGCCAACGGAGAAAGCAGTTCCCAAGATTTCCTTGACGGTACCCTTGAGCTCACGGGCAAGAGACTTGTAGCGCATGATGCGAGCAATCTCAATAACGTCGTCAATGGTGATGTTACCAGAGTGCTTGACGTTCTTCTCCTTCTTGCGGTCACGCGGGGGCTCCTTAAGAGCCTTGATGACCAAGGAAGAGGCGGAGGGAACAACGGAAACTTGAGCTTGACGGTTTTGAATGGTCAATTGAACAGTGACACGGAGACCCTTCCAGTCAGCAGTACCCTTGGCAATATCTTCTCCGACCTTCTTGGGGGAAAGACCGAGAGGACCGATCTTGGGAGCAAGAGCGGAAGAAGCACCAACCTATTGGTGAGAGGTAACAGTGATTAGTCAATGATATGTGAAAGGTTGGAAAGAAACCGTCGATTCAGCGCAACATGGATAAATGGCGAAAATTGTCGAATGGTCAAAATGTGACAAAAAATGGCTGAATGTACGTACTTCACCACCAGTGGCACGGAGAGTGATGATCTTGACTTCGTTAGGATCGACCTTAGGGGGCATCTAAAGAATGATATCGTGTAAATTGCATGTTGGATGGATGGATGGATGCTTTCAGTTGATGGGTCAGTACCTTGGTGGAAATGAAAAAGGAAGATTCACTGGATTCAGCTTGCCACTGTGCCAAAACTCTTGCCGGTTGAAACTCCGCCAGCACACCCAAAATTGGCTTTAATCGCAGGGCAGTCCGTCTGTCTCAGTCAAAACCGACATTGAACCGAAAAGCAATTCAAAAATATCACTAGACCTATGGATCACTAAAATTACTTATGCATGCGGTCAGCCATCACTGGTAGCTTGCTATTTTAGAACCAAATTGACAAGCACTGCGCACTACCTCTACCATGGGTTGCCGTTGAAACTTATAGCTACGCAGTTGGAGAACAGCACAAAACTACCATAAACAGCATCACGAAAAGCCTCGTGAGAATTCATTCTGATACCACACCATTGCTGAAAAAAAAATTTGTTGCCGTGAGGCAGCAAACGTTGACGTGAGGGGGGAATATCATACAGGATAATTTATTAGAGAGTGTTGAGGGCGGCATCAAGGCTGCCATGACTGATACCACGACTCAGCCGTTCACTCGACCGCTTATTAGTATTAGGCATATTGTTGGTGGTACCACTGATGCTAGTAACTGGGCTATTACTTCGAGATGGACTAGAAGGAGCATTCGAGGATCTCGGGCTATGAGAAGGAGTGTTGTTGACACTATTCAGTTTTTGATGCTGGTGTGTGTAGTCCAGAAGCTCGGCCTGCGAGAGTCTGACAGACAGGCGTTGACTAGAAGGTGATCCAGGAGATCGCACTGAATGTATGGAGCGGATGGAGGCCGGGCGAGACGGAGGTCGCGGTTGTTGTGATAAATGATGATTCGCTAGAAATTGCTCCAAAAAGTCCACAATCAGTGGCTCTTTCATGGCTGACAGTTTATACTCATGTAGTGACTAATGATCAAATGTTAGACCAAAGCCCGATAACGATAGCTAGCGTCAAATCAAAATCAGCTATATATTTACCAATTTTCCATCACCATTGACGTCGACGTCTTCAAACATCCTAGTGATCAATTCTCGAATTTCATTGGTTTGATCCTCCTTTGAGAAAGTTACAGACTATATAAAAACAAGAAGCCAGTTTAGTTTGCATAGTTGGTACACGGATTTTTAGATAATTTTTTTAGGGGATCGGGCATGCCAAGGCAAGGCAGGTCACGTACCAATTGAGTCATGACTCTTTCAAGCTCGGCTTGTGTTAGGTAACCATCATGATCCATATCATATAATTTAAAAGATACTACGAGAATAGCGTTAATTAAGCTTTGAGTAGATATAAGAATTTGGTTATAAAGGCTATCTTACATTCGAGTTTTTCTTCTGGAGTTCCTTTCATAAAGACACTCAGCCCGTCGACGAATTCGCTGAGTGATATCGGACATTGGACTCAATTTAGCTTTTTGGTCGATCTCGTATCAACGCTTGGTGCATAAAGAAACTCACCGAAAACCAATATGTTTACTGTTCTCCACGTCGAAAGCCGCATAAAGACGATTGAAGAAAACATCGTCCTCAGGGCATACATCAGGCACATACTTTCGCACCGTCTATCAAACGAGTTGTCATTTTGTTATAGCGGCTGAAGAAGCGATGGGAGTTGATGCGGGGTTAGCAAGCATAACTCACCTCTTTAAATTCATCTTCACTGATACCAGTCTTATCAACAGTTGCGTTTGCTTTTTCAAAGTCTTGTCGAATGTTGTTGATCTCCTTTGCCGAGACTAAAGGGGTTGCATAAGAAAAATAAAGTCAGCCAAGAAGGTGGTAGAATGAATGGAACAAACGGCGAATGAAACATTACAATGGGTGGATCGGGCCAGCTGTTGGTTTTCCTTGCTTTTTGCTTGACCCATTTTGTTCAAAAGATTTGTTGAAAAGTGTAATGTGGCTGCACCGAAAGGGTGATTTTGAAGTTTAATTAAGAAAGAGTCGAGGGCCAGACCCCAGAGCAGACAGCGACACTTGTTTTTTTTCCAGAGTTTGCAGCTCTTCTCAAATTGACACTTGTCGGCTTTTCTGCTCAGCGCCTTAAGCAAAAGGCAATTCTTTAAATTTATATTAAAAATGTTTCATATATAAAAACCACTTTATCGCACTGTTCCCTTTCCTTAGGACATTTCCTTCCTTACATTGTTAAACCAAGACAGCACTATGCTCTCGTCAAGTGTTATCTTCACTACAAGTGCAAGCTCTCCTGTCCAGGACCATAGCCAGGCATCGGCCCTGGCTCAAGAAAGAAAAAAGCGTTTTTGGTTGGAGAGAGATTCTCTCACCAAGCGCAATCAGTTGCTCGTCGGTAAAGAAGGCAGCCGACGGCGGCAAAGATGGGACAACAGTAAGAGCTATAGAATGGATGAGTCCATTTAAATTGTTAGTAGGGTTTCATCCTTTGCTCAATGATTTTCCCTGTGCCCAGATAACTTCACCGACCATCCATTTGCTAAACTTAATCCAGCGGATTTGAGACCTCCAGGCTATGCTGAACGTCCAAAGTTCCATTGGACAGATGATGAAGCCATCGCCAATGTCACTTCAGATGATATTGATCGAGCATGTCGATCGCTGGAGTTACCTCCATTTTTACATACCGAGGATCCTCATCCGTTACAGCGAAGTGTTCGCCATGACCTAAAAAAATCCCATATCCCCCAGGGCCTAGTAGCGTTTTATGATGAGCAGATTCGACAGTTCATGGAACGGTCGATTGTTAGGGATGTAGACAGTCTAGAACAGGACTGGGTGATAGTGGATGAAAGCGCAAAGTCTCAACCTTCAGAGACTGCGCCATCATCGGAGGTGATACCGCAGTCAAATGAACATTCAGTGTATCTAGTATGGGAGATTGGAGACAGATTCTCTCGATGGATTGTGCACACTATGTCTCAATTCTATAATCTCTCTTCATTCAGTGAGTATTGACTCTTTTCTCTGCTCAGTCCCCACGTGTTCATTGTATTCTAAGGCTTTGTGCAACAGGTACCACAACAAAAGACCAAAGAAGACTCACCTACGTGTGTTATCCAGAGCACGCCGAACACCTAACAAAGTTTACTCTGGAAGGCAAAGCCGAATTAGACTCGTCATCCCTGCCATCTCCTAATGTCACTACCACCCCAGACAAATCTTTTTATAGCTATCTGTTCAGATAACATGGGATTTATAGGAAAAGTGATTCCGAGGAAAATCCCTCGGTGTACATTGGTTTAAAGGATGTCGCCCCGCCCTAAATACAGGGCGTGTATAATTTCACAAGCTTTTTCTTTGCTTATATCGTGCCAAGTGGCACTCTCTGCTTTTGCTAAGTATGATTTATACTTTTTTTTTTTTTATTTTCTCTTGTGATGTTTGTTGAAACACCAATTAGTGTTGTTTTATAATACACGAACAAAAGAGCGGTAGCATTGGTCTCTTCTTGGGGTTTGCTTGGATTTATCGAAAGATATCGGTATTACGGAAACTGGAGTTGTCGTTCAGAGAATCATTGTGAGTTTTGTATTCCATGATGGTGTCTGGTGGCAAGTTCAGAACTTTTTTCAAAGTATCTCTAATTTTCAGATTAGTTCGTCCTTCCCGTGCACTTTGATTCCACACCGACAAGATGTCTTCGGCACCACGGATTGACAAAACAGCTCCACAGATTTCTTGCCCAACGTCAAATTGGTCACCAATGATAGCCATTGTCTATATATGTCCAAAAATTAAATATGATTAGCAGGGGATGGCCCGCATACTTAAAACATTCTGGGCCGTCAAACTCACCAGAGATTCCCAATACCGGCTTGCCAATCCCTTCTTTAGGCGTACAATCCACTTTCCACCATTCACATTCATAGCATCCTGTCAAACCAAGGAATTAGATCGAGGCATCTACGACATGCGGTGAGAAAATTCACCCATGGTTGTCAAACTCACCTCCCAAACAGGTCGGACACCATGCTTGAACATGTGGTAGTCGCTTATGTTTGGTAGCTCATGTGGACGTTTAAGATGGCTATAAACTGCCCAATAGTCTTCTATCTGTTTGGTTTGGTGTGGTGTGTCAGTAAATCGAGTCAGTGATCATGAGTCTCGGGGAGCCAACCAATATGCGCCAACCGTTTGACACTTACCGATGACACGGTGGCAATTTTCTTCATTCCACTTTCATAGTTTGTGATCTTGGCACCCGGTGGACGGTGCATGAACCAGAACACCCAGGTGTAGCGTAATGGGTGTCTTTGGTCCTCGTGTGTGTCCTGATCTAACAATTTGATCGTCAGTCCTTCGCTGGATGATTTGAGCGGTTTGCCCGTGGAGGTTGCAGAAGAGAAGACGGGGGTCATGGGGGTGAGACTGATGCTGTTACTGGTATTAGATCGCTTGCCAGCTGTTACAATATTTTCTATATATTGACTAGAAACAAATACAGGAGAAGCGTGTAGAGTGTCAGTAAGGGTAAAAAAAAAAGTTTTTCGAGATTTGGGTTTTCACACATCTCGAGATCTCGGTTAAAACATGCTCGTGCTCGTACCTTGATATGTCAGATGAAGTCCAGTCTACGGATTGTGCCGTGTCCATTATACAGTGTGAATATTTTAACAAGTTAATAAATATAAGAGGTAGGGAATAGGATAGAATCTATACGGTGTTACGCTCTGGTGCGGTCAGCCCGAATTTTTTTTGTTGTTTTGTTGGGTCAGCGCTACCCAATTGCAGCCAAGTCGATTTTGGAAAGCACCGCATCACACCACAATTTTGCCTTCAAACAGATATCTCAAAACTAGAATGAAAAGCATAGTGATATGCCAATATCCGATCAATATAAGAGTTGAGAAATGTAATCTTGAAAGATGTTGACCAACTTGTCACACTGAGAAGTTATTGCATTGTTTGCGCTTGTTTGTGTGTCTTGATAGGACCGCATTCTTCCAATCAATTGTAGATGTCTAACGTCTATGCATTGATTGATCATGATCATTGTCATTCCCAGCAGATTCAACTATTCGACTATCGAATAATGCTCTGTTACCACCAAGAAAATACAAGAGATGGTACACTATCATTATACAAAAGGCCCTTCACCGGTCTACACCGCATACATACGTGATGTTATTTTTTTCTTTACCAAAGGGTTGTACAATAATATTGTCATCTGTAGGCAGTGTCAAGGTAAGAGGCTAATCGCAACCAAACGAATGATGGGATTTACTTGTAACGGAGTCTCGTACCGCAATGCATAAAGTGGACGTTACTAAGGAGCAGGGCCTCACGAAGGTCGAGCTGTATCAGCCTTTAATGCTAATGATATTCGAGTAAGGATTTATACCAATTTAGGCTTGAAGCATGAAACTCCCCACCACCGTATATGTCAGCAGCTTATAGCTGCAATCGGATGGTCTTAAATTCGCTGTATAAACGACAACAAAAAGAAGCGTTTCAACAAATAGATCGCTTCAACTCCATACAACTCTCGATGGTCCGGGCAGCAAACACGCAATCATGAAATCCTAGCTGAGACAGAATTCAATGCGGGCTTGCTATTGGACGGTATCGGTCACCGCGGCCGTAACACGACGGGTCAAAAAAGCGTCGCTATAATGGTTTGCCCGGATGTTATTTAACCCAGTCTCCGCTAGGTCAAAACGTCAGAAACATTCAATTGTCGAAAAGAAAAACTATGTAAGGAAGTTTGCATGAAGAGGGCTGAAACGGAGCGTGTGAGGAGGTGGGAGAATTTTTGGTACATATTATATGATTTTTTAAAGGGAAACATAATATATCCCATTGCCGGCTTAAAAATCCCTAAGCAGGACAATTATAAAAGCAGGGAAGCAGTACGACATACGGTCATCCAAATTCTTGGAGGCCAAAAAAAATTATATAAATTATTTCAAAACCACGACTTTGGAGTTAACTCTTTTTTTTTTTTCTCTCGTCTTCTCTTCCTTCTCTCACTTTCCTCTCCTGCTTGTCTTCTTTTAAAACGACTAGTGTAAATCTATATGGCTGGACAAAAGACAGAAGCTAAGTCAGCTCCTGCTAATGGAGTGCCTTTGTTCAAGTCAAAGGTGACCGACCTTGACCTCAAGCTTGACAATGAGATTGTTTATGAGTTTGGTGGCCCTATCGGCGTGGTGGCAATGATGCTTGGTTTCCCTTCACTCATGTATTACTTTTGGGTTTGCTTGGAATATCACCAAGGAAAGTTGATTGTGCCTGCTGTGTTCTCTATGGATGGCATTAAGGCTTTCTTCTGGAATGATATTTGGGCTGCTATTGCTAAAGACGCGTGCCCTACGTGGTATGCTGCTAAAATCTATCTCGGCTATATCTTTATCTCAGTCATGTTGGCTTATACCATGCCTGGTCCAGTTGTTGAGGGTCTCCCCATTCCTTCGTTGCAAGGCAAGAGAGTAAGTAGTGTTTGGTGTTGATCGGATGGTGTCACGGAAAAATTACACCGCAGGGTTGTTTCAAATGGCTGTGCGTAACACCGACGTTTACATGTTTACTCATCTCGCATGTTTATTATTCTTTTCAAACAAAATAGCTCAAGTATCTCTGCAATGGTGTTGCCGCATGGTACTTTTTGTTGGTGTTGTCCGCCGTTCTCCACGTCACTGGTATTTTCAGATTGACCGAGATTATCGATAACTTTGGCCATATCATGACCATTGCCATCATGTGGGGTTTCTCTATGACCACCGCTGTGTATGTTATGTCCACCATCATGGGCACCAATCACAGAATGTCTGGTAACTTCTTCTATGATTACTTTATGGGAGCTTGCTTGAACCCTCGCGTTGGTATTCTGGACCTTAAGATGTGGGCTGAAATTCGTGTTCCATGGCCCATTCTGTTCTATATTTCTTTGTCTTGCGCTCTTAAACAATATGAAACCAGAGGTTACGTCACTGGTCCCGCCGCTTTCATGGTCCTCGCTCACTTTTTGTATGTCAACGCCTGCCAAAAGGGTGAAGAATGTATTCCTACATCCTGGGATATCTTTTATGAGAAGGATGGTAAGTAATTGAATGAGGACATAGGCTGTAATAAGTAAACGTTATTGATCACACCTCATATCTCCCTCTGTTCTCTTCCTCACCATTTTGCAGGTTTCATGTTGATCTTCTGGAACATGGCTGGTGTCCCATTCACCTACTGCTACGCCTCCATTTACTTGATGAAGTTTGAACAAACTACCGGCGTGGCTATTACTCACTCATGGCCATACACCTTGTTCCTTTACTTTGCTCTTTTGTCCGCTTACTACATCTTTGACACTGGTAACTCGCAAAAGAACCGTTTCCGTATGGAACAAAATGGCTCATTCATCGTCCGCAACACTTTCCCTCAATTGCCTTACGGCCATATCAAGAACCCCAGTTATATCAAGACTGCTCACGGTAACTTGCTTTTGACTGATGGATGGTGGGGTGTTGTGCGCAAACCGCACTATACTGCTGATTTGGTCATGGCCATTTCTTGGGGTTTGATCACTGGATTCGGATCTTTCTTGCCGTACTTCTATTTCTGTTTCTTCTTGTGCGTGCTTACTCACCGTGTCACTCGCGATATGGAGCGCTGTGCCAAGAAGTACGGCAAGGACTGGGACAGATACTGCGAGCGTGTTCCCTACATCTTTGTTCCCTACGTGTTCTAAAGATGATTTCTTTTTGGGGAGGTTTTATACATAGGCTGAGAGATTTTTTTTAAAAAAAAACAAGATTGGTGGCTCTCTTCCAAAACACACCTTACATACACATTCTGCTTTATATATTCCGTTAATTCTGTGAATTGGATTTTATTTCCATCTATTCAACCTATTTTTTTCTATTACATTTCGTTGTGTTTTATTAGGCATTTTTAATTCTTCTACCTTTTGCCAATGCAACCAAGTAACAAAAGAAAATATACAAAAAATTATGAAAATAAAAACTAGTATTTTCGACTACGCCAAATACAAATAATTGTGTGCGTCTGTGCTGCATTGCGATGCGGCATGCCGAATGTGCCCTAAACCGAACAAGGCAAATAATGATAAATTTCTCCTATCTCACGCGAAATAAATTTCTACACTACACACCTTCTATAATCTCTGTTAAAAAAAAACTAGAACTCCCGGTTATAGTAGTAAGTAAAAAGCTCGTGGCCGATCGGTTGGCCAGCTATTATTAATGATGATGATGATGATGGGAAAAAAGAATGGGCCTTGCATAATACACAAAAGAGGTGGACGGAATAAAATAAGAAGCTACGGAGAACTATAGTACAAAACAAAAAAAAGTCGATGATGCGGGGAGGAGGAGCCAAGCCGTTATCAGGTCTGCAGCGTCTTGTCCATTTTTCTCTTTTTGGATGAGCCTTGCAATTCCAAGTTTTGTAACGTTTTGATGGTTTCTGATGGTTCTGCATCATTTGCGCTAGAGAATTTGGTATGACATAGTAGCAATTTGAAAGTTAATATTTACAAAAGTGTTTGGAGGAACATACTATATAAAAACCATATCTTTAGAAACAAGCACGGAAACAAAAAAATTGCATACCTTGTAGTGTCTGAGAGTTCGTCGAGCACGGCCAGCGTATCATACGTATGCTTGGTTTGCTCAAACGCACGGCGTTCTTGCATCAACTGCGTTCGCTCCTCGCCGAGCTTGATGGCTGCCTCTGTGAGTTTCTGTCGCTCCTCACGCACCTGCTTTTGGAGTTTCCGCAGAGCATTAGTCTCGTCTTCGATCTCTGGGGCAATGATATCATCCCTAATAGTTGAATTTTAGTAGGTTTTCGGGTTCTTTTACTCTGACTGAGGGCCAACAAGCCACTTACGAAGAAATGTCCATTTCGTGGTTATGTGCAATGGTGTCAAAGAATGATCCTTGTGAAAATTTCATGTATGCTTCAGTCTTAGCATCAAAGTCGTCCTGAACTTGTTCTATGATATGAGTGAGAGAATGCATGATAATATCATAATGAGTAAGAATGATCAAACGCGCGGTGACAGCTAACATGCATCAACTCCTCACCTAGCGTAGCAAACACTTCTTCAAGATCGGTTGTCAGTCGCTCAATAGTCATATCCTTCTCCTTGACCTCATCAGCCGTGTACACTTTGCGTTGGGTGATCTGCTTATCCCATTCGACTTTTACCCGTGATATAAGATCCAGCATAGCCTGTTTCAGGTGCGCACCGCCCAGATCCATGGGTATCCGGAATTGTGACAGCTCAGGTGCATCAGTGTCCATGGCATCGTCGTGATACTGTTGAATCTGGCCCTCTAGCATGGCTTTGAGAGCAGAATGCAATTCTTCAAGTGTTTTTCGGAGCAGCTTGTTGTCGCTGAGAATGTAGTTTTCACGTTCAATACTCTTCTCTAACAATGATCTGTGCAATTGCTCTTCCTTGGCTGCCCGATCCGGTTTAGGCAGACCAAACAACGCGCCAGCTTTATCAACTGGGGATGACATCTTGGCCACCATGCCGTTTTTTGATACACCTTCATCTAACAGCTTTTGTAACCTGTCGCGGATTTTTCCATTCTCCAATTCACGTTTTCGAATCTCATGCTAAACGAGAATGATAAACAATAACGAGTCAGTAAAACAATCCTATCGTCTCTGCTATCGATGGGTGATGGCGAGGAGGGGCATCATATTGAACGTGTAGGTACTTACAGCGTACTGGGCTTTGGTAGCGTGCAGGTTGATTTTCGCTTTTTGCAACTCTTCTTTGGTGGCCATGTGTCGCTTTTCCTCAGCCTGAACAGATTTGGCTATGGCTGCTCGCTTGGCCGCTTCCTGATCAATTTGGCGATGCGCTTCTGCTAATTTTTTGGTCTGCGTAGTCAGCGTTGATTTGGTTGACGCGAGCTCCTGCTTGAGTTGTTTGATGGTGCTCGCCATATCTTGTCGTTCCTGGGCTTCCGTCTGTTTGTCAGTGAGCAGCCGCAACATGCAATTGACAACTTTACACGCGTCATTCTCATCGGCATTGACGAATTTCAGAGGTACGGGGTAATTGTGTGCTGTTAGTTGTAGATTCACATAGTTTGCAGACGCTGGTAAAGTGCTGGGTGTACAGGGTTCACTGCGCGATTAGGTGTTAGTATGGTGAATTTGTTGTACATGTAAAAGCATAGAGAGCACTCACTCGTCGGTCATGGACTCTGGCGTGTCTTGATTATACTGCTGCATGGAGACCACACGATCTCGGTATGGCGTGGATGGCTCATACACACTGGTGAAATTCAAGTTGTTTTAGACACTGAACCACCCACTGGAGAAAACTGTAAGCAAACGCTATTACCTGAGGTCCAGCGATGAATCGCTATGTTCGGCCAGCATTACACTGAATGAAAAGCTTAAGATAGAAAATTGAAAAGTAAATAAATAGTGAGGGCAGCGTCAGCGACGCGTTCCGTTTGAAAATCATTCGCAACTCAGCACACGCGTTCTCCGCTTTTTCTTGTTAAGTCCACAGGCTGACGCTGTTACTAAATCTCAATTCTCTTCAATGTATGCATTTTTGCCATATAGTATCAGCTTGTATCTCAACACGAATTATCGTTGTAGGGTAGTGTGAATTATAGCTGTATTGGACAGTGTTTATATAGTGCGTATTATGTCAAGATTGGATTACGATAACGTAGTTATTTACATGATATACACTATGAAGTTTCGGTAGCTACAAAAGGTGAGTGTTGGGGAAGCAATAGGGTTCTATTTACAAGGTGAGGAAAAAGAGGAAGGTATGATTAAGGTATATATGAAAGATATGTTCTCGATTCCTTTGCTTTCTTTTCCTGTATAGGTTTTTGCCTGAACATTCAGCCTGTATGCTCTGCATACATGCTCATATGCCCAAAGGTTGGCTACTGCAGTGCTTTAAATAGCGCAAATGGACTCGTAAGAGGGTAATGTAGCACGGCATTCTGGGAACGGAGGGCGGTCGCGCAACGCAGTACGATATGATGGCACTCGGTTGAGAGATGCGGCCCAATCCTGCTGGATATCATACAAGTTGCGATTTGCAGTAGCTTGATCAAACATCATATCGCGCTCTTCAGTTGGGGAGCCAGCATTAGAGTCACCGGATGAATAGTACAAATCCGGTGGCTCAGAATACGGCACAGCACGCAGAGCCTCTTCATAAGCAGGCAAGCTGTTATCCTCGGCACGCTGGGAAATGGGACAGATGATGATTGGCAAAGCTGCTCGTAGTTCTGAAATATGCTTGTCGGCGTTGATCAAACTCATGGTGAATTTGACCTTGTGACGAATCCTGATCAAATCGTTACGAGTGTTAAATTGAATTCCATGCGGGTAACGTGGCACCCTGATCATCTCAGTCTTTTCCCACACGTCGTCGCGACAAGGAAACTGCTCATCCCTCAAAAACTTTACAATGCGGCCTTCGGTCTTGCTGAATTGATTACTATTCCCAGCAGAGTAGGTTATGTATTCCTTGAGGGTGCATGTGATATAGCGCACCTTGATGCCAGGCAATTTGGGTATGATGCGGATAGTCACGGGGATAGTTTCATCCTCTGAAAATACTTTAGACGGTACGGAAATTTGATACTCGAGCTTATTGGCCCATTCATTGGCGATGGTCATTGGCTGAAAATAATCCATGGCTGTCGGAGAAAGGTGGCGTACAATACGAACGACTTTTTTGTCTGAATAATTCAACATAAACGTAGGACGTTCAGCAACCGCCTTGAGTCGATATTGAACGTTTCCAGTATCGTTGTTTTCAATGGAATCAGGCAAGTCTCCGGGCAGCGGAAGCTCAAACTCCCAACGGTGTTGCTGGCCAGGCAATTGATGTAATTGATTACGTCCGCATGGCGCAAGAAATGTCCATTGTTTATCGATAATGGTTCTTTCTTCCTTGTGGAACTTTTGTGGTGTAGACGATGTGGTGGCTGTTGTGGGAAATCCAAAGATATAACAAAAATAAAAAGTCGGATCATGGATTAGAAATCAGAGGAGGGGGTAAACAATAGGGTCGGTTTAAAGAGGAGATATAACTAAACTTACATTCTGACCATGCCACCCTGATCTTGCCGGTCAACCGCAAGGTCAACGACTTGAATTTGGTGAGTTCCTTGAGGTTCAAACGAACATGACCTCTTAGAACACAACCAGAGGACTCTTGTTCAGAGCCATGCATAATAAGTGTATCATTGTCCAGATGAATTTGCAGCTCGGAGGCGTGCAATTGCTGACTGATGAGTTGATGATTGGATGTCAAATTTGGTGACATGCAATGGTCGATTGAATATGATATTCAGAGAAATAGTTTTTAAATAGAAAGGATGGCAAATTATATAGCAGGGCCTTTTTTATACGAAACCAAAAATTAGTCTTGGCCAACTCAGGTTCGATGTACAGAAAAAAAAAATCCCCGTGTAAAAAAAAATTTCATCCTCATGACTCAGTCTTTCGTTCCAGACCTCTATAAGCTTATGACACGCCACTGCGTTAAGCTGTGATATCCCTCATAATAGATTTACTGGCCATATTACATTGCTTGGTTGTTAAATAATCTAGCTATGAAATGACACGCAAACATTGATTTGATAAGACGTAAAAGTTAGCTTAAACTACTGGGTTGAAACAAGTGTGCCGCCCGTCGTTTTGGTCTCCCAGCGTTGAACCCGAGTTACGCTAAAATACTGAGACAAAGGAACGTACGCTCTTTTTTTTTTTTGCAGATCGCTTTGTGTGTGGGATCGATGGTGACACAGCATTCACAAAGTTAACTCCTTGCCCGATGTATGCTCATTCACGATTGAAAATAGAAATATGCTTTTTGCGGCTTTGTGTATATTAGAAAATTTCAATAAACTAATCGTCTTCAACTATCTATCTATAAATTAACATTAGCTATTACTGCAAATGACCTTTCCGTTTCATGGGGTTGGGTGTAGAAATTGTTTTAATACATCCTAATGAGCGGAACGGTGTGACTTGAAGTATAGTCTTTGCACTCACTTTCGAGGAGAGATTTTGGATGAGGAAAGTACAGGTTTTGGTTATGGAAATTTTACAAACAATGAAAGTTTATGAACTAGCTAGTATTGGATTTTTGGCCGGAATTAATACTTTTCAAGCTCCCTCTTCAGTTCCGGCATTCGGATAGGCTTTACAAGATGGCCATCAAATTTGAGTTCCTGATATCGTGTATGATCTATATTGCTGTCACCACTGATGAGCACAATGGCAGGCTGGTGTCTCTGATGTTGCTCACGAATGGCTTCTGTAGCATCCATGCCGTTCATTCGCTAATAACAACACAAAATGATATAAGTATGAACTCATCTTGTCATACGTTATACGAAACCAGAAATTCTTTTGAATAGCAAAACTTACCGGCATAGACATGTCCATAAGGATAACATCAAACGTGTGTTTCGAGCATTTCTTTACTGCGCTTCGACCATCGCCTACTACTTGGATGTTATTATATCCCAGGCCTTGACAGAATTTGTACAGAACTTGTTGATTTATGCGATTATCCTCCACCACCAAGATTCGAAGATCCTTCTTTTTGAAGGGTTTTTTCGTCTTGTGTGGTGTTGACATCTCCACCTGGCTGGTGGAATCGGACGCTTCGCTAGATGAAGCATCGTTGGTAGCTGAGTCTGATCCGCTTTCATTGATATGAGACGATGAGCTTTCTCCGTCATAGTTGTTGTTCACCATCAAGGCTTGCTCCATGGAGAAATAATTATTGTTGTCCGATCCAGGCGTAGCAGAAGCTTCTTCACTGGTTTGAAACCACGCTGTAAACCAGAATTGACTTCCTTCACCAGGCGTACTTTCCACGCCAATCGTGCCATTGAACAGTCGCACAAGCTGTTTACAAATAAATAATCCCATGCCGCTACCTCCATATCGTCTGGAAATCGACACCTCGGCTTGACCGAACTCTCGGAACAGTTTTTCTTGATTTCTTGGAGATATGCCAATGCCATTGTCTTCAACAATGAACATGCTAAAATAAAAAAATGGATTGTCGCAACATCCAGTTATTTGGTTAATACAGGGGTTGTTGCCAAAAATAATATACAGGTGTTTCAACAAAAAGCTTACAGTTGTGTCATGCGTTGATTCTCTGGATTCGACAACGATTCACCAGTTCCTGGCGGCGTGAGAGGTGTAACGGGATTACCTATAAAATGACCAGGAAAATGTATACAGATTGATCAACAAGGCTGATACGTATAACAAAACCTTCTTTTCTAAACACATAAAGCAAAAACAGTAATGGTATACATACTTGTGCTATTTGTAGATGTTAATTGGGTATCGGTATCTTTATCTGAGGATAGCATGCTTGCATACCTCTTTTTCGGCGTCTTCAGTTGTGGTCGTAGCGGTGATTCTGGTGTCGGATAATCGGTGGCTTCTGGAGATCGATCTTTTTCGCTCATACATTTCACAATTAATTTCACTTTGCCCTGCTTGTTACGTTTCTTTTTGTGAGAAGAAAACTTAACGGCGTTCGATATGAGATTAAGCAAAATTTGGAACAGTCGGTTGAAATCGGAGTGGAACACATCAGGTAGTGACTCGTCAATGTCAGACGTGAATTCAACATGCTTTGTCTCGGCCATCATACGCATAAGATCCTCGACGATACGTAACCTTTCTTTCATATTGAATGGTAGGTACTCCAAAGCAACCTATTGTAAGGGGAAATGAAGTAGATTGTTAGTCAGTTGTAAATCTCAGCTGTCAGACGCTTAGAACCGTGGTTACCTTGCCGGCTTCAAGTCGACTGTGATCAAGTGCGTTGGAGACAAGACAGATTAAAGCATTGGTGCTGACTTCCATGCAGTCCACCAGGCCACGTTGTTCATCGCTTAATCGAGTGGCTTTGACAAGGTCCAGCATACCAATGATACCGTTCACCAGCGATCGCATCTCGTGAGTAATGACAGAAATCCATCTAGACTTGTCGGCCAACATACGATTGGCCGCTTGGGTCTGCATGACTTCGGTCATATTGCGAAACACAATGACTGCACCATCACTGCTCTTTGATTTCGCCCGTGCTTTGGATCGCTTGTAGGAAATATGTTGCAATGGATTGACACTGACTTCCACGGCTACCACAGCAGTATGGCCGCCTCGTCGAATTAAGTATCCAACATTGCGACCGAGGCTAGGATCGGCCATCTGGTAATTGATAATGTCCATCAAATCTTGGTGCAAGACATCGCCGTACACATCATCACCACATGCCTGATGATACGAGTTATGGGCCAAATCCATGCTGTCTTTACTTCCAATGGTTTGTTTTATCATGGCTTTCATGTCAACCAGCACGGTCTTGTATACAAAACCTTCATCAAGCATATCATCATCTGTTGACGTTGATGAATTTCCTTCGGTATTAGTGTCGGTGCTATGGTCTGCCATCACAGGCGAATTGGACCGCGAAGGCGTGCGTTGCTGTAACTCTTCTTGTTGTTTACGTTGGTGTTGGCGTTGATGTCTGGGGGTCGGCGTACTTGATTCGTCGGTAGTGCCGCCTTCATTGGCGGAAGACGACGTTTGTTGCGGCTTTTCGGTGATCAACACCTGTATGAGTTGCAACACTTCGTCAATGGGTGTTCCCACTAACGTGGACGACAGGGCGATATTCTGATCTTCATCCTCAGTTGAAGTTGATTCCGACGCTGATGAAGACGACAACTGTTCTGGCGTGGTTGGCTCAGATGAATGGGACCTTGGTTTTGATGATAAAAACCAATCATCCATGCCGATCAATTTTATAAAGGCAAGATTGACATATTCAATGATGCCTTCGCCGTCAGTTCGAATAAGTCCTTCGTTTAATGAATTATTGGTCATGGCCAAAGATTTCTGAGATTCCAAAGCTTGCCGATCGGACATTGCTTTGGCGGATACATCACGTCCTCGGATCTGAGTAACAAATTAAGATAGAAGGTTTAGTCAAAACGTTCCATTTGTCCGTAACAGGATGTAACGGGGATTGTAAAAATGTGGTTCTACACGAAACGTTGTATATTCAAGGTATACATCGTGAAAGAGCCCATCGGTAAGCCACCAAAATGATGGCCAAGGGGGGACCAATGGGACATTTTTTAAAAACTTACCAAGCATCCATTCACAGCCGGATCATCCCAGAGACCTTGAATCTTGAGATCCAAATAAAAGCTGTCGCTTTCAAAATCGCTGGTGTTGGAATTTTCCTCTGTTTTGAGATCTTCTTCCGTCACGGCTCGACGATGGAATTCGACACAGTCAACATATCGCGGTAATTTCGGATTCTGTTTGGATTTGGTGACGGCCGATATAACACGGTGACGATCCTTAACATCAATGAAATGTTCAATCTTTTGTACATTCAGAGCTTCGGATTTCTCAATGCCAAATAGCTCTCGGACCACACTATTTACATATAACAGATGGCCCTGAGCGTTGACAATGATGGTGACACCTTTGCCAGCGCCAAATGTACTATCCATCATGGTCTGCTCTTCAAGTGCTCGTTTGGACATTTGATTATCGTATTCCAGCGCGATTATCGATTCCAATAACATGGTGGCGTCGGCGACTATGCCTTTGAGTGTCGGTGTTAATTTAAGTTGATCGCCTCCATACAACACTAGTAATCCAACAAATTGCTGCGACGTGTGGATTTGGGATATATATTGCGTGGTGAAATTGTTGGCTAGTAGTTTGTCCATCAATTCAGGTGTATGCAGATAGTTATGCGAACTTCTTATAGGCATGCCATTGCTGTCATGTTGAGCTCGATCTAGTTGCTCTGTTATTTTTTTTTTAAAAAAAAAAAAAAAGACAGAAAAGGTTAAGATAGACCATACGTCTGATCAAACATATGGTAACGCCCATAGAACTTACTAGGATTAAAATGAACCTTGATGCCAATTAATTCTCGCAGTGCAGGAAATGCCACCAAGTGGAGAGTGGATTGGGTTGAGCGGTCGACCAACCATACCGCCAATGTAAGTGTATCATCGAAATCTTCAACCACTTTGATGAACTTTGACAAAATCTGATTGGGCAAAGGTACGAAAAAAAAGGAAAAGGTTAGTTGTTACGAGTGAAATAAGGTCAGCAGCCAATCACACTGACCTTCTCATTGCCAGCCGGTAGTTTTGGGTTGGTCTATAATAATAAAATTTTTGGATTTTTTAGCGTCGAGAATGAGTACAAAAAGTTATCGACAAATTTTAATAATTCTCATTTTTGTTATGATGGCTAATTTTTTTGCATACCTCTTCGAGCTTGCTTTCTTTATTGCCACTATGTCTTCGTTCCATAGATCTACAGATGCAATATGGCATGTTAGTTTAAAACCTTCTGATAAGCTATCTCGCCTTTTTTTTTTTTTGGTTTTGGTTTTGGTTTTGGGATTTTTAATTTACCTGGTAGGTGGTGATTCTTTGGGTGAAGCACTAACTGTTCTAACAATCAAGTACTGTTCGATATGGCCAGAGCTATCATATACAGGGCTGATTTTGTACATCACATCATTCATGAATCGATTACGAATCAAGTTTTCTGAAACGGGCGAACCATCGCCGATCTGAATTTTTTTCACCAGTTCACGGATGGTTGGAACTTCATCGTCTTGCACTAGTTTGAGAAATGGTTGTCCGACCAGCGACTGATTAAACGTCTTGGAGTTGGGTGTGATGGTCAAAGTGATATTGAATTGAGTATCAGTCATTAAGACGGTTTCGGGCATGATGAACCATTGTAAATTGGGTATGGGCTCGGACGCTGTTGATGATGACGATGATGTTGGCGTTGCAGCAGCTGGTGGTCGTGATGGTTTTACAGACTCTGTAGAATGATCATGGTCGTCGCCTTCGCCATGCAGCTGTTGCTGCGGCCGATTCTGATCATACATACAAAAGATGAAGTATTTAGAGTATAAAGAGAGGGTTTAATAAGGTAAAGAAGGAAAGGTTTAAAGTATAAAAGAGAAAAGGCCAAGGATTTGATGACCAGTTCAATTTTTTCGGTCGGTGCCCCATTGAGGTTGAACTTTTTCCGTATAGGGAAAATCGTTTGGTGATGTCACGAATATTCAAAGCAAATCAAGCGAGTTTGAACCTGGACGTCATTATTTTGTCCAGCCAGGCCTGATGCAATCGTGGGTCACATGATATAGTCATGTATGAAGCCTTCCATGCTCTGGGATTGGCTGGCACTATTTATGCCTGTTTTTGGGTAACGTTATTGGAAGCGAGCCGTTTGATTGGCTAGTCAATATTGCAACGAGCCTCATATTCTGGTTTGCGCCCTACTTTCATTGTGTTTCCAACTGCATCCACCTATAGAGGGTGTGTTTGGCTCGAACTGGCGAGTTAGATATCAAGCTGGCCATATCAATTGACCCTATGTTACTCTCAGTATGAACCCAATCTGCTCAGTAACTACTCACCATGCGCGTGGCATATTCCAATGGGCAGTCATCTGGGCAACGTGCCCGCATGAAGACAGGAGGCGATCGACATGCACACCTGCCCTTTCTGATGCATCTTGACGAAAATAAAGCCGTTCTTCGAACCCCCTTTTGCTTTTTGCCTAAAGGCTGGAAGAGCCCAACACCCCCTTTCAATCTATCCACGCATGCTTCGTTTATTTTATATATTCACTGGCAAAAGTTTGAACTCCCTTCTTTTCCTTCTTTTCTCTATCGTTTTGCCCTTCAGCTCATCTCCTTCTTTTCATATATATACACAGAAATTAAGTGGTCGCCACTTTCCTTTATCTCGCCTTCTACAACTCTATCTCACAGCGTTAGTAGTAAGCGCTTGCCGGCCTTTCATCACGTATTCAACAAACGCCAAGAGGGGTTGAAATAGAATAAAACCCCTTAATTTCCCATTGGTTTGCAATGTCCATATCATCAGTCAACTCCACCAACATTTTATCCAACCATACCGTCCCTTCAACCAATGGAACAAATAGTACAACATCATATATATCACAAGATGGGTTGACCATAATTACCGTGGGCAACGGCTCTACTATCATTCGGCCCAATATAAATACACAAAACCTTACCGAAATCAAAGTAATATAAATAGCTATTATCTGTGAACCAAAAAAATAATTGCGCAACATGTTACTGATCATGTTCTAGGTCGGTATATTACTGCCTTTCAGCCAAACGCAGGACAACTTTACCCGTGAAATCGTATGGGGGTAAGTGCATCGTTCTGCGGCTGCAGGAATATTTTAAACATGTATAAATTTTTTTTGACGTTCAAATAGTGGAACATCAGCGATACGCATGGCAGCAAACGAAATTAATAAACAGGGAGCCATCCCAGGCGCGTACATCACACTCATTGAGAAAGACTCATATCCAAACACTGGACTGGATCAAGCAGCTGTGACCAACGCTGTATATGCAGCCGTCACGCTGTTACAACAAGGCGTTGTAGGTGTGATTGGTGATGTGTCCAGTTCCTGGACCAGTCTTAGTGCCTTGATGACTGGAGCTTTGCAAATACCGCAATGCTCGTTTTCTGCTAGTGCCAGTGAGTACATTTGTCATTGATGTTTTTCAATACAAACAGGACGATATCCATAATAACCAATGGTCCGCAGTCTCTCTGTCCGATAAGAGTCAATACAAATATTTCTATAGAACCATCCCCACACAGATTATTTTTGCTGATACCATGCTGGCATATGTCGCAAAACAAGGCTGGAGTAAGGTTTCCATCCTGTATTCAGATGATGCTCTTGGCCAACAATGTAAGTATAGCAAAAAGCCAACATGACTATATGCACCTCGATCTGACCTCACCTGGCTTGTTTCAATGTCCGACAGTATGCGAAGAAGCCATCATCAAAGCCGGCCTGATGGATATCCACGTTGTGACGTATCAAGCATTCTACAAAAATGGAGTGCAATCCGATTTGACGTCTACTATCACCAATTTTACTCAATCTGGAGCTCGAATTATCATTGTTGCCGCTGTTGGTGACGCTCAGAATGCCATCATGGTGCAGGCAGCAAGCATGGGCTATCTCAGTAGTAACTATGTGTGGCTGTTGATTGGCGCGGTTGGATCGGATTTGGAAGACGCTGTTGACGACTACAATGAGGACATCACACAACGTATTCAGAATGGCACAGCGGCAGCACAAAATTTAGCTTCGGCCATTGCGTCTGCGTCAGATCCAATGATGGTCGAAGCGTTGCAGGCCACTAACCTGTCATTGATCGATTTCAACCGAACATTTACCGGTGTCGTGCTTTTTGATACATGGCTTACCCCAGATGGCTACCCACCTTACGAAAGCTTTCTTGATCGCTGGGCAGCTCTTGATCCTACAGAGTAAGTGCATTGGACCCCCGCTGTTGGAAATCAGGACTGAATGTTTATTAACTATTTGGTCGCTGCAGTTACCCGTATGCTGGAGTTCGCAACATCACCACTAATGAAGGGTAAGCTGCTGTCTTGCTGCACATTTATCTCAATCAACGATGACGCTGACCAAATCTAACCCTCAACTGGATTCTTGCAGCTTGGCGTACTCCTGTATGTGGACCATGGCAGAAGGTTTTAACCTCACATTGTCTAATGCAACAAATTCCTCGGTTGCTCTTAGTCAACTGGCCACAGGTCAGCTGGGTCAATATATGACCCCGCTGGCCTTCAATGTTGGATATGTTGGTCCGGAAGGTCCAATGGTTTTTGATTCCAATGGCGATGTCACACAGTCGTAAGTAAAGAAACTAGCTACTTTCCTGATTATATTAGCGTACTGAAGCTTTGCAATTTGCATCATATAGAAACTTTCTGATTTATAACTTGCAATGGGGTCAGCAAGTCGTTATTGGCAACAGTGTCAGCGGGAACATGACGTTGACGGCACGACCAATGTATGCTGACGGCTCATACAATGTAAGCAAACATTTTTGTTTTTTTTCTTTTTGTTTTAAAAAGTCAATTCTCGTGCTCACTCTATACTGATTGAAACTCTCACAGAAACCGGCTGATTCTCCTCCAAGTGTGGCACTGAATCCATCCATAACAAGTGCAGCTGGAATGGTTATATTTATCATTTCTGCAGCGGGTATACTATTTGCGTTTGGAATCATGCTGCTCGTTATTATGTTCAGGAAACATCACGTGTTCAAGGCTTCCAGTCCTATCTTTTGCTGTCTTGAACTCATTGGATTTATGCTTACCTATGCCAATGTCATTCTGATGATCGGAGTGCCCACTACCATTACTTGCTACGTATCTCCCGTTGTTTTTAACCTTGGATTTGTCTTGGTGCTGGGGTAGGTTTATACTATGCACACAGGTCATATTCGAAATTTCGTGACCAACTAATGATGTTTTGGGGGATTATTTTTTTTGATTAGCAACATGGTGGCCAAAAACTTTAGAATTTATCGCATTTTCAACAACATTTTCATTACTCGAACCGTCATTACAGATATTCAATTGATTAAAGCGTCTGGTGGCATTGTTGCTGCAAGCATGGTAAGTACATGCATTCGATTCTGCATCTGCAAGGCCATACCTTCTCTAAACCTCGCATAATTCACCTGTCAGCTCATAACTGGCATTAGCCTGGTAGTGGCGCCCCCTACTCCTACAGCAGTAGCAGTGTCCAGCACGCAGTACTATTGGTCTTGCGATACCACTAGTTCTGCTAAAGTTCCATTCCAAGCATTAGAAGCAACTTTCTGTGCCTTGTTAGTCGCCTTTGCCACTTTTCTGGCCTACAAGACGCGGCTGGTTGGTGTCAACTATAGCAAGTACAACGAATGTCGTCAAATTGGGTTTTCCGTCTAGTAAGTAGCACACTCAATTGACAGCGCTAAACTACAGGCATTATCAGTGGGTTTTGACTAATTATCATCGTTTAGCAACATCATGTTTTCGGCAATGATTGGGTTTATCGTCACTGTCAACTCCATGCTCGATTACTTCACCCGGTTTTATATCACTGTGGTGACGATTCTATGGGGATGCAGTGTGTCGTTCTTGATTTTATTCCTACCCAAGCTTCACGAATTTTTTAAGCGCAAGCGAAATGAAAACTTTCATCATCATATGAGCCCGACTGGATCGAGCAATGATGTAGAAACCAAACACTCAAATAGCCATGGTCAGGCAATGACGTCGGGATTCCAATTACATGGTAACCTAGACAGTGTTCCTGATGGAGAGTTGATCAGCTTAGATCAGATCTTGGCTTCAGAACCACCAATGTTGGCGCGTCATCGCAAGGGTAGCTTGGGCAGCACATTTGTAGACGAGAACGGAAAAACTACAGGTAGTTTTGTTGAAGCGCATGAAGGAAAGATGCCTATGCGACGCGTGCTTCGCTATTTCCCGTTTCTCGCTCAGTGGGATATGCTTCACATCATGGTATTCCCATGGTCAGGCTATTTCTCATACTTTTCCGTAAGTTGCTTATTTTCTATTACAAGTGTTGGACAAAAAGCCAGAAAGTTTTTTGAGTAACCATTTTGTTTTCTAATTTTATTTTAGGCCAAGTCATCACGAGGCAGTATCTTTGCTTATACCCATACGTCGGTGGTATCGTGCGATCCAGGCAACTACGTGTTCAAGGTGCATGGAGTGGGATGGTACGACGCGTACATCCAGGTACATGATCGTGAGTCGCTGGATACTTGGCGTTCATGGTTCGACCGTCGGCAGGATTCCGGTGCGTTATTCAATTCCTCGTCGTTCCTAGCTCTTGGTCGGGGTTCAGCAGCGGTGGCGGGCGGACTACAGGATATAACTATTGAGGAATGTGACGACAGCGATGTCACCAACACACATGCTATGGAATCTGGTATTTCTCATCAACATCTGTTAGACCGCCGACCCAGTGAAAATACCTTGGGAAGTAGTCTGGCAGGTAGTACGGAAAGTGGGGGCCAAAGCTCAGGAGGATATCTTACAGTGCTGTCCCATAAATCACGACCTGTCCTCAACAAATCTTCTACGTTCCCTCTCGCCGAACAAAGCACGAGCTTAATGAATGGACTGGACGATGATATTACGTTTGCTTTCGAGGGTTATGGCGATCAGTCTTCACATACTTCGCCTACTACTATGCAGCACCCGCTGGAACGTGTAGCAGCTGAACTTCGCCAAAACGCTCGTTCGTCACCACGGCGTATAGCTCCACATGAATCAGACGATTCAAGACGTCGTGGAAGTGAATGTAATATGGATGAACGCTTGGATCTGTACGCTGATCTATCACAATCTCTGAACAACTATAAGCCTCCGCGATAATTACCAACATACACGTCTGTCCGTTACTTTAATATATCACACACACACACACTCTCTCTCTCACACACACACATAATACACGACATGACACCTGCTTGGTTTTTTTAAACCTATGTATACCTCTCATATTTCACCCCTACAGTCCTTTTTTTCTCTCCCATAACATTTTGTAAAAGTGCAACTCCTTACCCCACACGTTGCTTGTCACGTTACAGGATTCATTTGTAATTATTTTAAACCTTGTAGTTCACATTCCCCCCCAAGAGTAATAGTAGAAAAAAATATATTTATATTCAACCCTTTCTAAACGGAACTGTGATAAAGATGAGATGGATGCCAAATTAAGGCCTTGGTTGATCCCACGAGGGCGGGCGGCTAAACCAAAGATGCATAAGAAATTGTGGAGTACAGTCCGATTGGTACATGACGGCTTTTCACCAATCAAAGGAGGTGGAAGGGTTCACACCATGTGAGTTTTTATGAGTAAAATAGTTGCCCCAAGGATATGGGAAAGCGGCCCTTCTATTGTAACTGGCTTCTTGGTGAAACGTGATGGCATCTTTTTGTCACAAAAGGAGAGGCATTTCCCTTTTTTATAATTGCTTTCATGGATGTATAGCTTTTATGGATGTGAGAACAAGGCTGTTCCCGTCTACTGAAAATCAAAGAAAATACAAAAAACGAAACATTGAATCAAAATAAAAAAAAATTAGAATAAATCATTTACACTTTGCAGAGAGGGGAAGAAGAAACAAAACCGAGTAACTGTTATGAGAAAAAAGCGGGTATATGTACAGTTTTTTTGTGAGGTTATAGATTTTCTCTCTCTTAAAATTGTAGCGAGCGCTTAGGCATGGGTCGCTTTAACATGGCTGGTTGGCTCAATTCAAGTAGAGGCGGAGATAATTTAGGTTGTGGGCTGGTCATCTGAGATGATGGTGGCAATGCTGAAGGCAAGGTATAGGATGGAATGGGAGACGACGATGCAGACGACAGCCCTGATATAGATAGTGCTGGTGATTGACTAGTACTGCTTGTGCTGCTTCTACGAGGAAAATCCTGCAGTTCAGAAAAGTCGTATCCCAAGAGCGGATGGTGATTCAATGCGTCACCTCTTAGGCAAGCCTCACTACAATATAACGAATTCTGTTGCCCATTGCTGTGTGAGTTTTCCATGTGTTTCTCTAAATCAACATATTCATGCAATACACAACCACATACCGAGAAGGGATTGATGGCATTATCACAAAAGGTACACCAATTGAGATTGCTCATGGAGGTAGAAAAACTTTGTTGATCTGAATTGAATTGAGATATACGGCACAGACGCAATTGAATATAGATATAAGTTAATATATCTATGCGATGTGGGGTATGGTGATTTTTGCCAGGTTAAGAGAAGAAGGAAGAAGGGTAAAGATAGAAGAAAGTTTTATTTTCTGTGGAGGTCAACTGCCTGGTTCTTTTTATACAAGACAAGCAATTATTCTCAGGCACGACTGGCTGACTGGTGCGTTCAGGCCAGCTAGATAGGAAAGTGATGCAATTTACACGAATCATGTCACGACCTCCTCACATCAAAATTTAGCAAAAATTTATATTCACTCAAGCTCAGCCTTCCGTTCTTTACCTATTTCATACGTTATATTTCCATTATTGATGTGTTCCATAGATATAATCTATTTTTCTTCAATGTGAGGACAACATTTTACTGATTTATCTATCTCTTGTGAAAAAAAGTAGATGACATGAATGAAAAATATCGCTCAAATCTCATAACCTAAAAGGGACACGCTTTCCAAAAAGGAAACCGCAGACAGGAAAGGGAATGGAAAAATCGCAGGCACAAACAAATCGCGTGATCTCATTGGTTCATGATTCCATGGGCCAAGTTTTCCACATCTTACAGGATGAGAAAAAAAAATTATATGTAAAAAAAAAAAAGATGTGTAGATTCATTAAGTTCCCGTGGTGGACAAAACGTAGCTCTACATTATGAACATGAATTGTCTTATCATTCTAAATCATTAAGGGAAATGCTGATATCGTCACTGCCTTTATAGATATTACTTGCCTAAAAAGAAGATTACATTGGTTAATTTGAAAACATGCCTTATCTCTCCTGTAATTTTTTTTTTCACCCTCATAACCTCCCCCCATTCTTTACCAATTGCCACACTTGAATGATATTGTCTTCCGCTGCACTGGCTATGACCCAAGGTTCAACAGGGTTCCAAGCAAAATCAGCAATCTTGTTGGTATGACCGCCATGAACGAACTGCAATAACACCGGCGGGTTTGTGTTTGTGATTAGTATTTGTGCATAGGATGTGGCAAAGGATCGTCTTATCTTTACCAAAAGCTCCGGTGGGCCATCCTCTGCGTCCTCTGGAGTTTGCTCTTCACCTATCTTGGTCAAGTCCCAAATGTTGACTCGCCTATCACTGCTTGCTGAGGCTAATATGGCTTCATGATGAGGTGACCAGCTTAGTTGCAGCACTTCGTCCTCATGTGTTTCCAAGCTGTGTAATTGGCGTGATAAATTGCGCAAATCCCATAATCCAACCGTCTGATGAAAAAAAATAAAAATTAACGCGTGTCAATTAGATGCAGGTGTGGAGGTTGGCTATGGTATGCCTAACCTTCTTACTAATTTACCTTATCGCCTGACCCCGTGGCCAAGATCCACTCGTTGCTGGGGTTAAAAGCCACACAGTTCACTTCAGCCTTGTGAGCTTGAACGTTGTGAGTCGGTTTATCTGATCCTTCCTTTCGACAATCCCAACTATAGGTATTTTGTCAGTCAACGTAATAGCATGAAATCCGGAATGGAAAAAAAAGAAAAGGAAATATCACATACATCATAAGCCTCATGTCATCCGCCACTGAAGCAAAGATAGACTCATGTTTCATATGCCATGCCACATCCTGTCAGAACGTGTGCCCACACCAATTATTATTAGTCCAGGTTACATCTACGTAGTCGGACTCTGCTAAATCAATCACTTTTGTCTTACCTCTACGCTGGCTGTATGTGCCGTGTATGTACGGTATGGTTCGACATTATTGCTATCTGTGGCAGACGCGATATCCCTACAATTGTGGCATGAATAAAACAAAAAGATTAAGTTTTATAATGCATCCAATATAAAAAGTATCAAAATACTTTTGCAGCACTCGGCTCCGCTAAATTATTGCCTTACCAGTGGCAAACCAAATTATCAAATCCAGCACTAAGCAGATGGTTACCCATAGATGCATGTGGGTTCCAAGCCAAGCCATATCTAATAAAAGTCTCACATAAGCTCATGATAGGTAAAAACATCTCACAACGGACAAGCCATATTTTCGCTTCCTACCCTTCCTTATGATGCCCGGTCAATCGAAGCATGGGCGTACATGGCTCGTTGCGATCTTTGGGGAAGTCGGCATGTTTTGTTCGATCAAACACAAGCACATCGCCTGTTCTGGTCTTGGTGGCAATCACATTAGGGTTGATAGGTTGATAACGCGCCCGGTTGACTTCTCCGTCATGTGGTATCTTTTGTGTGATCCGGACACGCGCCGCACCTAGTTTACACCTGTCATCAGCCTACCAATTCTACAGCGTACTTATGTTTAACATGGATAAACACTATTACCTGCTGATTCTGGAGTTTCAGATTCCGTAGGAAGTTGTACTGACGCTACCTTGATATAATTCGGCTCTTCATCGCTCGTGTGTGTGCCTAGCAGCATACTTTGTACAGACTTGTTACTGTGAAAAAAAGCGTCAGCTGCACAGCGCGTATGTCAGGGTCAGATAGAAAAGAGCTCTTACGAATCAATTTGAGGAAACCATTGGCACGTCAAACTCGGCCATTCGAGTGCGTGTGTCACAACCAGATCGTACAGAAAGGGCGAATTCTTCTTCCACAGTTTGTATTCTTCATTGATCTGCTTTTCGAGATCCACTGGTTGATCGCTTTCTGTCGTGCGTCAATATTATGAGTAGATATTTAGTTAGGAATAGATATAGAAATGGTGTACATTTTATCGATAATTACTAACCCATGGGTGATGCCTGGTTCATTTTGGCAAATCTGTAAAATGTCAGAGCTTGCAAAGCAATCACGGTTCAATATATTATGTACACGCACCACAGCGGGCGGCTTTATTTTTCAAGAAAAAAAAATTAAGGGGCGATGGCGAGTTTAAATTTCTACAAGGGTTTACAGCGTGCAATATTAAATGTATGCATCGTTGCTGCTCGATTTCTGCTACTATGCAATGGATGATGCTCGGTTACTTTGTGTCGGTAGTGTGTCTTCGTCTAATGGCGCAACCTAGAATTTCATTGATGGAAAGGAATAAAAGCAAACTAGTAATCAGGACAAGAACCAGTGATTAAGGTAAGCGTCTCGAAGCTGATTCGCAAAACTTACAATAAATTCAACATATGCTTCCTTAGACGATGTCTCTACCGAGAACTAAGCAAAATGGTTAAAGCTATGTTTCAATCATCATATCATTTGATGCCGAACCTACCAGCATTCCGAGAAAGCCGTATGGATCTGTACGTAATGATACATTTTCTGAAATTTCAAGTGCCTTCTTGCAAAGTGCAATATGAGAGTATCTATAACTATAGTTACGATTAGTGATGATCAAGAATAGTCATAGCCAGAATGAAATTTTGATTCATGCATTTATCAAAAAACTACTGCGACTCGCTATCTTATTACCTGAATTTGACTTCTGTTTCGGCTTGAAATTCCAGAAAAGCGTCCGAATCAGCAGGGTATTCCATCTGACAAGTGATGCCACGACAACGTTAATGTATCGCTTATAATTGTTTCAGCTGATATGAAATACATACATTCCATTCCCCACTCTCTCCGTTGGCAGACAGTCGAAAAAACTGGTCGTTTGGCGATACATGAAATGTAACCGAGTCGCACGTCGAGTCCAAGTCGCTTAAAGCATCTTGCAACCAGTCGCTTTTCATAAGCGTAGCCTGAAGCCAATCAATATCTTGACCCGTAGTCAGTCCAATCACCTCATCTTCCGGTTCCATAGTTTTCAGCATGCATATTTCCACTGCGTCTTTGTTTTCTCCTCTAATCCTCGTATTAGCACTAGATTGATATGAAGGAATCTCAGTGGATCAAGTACCTGAATTCCAAAACGGCACCTTCTCCAGCATATTTGACTTTACATGCATCATTCGAGTTTGACGCTATGATACTAAGACATCCTATCAGAGCTTCTGAGCCGACAGTGAACTGTGGTGGCGGGTCATCGTCGGAGCCCGTATACCGATATTTCGAAAAATGTTCTCTCCGCATATAAGCTGTAGCCTTTATAGAATGCATATCTTGCGCAACAAACGTAATGACTTGTGGATCTATTGTACATGTAATGTACTAGGGGATGTCGAGCATGAGGATCGCTGCATATGGCTTTGAGGAGTACAGGATAGCACGGGACTTACTCCTTTGATCTGAATTGCTTTCAGCATGGTCAGCAATGGTCGAATACTGTTCAGCTCGCCTGAGAACAGTGGTTCCGGCATTTCCATGACCTGAACAACAATGGTCAATTCCTGGTCAACTTGGTAAAACCCTCAGTTTATTGTGCCCTGAATGTCACACAACTCACCATTAGTGAACGCGAGCAGGTTTCGAAACGAATAGACAACCGTCACAAAAAATTGCCAACCCTTTTGGCATTTTGCTCGGCTGGGCTGGGCTTTAACAAAAAAATTTTGGGAGAAAAAAAAGAGCATTCAAAAGCTTGTTCTAATCATTGGTCAGCAAATGGATACGAAAGCCACTGATACTGTTGCCGACGTTGTTGCAGACAACGAGAATGTTGTGATTGACAATGTAGAAGCCGAAGCTGCTGCTGCTGAAGCCCCGGAAAAAACTCAACCGGAAAAAGATCACATCATAGCTTTGGTGATCGATTCCGCTCCATTGCTAAAAGGCACCCCGTTGCGACACCTTGCCGAGCGTTTCTGTACCATTCCTGAAGTAGTATCCGAGATTCGTGATAAGCAATCCCGAGAATATATCAAAAAGCTTCCATTTCAATTGGAGCTTATCACTCCTTCCGAAGAATCCATGAAAGCAGGCAAGTGATTTTTTAGGGCTTGTGAAAGGATTACACTCCAGCAATTGCCTAACTCTCTCTTACAGTTGTCGATTTTTCCCGAAAGACTGGAGATTTTGCAACTCTGTCTACCGTGGATTTGAAGGTATTGGCATTGACTCACATGCTCGAGATCCAAGCCAATGGTGACAAACGCTTGCGAACTGAGCCCGTTAAGGTAAGCTCATTGCCGTAGACTGCCTATTCGCATGCTCAACTGTATATTTATCCAATTGAACCCTCTAGACAAAGGTTCATAACAAACAACCTCGCCAAGCCGCACAAGATGAGTCAAGCATTGATGTCGAGCAAACCAACACACAGGAAGAGGAGGATGATGGGTGGGAAGTGGCCGGTCGAGGAAAAAACAAGTCATACCGTGCACCTCAACCAGTTCAACCAACAGTTCAGGAATCGTTACAAAAACTCAATTTAGAAGAGACTAAGGATGGCGATGAAGAGAAAAACGGAGATGAGAATGGTGATGAGAATGCTGCGGTGGAGGACACTCCAGAGGATGACGATGATGATAGTGACGCTGGCGAATGGATCACGCCAGACAATGTCATTGAGAAAAAAGCAGCAGAGCTCGGACACAAGGGAGAAGGCAAAATGAAAAAGGCGCAAATCATGCAAGCCGCCTGTATTACTGCAGATTTTGCTATGCAGGTGAGTTTTTGCTTGTATACGATCAAATATTCTAGATGTTATACATATGTACTAACGAATCTGTGTGTCTTTGATAAGAACGTCCTTTTGCAAATGAATCTGAACTTGGTATCTACTGATGGTATGCGTGTCAAGCGAATTAAGAACTGGGTCATGCGCTGCCATGCTTGCTACCATGTTACTAGTGACATGGACAAGAAGTTCTGTCCCAAGTGCGGTAATTCCTCGTTGATGCGTACATCATGCAGCACAGATCAATACGGAAATGTGACCTATTGGATGAAAAAGAATTTCCAGTATAATCTGAGAGGCACCAAGGTGAGTTAGGCTAATGTCATGGCGAACAATTTGAGATTGTCACTAATATCTGGGTAGTATAATATCCCTAAACCCCAAGGTGGAACTAAAGCAAACAACATTGTCCTCCGAGAGGATCAAAAGGAATACGTCAAAGCCATGAAGAGCCGACGAAAGCAAAAGCAGGTCAATGCTTTCGATCCAGATTACATGCCAAGCTTCAACATGGCTCCCGGCAAGCAGATCAATGGAAACATGTATGGTACCGACATGATTGGATTTGGTAGAAAGAATCCCAATGCCACATCCAGACGTAAACGATAGATCTGCACACTATGCAGACGTAAATGATAGATCTACACAGATTATTGCAACTCACTCTTTGTTTTTTGTATCCACTCACAAATGTGCATAATGTTTCTTCTTCTTTTCCTCTTCTTGCAAATAATACCTATCAATGACAACACGCCTCTTACATGATGTTTGTTACATGAATCTTTTCGTTATCCGGTGCCATTCTGCACAATGTCACAGTGACGACCGTTCTCGACTTGCCATTTATAGAAACTGTGAAAATATACCGCCAAAATCATGCTATGGCAAAACCTTGGTTGTTTTTCACTCTCTCCTCATTATGCCAGCTTTAGTGGGAGCCGCATGGGCCGCCTATGGCATTGCCGTTGGTGTAAGTTTACTCAGCATTACGTTTTACGCATGCAGTGTCAGCATTGCTAAAATTGTGACGATTTCACTCTGTAGGTGCTTGTCGTTTTCTGCATTGGGTTTACACGCCATTACCAGGACAAACATGAATCCGAACTCTTTGCCACCTTTGTTACCATTGTCGGACTAAGTCTTCTCTTAGCCACTCTAGCATTGCTCCCTGTCGATATCTTTCTGGTTTCGTCCACGGTTGATTATAGCACTGGACTTAAAAAACATTGGGCTAACCCGGACACTGTATACTGGATGACTTTGACAATAGAGATCATTTACTATGGTAAGTGTACCGCATATGTCTGTGACCGAGGATGCTGTGTTCGGCGATTGAACGGTTCTTAATATTTTTTTTTCCCATTGTCTAGTGTGCTATGGTTTGATCGGAGTGTTCACTTTCTTCGTGATACCATTTACATACTTTTATTACGAAGAGTCCGACGACGACTCTACTCGAGGCCAACGAACCGCAGCGGCAATGAAATATACTTCATTCTTTGTTGCCATCAGCGTTATTTTGCTCTTATTGGGCCTGTTTATCAGAACCTCCAACATTCATCACCCCCGATACGACCTTGATTGGTTTAAGCATATTTTGACACAAAGCAGTAAGTTCCATACATAAATGCAAATGATTGGCACTAGCATAGGTAACTCATAAGTGTGCATGATGATTAGATGCAGAGAAAATGGTAGCATTTGTTTTGGCTTGTCTTATATTGGTTGGCATGCTCGTTTTCATCAGTTATACGGTAACTTATTACCCTACGAGTTTCTGCTGTTTTGTTTGTATGCAGGTTGACTAATGCTTATGATTAGGCCCCAGGCTTGTCCATCTTGCCCTTCAATATGATCAAAGGCCGCCGCCGCTTGGAAACGGAAGAAATGGATGTGGAAGCTCGCCTCTCCGAATGCCGAGAGCAACAACGTGCTATCAAACTCAAGGCATCTCCGGAAAGCATGTCGGCCAAAGATCTCCGCCGACTGGAAAATTTGGAAGATGAAGAACGGTAAGTGGGCTAATCGGCTATTGTCAACACTATGACTACTTTTGGCTTGATTGAAGTTATTTACATCCGTTCACACCAGCATATTACTGCGCCGTCTTCGTGGCATTGAGGAAGAAGAACAAAGTTTCTGGCAAAAATTGGCCAAGATTGCCAGACCATTTGAGGTTGGTTATCGATCGACCATCAGTCTAAAAATTTACATGTTGTAGCTAAACCGTATTTCTCATAGTTTGTCATTGGATTGGTCCTATTGGCACTAACACTTGTCATTGTCGTATCGATGTTCTTGACCATGTAAGTAATTGCATTTTCTCTATTATCTTTATTTGCTGCATACCATTTTTAGTGGTCCTCCTTGCACATCACTTTGTCCCCGTGTTCACTAGCACACTAAACCCAAACTAAATTACATCGCGTCTTTCTTGGTAGTATCGACAAGGTGGCTAACTCAGTTTGTGGAAGCAAATGTGGATATATCATTAGCCACCCAGAGATTTTTAATCCCATCAACTACATATTTGTCAAGCTATCGAATGTAAGTGGCAAAATATGGACAGTTCATTGGTCTATGCGCACGATGTTCTAATCGGTGTTTGGTCATTATAGTTTTTCCCACTGGACTATGTGTTCATGATCGCGTTGATCTTGTATTTTTTCATGGCCACTATGACAGGAATTATTACTATGGGTGTGAGATTTTTGTGGGTGCAATTATACCGTATCCAAAAGCGAGCCACTGCCCCGCAGGGGTTGATGTGCTGCACGATTCTGCTCACACTGAGCTTATTGGCTCTGAATTATACATTAACAGCCGTAGTGGCACCGGGCTATTCGCATTTTGGATCTCAAGTTTACGTAAGTCATCGTACTGCCTCAACACAGCCCAGTGGGGTTGTCATTTCGTACTCACTTTTTTACTTGTCAATTTAGTGTAACAGTACTATGGACCATATCCGTAACTGTACGGGCAAGCCTAACTTGATCGTACCTTGTGACATTTATGCACCCACAGGTAAGACAAAGAGGAAAAACAGATCAACGGGGCACGGGGCAGGAGGAAAGGGAAGGGGCTGAAGATCCGTATTGTAAAATTAAAAACTGTTGCTTCGTTCGTTTAGATATCTGTACACCAACCATAGTATCTACCATCATTGATCGGATTATCGTCAACACGCCATTCTTTGGCATGTTCTTTTACTATTCGCAATGGGCATTTTTGACCATTTTTGTATTAGGATTTGTAGCAGCATTGTTTAAGAGTCCCCGCAACAACGTGGACGATGAGACAGATGACCATTTGGATGCTGATGAAGAGCAAGCTTTGTTAGACGATGCTAGGAGACGTCAAAGATACGGAGGTGCGGACCAATTCCGTGATAACCAAAGTCCAAATCCAGTATTAGCTTCCACGGCTGAGCCCAATTCCTCTTAAGCCTATTATATATACTCACTGCATGATTAGCGTGCTATGTATTATTTTTACCAGTTTGCAACAAGTATTTCAACTGCAAGGACCCATTAAAATATTATATATGTATATATAAAAATCATAATATCGTATCATGCAGCTGCAACTGAATTAGGGTGATAAACAGATGGTTAATGAACACCTTTGGATTGGCAGGCTAAGAAGTTGCAGTTATAAACACTTTGTCTTTTTAGTGATAGAGGCTCGTGACATAGGCAAATAATAACCCTGCTAATTCATGTTCTCTTGCTTTATTTATCTAAATTGCTTCTATAGTCATCTAAATAGCCTGTGTCTCGTGTTTGACCTACCAAGTCTTTGGGCTGTCTGATATTGCAAGCACTGGCCATGGCCACGCTGAGAAAATAGTCTCCTCCCCGGATGGAAGGCACTGGCCATGTGTCTTTGCAATTTTTAGCTGGTGTGTAGCGTAATCTATCTAAAAAAAATCGGTACATCGTTGGCCATTTAAGTGTATGGCGTGGTAGTTGATCTTCGAGATGCATAGTTGAAAGATAAGGATAATGATCAACATTAGAAAGCAGTAGCAAGATAATACTCGTTTTTTGGGGGAGGAATTTTTAGACAGGAAAGAGGGCTTATAACTTTGAGAGATCAATTGGAAAGTGATCGTCAGCCGATTCACACGATGCAAAATGGGAAAACTCATACCAGTTTAAACACCATGCGTTGGCTACACTTAGCTAAAACGTTTTTGTGAATTTTTTTTATCTTGTGAGAGGTGAAAGCAAATAAAAAGCTGACGGTTTTTTGTTCAACCACTTTCTATTTCATATATTCCCTTTCCCCCTTCTCGCTCGGCTCTTTAGCTCAACGACTTTACTGTTATAAAGCTCACTGTGCAAGCCCTTTTGCTCTCTCTCACTCTTTCTCATTACAAATACCCCTCCTTCAGTATATACAAATACTGTTGTTGATTAGAGCTATTTGATCATCTTTATTATTTTCGTTCTATAGAAACCAAGGTCACTTGTTGTCGGTAAGCTCACCACTCCTTTTTTTTACACAGCTCCTTTTTGACCATGACTGACTCTCTTTTTTTGTGTATACAGCACTTTGCAAAACCCATGTACTCACCTCTCCATCCAGTTCAACCCGAAATGTCTTTTGACATCTATCGTCAACAACCATTTTCCGATTATAATCCCACTACTGCTGCTGCCCCTAGAGCTTTTGACCAAGTACCTTCTTACAAAACACCACGAAGGTTTAGCTATGCAGATTTGTTGTCAGGTCGTGGTTGCGATACTCCCAGCTTGTCAGACTATGAGCAACACCCGGACTCTCCTGCTACTACAGTTGATTATGATGATTGCCATCCATTGTCAAGACGAAACAGCTTCGTCATGGACGCTATGGCTACAGTACAAGACCCTTACTCCTATATGATGCAGTCTTCATTGGACATTTGCCACCCAGCTATGACTGGAGCTGCCATGACTCCCTGTGATTATGTGGATTGTGGATACCCAGATACCAAGTCCCTGTCTCGTAATGGAAGTGTTTCTTCTCTCTCATCCTCCAATTCATCTCGACCAATGACCCCCGTATCACCGTCTATGCCTGAGATTTATTATATGCAATCGCACATGATGCAACAACCACAACAACCACCTGCAAAGCAATCCAAGTCCAAGTCAACTCGATCTCGCGGAAGACGTGTATCCAATAACCCTGCCCACCCTGCACAACCCACTAAAATGTTTACATGCACCCATAATAACTGTGGAAAGGTCTTCAAGCGATCTGAGCATCTCAAGAGACACGTACGATCCATTCATACGTTGGAAAAACCCTTTGTCTGTCCATATGAAGGCTGTGATAAGCGCTTTTCACGATCAGATAACCTCAACCAACATATTCGCATCCATCGTCATACCAACAAGGACAAGAGCGCCAGCAAGAACTTTGCAGGTTTCATGACCACTTATTTGTAAACATCCACACCGCACTCTCCTTAGCATACTGTCATACAACTGGACTGTTTATATTCCCCTTCTGCTTGCTTTGACCCACTTTCATTACATCCAGAACACGCAAAGACAAAAACAACGACTTGGACTCTTTACACTCCCTTCTTATAATTCACACTCTGTTTTCTCTGGCTTTTCTTTTTTTGTAAATAATCTGTTGCTTTCTTCTCTATTCAAATCTTTAGTGTACGCTTTCAAATTTCTGCTGCTGCGTATAAGGATGTCAAAATTTCATCGCGTGCGGTTGAATGAATGACAAACTTGATTCGTAATACCATTTGCGTTTTCATTCCCCTACGCACCAACATCAGATCTGATTAAAAATTCCTAATAAAAAGATCGTAAAATGACATACTACACAAGAAATTCATCATCATAATAATAATGCACAATCATCGGGAAAAACCTGCTTATAACCCAAAATGTTCACATAGCATGGTATGGTGTGGCTAATAAAAAAAAGCATGGTTCGCTTGAACACATAACATGGTGTTTCGGATTTAGCGGATTTCAAGGCATATCGGTATGAATCATGTTTGCTCACAGCGCGGTAACCTAATCATGTCGTTCCGTTGATGCATCGTACAAATTGTTACGGGATCAAACCAGTTTAGCTGGGTATAATACGGCCAGGCTCCCACAACCGATGAGGTACCAGCATGGAATGCGGGTAAAAATAGAATTTTGATAACACCACTTTGGCGATTACAAAATGGTTGGTCGCCGTAATTGGGTGGTTGATTGGGGCTGGTTGGCTGGCTGACCGGCTGGCTGGAGAGACCAAATGGCGGTGCCTCGTTCCCATGTTGAAAGCTTTACCGATCTGTCCGATCTGTCTCAAGACGGATATTGGCTATAAAAGTGAAGGATCAGCGTGACGGGTACACCTTTTAAAGAGATTAGCATTTCTGCACAACAGCATGCTGGCTTGAGCTTTGTGTAATGTTCTAGTTTCTCATATAACAGCTTTGACCAACAAGTATATTCAGAAGGAGTCTAAATCGACAAACGTTATTGCGCGGACGTGTTCCGAGCTTGTCAAAACTCCAATCGCTCTCAGAACATCGGAATCAATTTGGCAAGCAAAGAGTTCAGAGCAATCAAAAAACCAACAAGATATTTGCTTAAGCCATTGGGAAAAATTTGTTCTAATTGTACCAAAAGCTAGATCTTTGACGTCATGTGCCCTGAGAGAATATTTTCCTTCACTCTAAATAATATGAGGCAACAAACCCCATGACAGACATGGTAGGGATCAACGATGATGGGTTTTTAGTTGAGTGAGAAGAAGTCAGATGCCAATTAAAGCTGGGTACAACCGATAGGCTTAATCTCAGCCCAATGTTACCAATCCAAATGTTGTGCTTAAAACCGGATGCTTGAGAGATTTAAGCTGATTGGTGATACAGTATTAACTAAAAAGTCATGGGGATGTTGGCCACCACTACCTCAAATAGACATTCAGCTCCAGGTCCTTTGCAAAAGGCGGAACGGTCCGAGCTTTAACCACCCCTACTCGCACAAAGCCCTATTGCGGAATGCCCTTTTTAGTCAAAACGGTAAACTCACTGAGATTAAAGATGCATGATCAGCTATCACGAAAATTTCGTCGGTGAGCAACGCGAAATGAAAAGACATGGAGAGAGAGAGAGAGATAGAAGACACTAATAAAAGTGAAACTGATGTGATGGACAAGCACGATCACTTTACTGCTATAATAACCTGACATCCAAGCCCCACGCCTCTCTATGTTTAGTGCCCATAAAAAGATGCAAGCCAATCAGAACAACGCTACCCCCTGGAACTGTAGCACCTCCGTTCCGCAGGTTAGTAGCAAGGTTTAGCAGCAGGTTAACAACAAACAGGAAATTTCGGATATAGACTTGAGGAGAAAGGCATCAAGTCACTTGATACGCTGGACAAACTGTTTAAAAGCGCAGCACTTTTTTATTCCATAACTTTTCTTCCCCATGACCTTTTCTTTTCTTGTCTCACAGCATTACTAGTCATGTCCAATCACTCTATGCCAGCTTCAAATTTCGGTGCTTACAACCCTCCGTTTGTACCTCAAACATCCGCCTCCTCCTATGCCGGTTATCCCTTTTTCGCAGTCCAAGGAGGTAACTCGCACAGACCTCAAGTACCTCAGACTCCCCAGCAATTCATACAACAGTTACAACAGCAACAACAAATATCTCTGCAACGCCAACGCGCCGCCCAACTTGAACTTCAACGCCAAAATCATGAGCGTATGTGTTATTCAATTTTAAAACCAATGTACCTGCCGTACCTAGCATGCCTAACCTTTTATATCATCATAGTCTTCCAACAACAACAACAAACATCACCACCTATGAACCCTGGTAGTCCTGGTAGCTCCAACGGTCGGAAGATGTCTTCCAAGGCTGACCGTCGCGCTGAACATAATGCCATTGAACGTGCTCGTCGAGAATCTCTTAACACCAAGTTCCAAGAATTGGCACATTCTCTTCCAAACCTTCAAAACGATAGACGTCCATCAAAAGGCACCATCATAGAACGAACACTTGATTTCGGTGAGTTTCCAATGTTCTTTACATACTTTGCTAGTAAAGCAAAATCAGATAGCAACAAGCCCAAGTGAACTCAAAAAATTTTTTAACTTATCACCTACTAACCCACCCCCCTTTTTGATATATAGTTAAGCGAACTATAATACAAGAAGAGAAATATCGAACAGAGATTGAACGTCTTCGAGAACAAAACAGCAAACTACGCTCAAGACTAGGTTCGGCTAGCCAACCAAACAGTCCTGAGCCGTCTATTTCACATGCTGGTTCATGGATGGATGAAGCAAGTGACATTCCCCGTACCGCGCCCTGGGCCACAACCAATCCTTTCTCTATGCAAGATAATTATATGCTCTTTGGTGCCAACACATTCCCTGATGCAAGTCTGACAAAGCTCAGTCCATCAAGTCCAGGCAGCGAAGATGACTGCAACTCACAACAAGATGACTTGGACATTTCCAACCTGAAAACAGAAGATACTGGTTCTTTGAGCCGAAAATCAAGTTTCAATCTTTCAAGTACCGCATTGGACCTTAGCAATCCTTATGGAAATCCATTCGCTATGAACGAATTTGGCCAACACACACCATAAATATTGTTGGTGTGAAAGGCTGTGTCAAATATTGAAAAACCACTGCTTGCTAAGCGCACGCAATCAAGCCAAAGACAAACGACACGTTACTTGACAAACCCCAAAAAAGAAAACTTGGAAACTACTATTCCAACATCCAAAATCAACCAGAAAATAAGAAAAAAAAAACTGATATTACTGCAATTTCTGGACTAACTGATGGAAAAAAGGCTCGACCTTATTTTTCCTCAGTTAGACAAGACACAAGCACAATTGTATTGAACGTAATGGTATGTAGTTGAATTGCTCTTGAAGAGTTCCTGCATACCTTTATGATATCAATTGAATCACCCATATTGTTACTTATTTACACATCTTGCACCACCACATGTAACTTTTTTCATGTAACTTTTTTTTGATCTCTCTCCATTTCTTTTTTTGCCATATAGTTTCGCACAAGTATTCTGCTTGCGGCTATTATTCAATTTTCTCATGTACCATATTTTGGTTTTGAAACGAGCACCACCCCTTAAAAGTGCAATAGGACCGAAAAAAGTCATCCTAGTCTCGTTCTCTATGTTATTTTACTGAAGCTTTTTTAGTTTTTTTGCTATAATAAAAAAAAAGTCATTTTTTTGATTCATTACATATGTGCTGCATGGTCGTGCGTTTTGTAAACAACAGTTACAAATCGGTTATAAATTTTTTTGTTCTTCTAGATCGCCGTGTATCGCACACTCTAAGAATGCTCGATCTCAATCCATGGATTTTCTCCCTCGTTTCTTTAAGCAATCTACCCTGTACCCCCGGTACAAAAATGGTCCCAGCGGTGGCTGGTCAGAGCCAGCATTGCCAAGAATACCCGATTTCCCTAAACATGGACAAGGAAAAGTCTTTTGACCCAATGTGTAACTAGAAACGACATTTTATTTTCCAACTCGTGGAAGGCTTTAAAAAACTGGTTCCAATGATTACAACGCCAAACAAAAAGGCAAAGCCGAAGAGGCACCATGTTTTGCCCTGGTGGTGGAACGCTTTGCATAAATTTGTTCATAAAAGTATATTGCCTAGCTCCAGTACTAGAATGGATGGCTGGTTAGTTTACGTACCAAGCATTGCCATCGCACCATAAAAGGGAGCCGTGCGGCCGCAGTTCTGGATTGGTCAAGCGCCACAACTGAAATGTTACATCTTGAATATACACATTTATGATAGCCCAGCCAACAATAATACACCCAAGACAACGGTTTTTTTTAGAGTTTAGTTGCCAAAAAGCACACACCGGACATAATAGTCCACCTATATGGTTGATCGATATTTTGCATAGTTTTACACCTGCACCCCTTGTTTGAGAATGTTCGAGTTCACACACCATATCGTTCATGTGGCTAGAAGGCATGTCTAGCTGTAGAAAAACCATACTTATTCGCGCCAGCTTTTCCTATACAAGGAACCGCAAACCCATGACCCGAATACTAAATTTGAGCGCGTGGAACATCATTTTGCTTCAGTGCCTTGGGACCCACAAAATGATCGCCAATAGCGAAACAACAGCATTGGGAGTACCAGCACTTGGCCGTTTCAGGAAATGGACATTTATGGACGCTCCCGTATGGGTTCTTTATCCAGTAAGATGGGTGCGTGAAAAAAAAACAAAATTGAGAGGAACCCCACCAAAGTTTATCGGTACAGGATCTCGTGCTCAGTAATTACCTGCTTTTTTGTGAGACGAGAGAGAATCTGAAAGAACCTCATCATATATGGACAACATTTGGCTAATTGCCATATTTATTTTTTCTAAAAAAGCCTCTGCCTTATTTTTTTATGCTGTTCTCAGAATAAGATGACAGCCACTGTCAGTCCACACAGGTTCAGACAATTCGCCAACTTTGAGACCAAAAGCGGCTTCTTCAAAGGGTTTTTGCATTTGTCCGCGTTCAAAATATCCCAAATCTCCACCACGCTTGGCACTAGAGCAGTCAGAGTTATTGGTGGCTAAGGCAGAGAGGGTATCTTCTCCAGACTGGATTTTGGTCTGGTAGTCTTGGATGATGCTGAGCGCCTCATCTTTTGTACGTGTGATGTTTTCCTATATAGGTGGGGGAAAAGAGCCCGACTTAGCCGTCATATCAAGTATCACCACCACATATTATTTTTTTGGCTATGTGTGTGCACATACCTCTCTCCACGAACTAGGGCGTCGGGAATCTTTGTGCTTGATTAACAAGTGACTGGCCCTAACGCGCTCGTTTTCGCCCGCAGGTGGTGCGTCCCACCTGCTTTCCTTGGTCAACGTATTAAAATAATAATCTTTGCCGTATGTGCGTGAGTGTCGGATTTCCCAGTTGGCAGGTAGTTCCTATGGGAGAGTTTGGGCCATTAGTCAAGGGATTACTGATTGATTTAGATCTTGCAACGTGTGAATCTTGACGATTCAATGGCCCCAAGCTAGACGAGTCTTTCCGGCATCCAAGCAAGCACTGACTTGCACACTACTTGCACTCACTACACTTATGCACTGCATGATTGTATTAACAGCAAATAATCGCTTACCATTATGATTAAGCAAACTTTGTCCAAGTGAGTTAGCCTCTGGTATCTCCGCTTTGCCTTATAATGGTAGCATATTGTCAGCCAATGAACGATCACTTTTTGTATGTAAAATTCTGTTCCTTTGATATGAAAAAAAAAGATGCGCTTTATTGCATAAAGTAGCTTCTAAATTGTATAAACGATGTGTTCTATATAAAATTACAATGAGAGAGTATCTCCAACTAATGTTTGTTGTTTTTTTTTCTCCCCATGATTTTTAGCTTTAATAGCCATTTTGTGAAGGCGCAAAAAGAACTTGGTTGGCTCACGCTGACGGTGGTTGCGATGGAGATTGTGCAGCTGGTGACTGTAGTCTTGGTGGGACAGGGGTGGTGAAGCCAGCACCAACAACAGGCTTTGCATTGCGTTCAATGAATTCGGTCTTGACAGGAAGTTTATCACTTGCCAGTCGCAGAGCTTCCTTGGCGATTTCCTTGCGCATACCAGCGATTTCGAAAACAACTCGGTTCAAGGCCACTCGGCATGCCCAGTAATCGTTGGAACCTTTTCCCTTACCCATACGAACTTCATTTCCTTTGCTGGAAACTGGGATATCGGGAAATACACGCATCCAGATTTGTGAGCCCTTGACAGGTTTGATTTTACGACGAATGGTATCATAGGCGGCGGTAATTTGCTTGGCCGATAGACGAGCGCCTTCCTTCACTCGCAAACCAAAGTCTCCAAATTCAACTGTGGTTCCCTTTGTTGACCCGCCGATAGGCAGTGGGACCTTTCCCTTTTGTGCCTTGCGGTATTTCGTACGGCGTGGTGCAAGATTGGATCGGAAACGAGTAGCTACTAAAGGCGCCAATGTTCGGTTCAAGCCAATGTTATTGGTGATAGAGGGCCGAGCAAACGTAGATTTGGCGGTCTGTGTTACTACCCGCAAAGTAGAGAAAAGGCCGTTTTGCATGCTCAACATGATTGAGGGGATTTGTTGTTGAATGACACAAAGATGCTTTTGCTTGTAGGGATGAAAATTTGAGTGGCTTGGAAAACTTGGGATTGTGACTCTCAGAGAGGGGTCCCTGTCGGATAATGAATTTGCATAGCGGGTAAGGTCACGTGTGAGCCAGCCAGCGCATCAGTCTAGTTTGCCTTAATGGAGGAGCTGATATTTAAAGTTGTCCTGGAAGGCTGGAAAACACTGAACGGCAACTGACGCTGTCTTTGTGAGGTTATCGGTTCCAATCGTAAGAACAACAAAACACACCATCGCAACTGTGTTTCTCGCCTTTTGCTTTTAAAAACTTGAAACGACTGCACCTGTTTCCGACTCGCCCTTGCTAGATCTCAGCGGGTTAAAAGCTCAGCATGTCAATCAACGGATCGCTTGGGAAGTATCCTGATTCTCTGATGCGTTCAGCATCGCCAAGCGGCAGTACGGCAAGCACTAAAAGTACTGCTTCCGAAGGTATCTTCAACACTACTGCTTTCACCTTTTCTTGGTACAGCTCATATCTAACGCTCGCTGAACTTTCCATAGCTGAGTACGCAAATGATCCTCGATACAGAAAATATGTGCAACTGGTCGAGAAGAATTTACAAACCTTTGATGCCGTGAATGAATGGGCTGATATTATTTCATTCCTCGGTCGTTTGCTTAGAGTAAGTTGATGGCAATGGCAAATGATGGGGACTTGGCTATGCGTGTTTTTTATAACTAATGACCACATCTTGACCAGTCCTTTCAAGCATATCCTCAGTATCCTATTATTCCGCGAAAGACAACTGTCGCCAAGCGCTTGGCACAATGTTTGAATCCAGGATTTCCTGCAGGCGTACATCAAAAGACATTGGAAGTTTATGCATATATATTCGAAACCATTGATGTAAGTTGAGAAATCATCGCCTTGGTCATGACAGGGCATCATGTTGATCTCGTTATGCTCCACGTTAGCCTAATCAATTGGTTCGGGATATGCCACTATGGTCAGCTGGCGTTTTTCCCTTTGTGCAACATGCTGCCACGCACGTAAAGGTAAATATGTCATGCATGATTTCAGGTACAATCGGGCGCACTCTAATTCATTGCCTTACTTTAGCCTCAGCTATTGTCTATCATTGAAAAATATTATTTTAGACTTGGTCATGAGCTTAAGCCCTGTATGCGTGGCCTGGTGATTGCTCTGTTGCCGGTAGTAGAGGAGGAGGGAAGCGAATATTTTGACAAGGTTAGTGATATATGGCAGATACTATGTGTGCCAGTAGTCATCAGAGTTGTGCTCATTGAAATTCTATAGGGCATTTCCATGCTGGATCAACTTGGAAAAATTGTGGAATTAGCATTCTTGAACAGTTGCATATGGCTGGTTCTTATAAACAATGCCTCACTTCGGCTGGCAGCGCTTAATTATTTATTACGTAGATTACCAAAGCTGAACAGTCAAGAAGGTATGTAGAAATCATGGATTATGCTCATAGTCCGTACGTGATTAATTGAATTGTGTGGCATTCTAGATATTGCGGCAGTGCTTGGTGGATCAGAGCATATAAATTTAATGGTGCGAGGGTTTGCTGCAACCTTGGGCGATTCACACCTTTTGGTACAGAGAAATATGCTGGAACTTTTGGTGCAAAATTTTCCGTTGAACGCTCAGTGAGTAACCTTAGACTGTTTGTGTGTTCACTAAGAGTGGTCATTTAACAGTCTTCCTAAAGGATTATTCCTCATGATGAACAAGTACTAATAATGAAGGCTGCGGCTGGAGTGGTACTTCGAAAAGACATGTCTCTCAATCGGCGCCTTTATGCGTGGTTGCTAGGACCTGATGAGACACCTCGTGCCCAACTGAGTTATATTTTGACGCATGGCCACAAACCATTTGTTCAGGCAATCAATGCCTTGTTCACCGCCAGCTTTTCACACAGACACGATAATGATGACGCTGTGTTTGATGTTCAGCGGCCCTACCGCATATTGGTTTCACTCATGGATAAATGGGAAGTGGGTCAACCGGTATTGAATTCCATATTTCTGGATGTAGCCCGCTGTCTGAAAAAGGAATCTGAACTTCCAGAGTTTACGACCGACGTACGGCATACAGCCAACATGTGGCTAGATATGGTGGATCCATATCTGGTATGGTCCAAGCTTTTCCACTTGATGGATACTAGATATCCAGGAAAAGGTTCCAACAGTGCGCTAGATTCAGCCACGTATAAGCAGGAGGTCGACGATCTTTCGTTGATTCTGTTTCTGCTAGAAAGGTTCAAGATGGCAGATGAAGAAGTGCAACAGATGCACATGCCACTCTTCCTCGCTGCTGCTGTTAGAAAATTAGAGGTAGAGGCAATCTCATTATAATATTTTACCATGTTCTGCAACGAGCTAACAAAATCGATCACTAGGAATCTGTAAATAAGCCAACATTTGCATCATTAACACCCAAGACAAACATACTTGTTAGAATCATGTTGACGATTTTGAACCAACTTGCTCCAAGCACACTTCAAGACCGTAGATCTTCCAAACTCAGCATGTCTGAGCATGTTAGTCCTAAAGACGAAACAGAGGAATGTGAAACTTTCGAAAGCGGTCAAAATATCATTGAATATGCGAGGAGCTTTTACGGCATCAAGTCGAGAAAAGACAGTAATTCACTGTTCATGGCTAATGATGAAGATTCACAAAAAGAAGATAGTGGCGATCTGTCAATGGCTTTATTGCCCAAGACGATTCCAGAATCAAGCATCGCCATGTATAATACCCTGCAACCAAAGTATGATCCTGTCCGTGGCTCGATGTTGCTAACCGAAGTTCTTGGTGCACTTGGATCATTCTTAGCCACATACATCAATCAGTTTGTGCTAAACTCAGCAGGTCTGGACCAAATGAAACGAAAAAGTCGCAACCAAACAGAAGGCACTCCCATGTATCATGACATTTATTGCAAAGTAACCGATATTCTTAGCTTCACTGTTAATAGAGTGGTTACTTCGACTGTAGATATGCACCCGTGTGTAGATGCCTTAGTCAACTGCTCTATCACTGGCCCAGATTTTACCTTTGTATCTGCGAGTTTGGAGACTCTGCTTCATATTGCCGATTCTCCCACTTTTGTCAGATCATCGTTGTGGAAAACAGCCGTAATGCACCCACTTATGGCGAAGGTAAGTTATACGTGTATTGTGGCCAAGTCAAATAAGGGGCTGTGTTACTGATATCTCATACCCACTAGCTTTGGAGCTATTTGTCGGTGGATTCACCATTTTATCATGACCGCACTGTAGAACTTATTTGGCGTGTTACAGACCAAGCACATCCACACCTGGTAGAAATGATCATCGCATCTTACCTGGTGGACAAGGACGTGTCAAAGCGTATGGATGCGTACGCACGATTCGGGTTGTTTTGGAGGCTATCGGATGAGAACAGGATGCCAGCCCTCACTTTCTCGAAACCAATGTTTTTGATGCTGGATCTGCTCAGAGACCAATCGCCTATAGCTGAACGACGTGCTGGTGAAACTTGGATCCGCTGCCATTTGCGCAATTATACCCGCCTACTTGATCCCATTATTCTCAGCTTACTAGCCAACCAAATTGTGTGGAGACCAGCCACATTCACCACAACCATCAAGGATAACGAGGACACGCAAACATATGATATCCCCTACTTCCAGAACGCAAGGCCGTTTGATTACGGTGTGTCGTGTTATATGTTTGAAACTTTGGTAGCTGTGATCAAATTTGGAGGCATGGGAGCGCTTCGATCTTTTGCTAATCACCACATCATGCCTCCGGACAAAGTGAGTGACGCATTGCGCGACAAATTATCGGTGGACGTTTTGGACCCGGCTGCAAATGGATCGGATGGTAGCATGTCGTACTTGGATGCGCTTATAGACATCAGCCTGCGGTATATCCAAAGTGAGCCAACAGGATCATCCAGTGCCACTACCAGAGAGATCAACGATAATATCCATGGCCACGCTGCAGAGTTGTTACTTTTAATTGTGACCGATGTTGATTTCATTGATATTGACACCGTAGTCAAGATCCACCAAACATGTTTGGAGAAGCTGCTGTACTGTATCCATGTTAAAAAGCTAGATCCACAAACCCGCTTGTTGCACATTATACATTCAACCTTATCTATATTGGCTACTTTTATCTCATCATCGGCAAAAGGCAACATTGACAATGCTGAAAAGTCGCTACGAAGAAAACTTCAAGTTGACAGTGCGCTCGTTGACCCAATGGGTCAGTTCACTGGTGCCTCTGCATCTCGAACAACCACGGGTGCTTCTATCAATGCTCCCACAACGCCTCTGGCAACGTCCAAGGAAAAATCAGAGCTCGATAGCGGACATCTGCTTAATCCTTCTAACCTGCTCATTCAGAGCGTCACCGACGCGTTCGCAATGCCATCCAATCGGCCCATCTTACAGCACTGGATGGATTTCTGGCTCACGTCCTTGCCCAACCTACGTGGTTGTTTCCGCGATATCATACTGCCTTTACTCAGCTGCATCTGCGACCAAACCACCGCATGTCGACATCAATTTGAACAACTGCTCAACATTCATGATCAACCGCTTGTCGCAATGAGCAACCCGATCGATCTGCCAGACAGTCATATGTTGATGTTTTTAAATGGTATTGAGAAAATGATCATGTTCTGTTTGTTGGATCGGAGCGTTTCCAATACTTGGCAGCCTGGACATAGAAAGACGTTATCAGCATCCAGCTCTACCACTCAAGGATCCGCACATGCTTCTAACAAGCCAGCAGACACATCGGCATTGCAGGGATTTGCTCAGCTTTTATATGGCGATGATGGGTCGAATTCAAGGGAACACACTAATGAGGAACACAATCCTCGCGATACCATATTGTACCATCTTCCTCTCATCCTGCAAGTACTTTTGGAAGTGTGGGATACCTTTGATGCCTCCAAGTATGCGCTACGAAGTGAATCAATAGTTGGCTTTAGCGCCGCTTCTCGACGAGTTCATGGCCGTTTGGAGAAAACACTTGAACGTTTGTACCGTAGTCACAGCACTGATGCAGTAGAAGCGTGCGTGGAGCTGTTCTTTACGTCCAATCCCGAAGCGTTGGAATTTGAGGCAAGTATTTGATGGTGGCTGGTGTTCTTTGATGACATTTTGGTCAAAGCTGGTAAGACAAGTATTGACTAACCCTTGCGTTTTTGGTCTACAGATGTCTCCAGATACAAAAATTTCAACCAGTGTGTTTGATTTCATGCTTTCCGCACCATCCGGGAACCCTCAGCATGTGCTTCCTGTTATCCTGGATGGTATTAGAGCCCGGACCACAGGCATGTACCTCAGCAGATCTAGGATAATCTTGCGAACGGGCAAATTGTAAGTACGATATCCAGGTGGAAAGTGTCAGCGCTACAAGCTAACCATGAATCGTGATTTGCTAACTCCCTCTGGCAGAACGGATACCTCCTTGATGCGGTTTGCCGAAATATACTGTGATACTGTGGTCAGTGCTGAAGAGCTAGGTGGCATGTGGCAGTTGATTCAAACGTTCTCCAGAGACTATTTAGCGCAAACCTCGGCCACCATGAAAGTATTTATTCCCACACTTTTACGATTCTTGACCACGGTGCAAGACAAATCATACGAAAGCTCTACCACCGAAGATCGCCGAGTGCGGAAAGAAGGCCAAGATGTGTACCAACGCGTTCTTGACTATTGTATTTTAATTGCTGGCCGATCATTTGACCAAGGTATCTGGTTGCGTCGAACCAATGTTTATGAGCGCGAAGAAAACGCATCGTCCTCTGAGAAATTGACACTGCACGATTCCATTGCCACTGACATTGGACGCAGCACCATATCTGGAAGCACGGTCAGCGATATGGAGAAGCGTACAGGCTGGAAGGCAAGAGAAGACACCATGATCGATCAGGCAAGTGATGTATTGATAGGCTAGGTTTGTAACAGAACACGACAGAATAACACCATAATGTCCTCATCAGATCAATATGTACATAGCAACTTCGGTTATACCCAAACTCAAACACCTAATTGCTGATCAGGACAGAATCAACTCAGTTCTGAATAATCTTGTGTATTATGTCATTGGCCCTGCTCTCAAGACCAAACCTAGGTATGATGCGTATGACGATGTTGCCGATACTCGCACACAAATTTAACTAAGCTACTATTCTAGTCTCAGCAGGATGGCCGTTATCATAGATCAAATAGCTGAGATGGCCAAGTTGACGTTTACATATCGGATCTGGAGAAAAGAGGTGTGGGATTTGTTTCTCGACAACCGATTCTTTTATATGAGTGCGAGCACGGCGCAAAAATGGAGAGTGATCCTGCAAACCGTGATGTCGTCCGAGAAGGAACGGTTTGTGGAAGTGGCCAACCGCATTTCTACTTCTCCGTCCACAACGCTTTTCTCTAATCGCGAACAAGAGGCACACGCCAGAGCGCTGAATTTGCGTCGACTGACCTTCATACTATTCACTGGTACCACTGATCAGTTCATCTCACAACTTCCTATTATCCAAGAGAAATTGGTGGAGTTGCTTAAATTGGACCACAATGAACTCATTCACGTCGAAATATACCTATGTCTGCGTGTGATGCTTACGCGCTTTTCACAGCGGCATTTGACCAATTTTTGGCCGGTTATATTGACTGAAATGGTAAGAGCATGATTGATAAAGAATGTTGGATACAATGAAAGTGGCGGCTAAAGATGACTACTCCTTTAGATGCGGTTGTTTAATTCGTTCCTGGATAACGGACTGACAGAGAAGCCCGAAGAAGCGCAAATCGCTCTGGCGGGCTGCAAATTCCTTGATTTGTTATGTACACTGGAAACTGACACCTTTCAAATGTAAGTTATTCCAAATACTAAAGATAAACCATTATTGCTTATCCAGCCATGACCTTACACGAGCTAAAGTGCCTACAATACTCATTACACGTTTCCCAACAGATACCAATGGATCTTCATTCGTGATGATATTGACGCTCTGCTGCAAAAGCGAGAATCATCTCCTCCTATCATTGATCGTTTTGCAGAGAAGCTAGCATCCACGTCGATTGACTCAGATCCTGCTCATACAGATCAAAACAACTATGCTCCCAATATTGATGCTTCTAGCGGGGAGCGCAAGAGACCCATGCTGACCATGCGTAATATCAGCAGTGTGCATCAATTAGAATTCTTTGTAAATCATCTTAGCTTATACGTCTACCAAGCTAATCTCTCGCTTGCTCCTCCTGATATGATGTTTATCATGGGGCTCCTCCAAAACGATCTTTTGGATGGAGATATGGATCAACGACCTTGATACACTTTTTTGCATCGAATAAACACAGTCACAATATTTTTCAATGACCGATTGGGTGGGTTTTTTGCTCAGGTTGAGCAACCGCAGTGATCTATCAAGTGTAGGTTGCATTGTCATGTCAGATTCACCAAAGGTAGAGTACAAATGTTTGAATTAAATTTGGCAGTAGTAATCGGACTTCATTGATCAACCTGGAGGATGCATACTGACTAGTGTGTTTTACAGAAACAGTTGGATCAAGACGATGACGACAAGTACGTCCCATATGTTCCATTGAAGCAGCGTCGACTCGAGAAACTGCATCAATACGCTTCACAGCGTCGAGTACCAGAACCCACAACACAACCAGAGAGCGATTCCGAAGACGATGCGCCAGCAGCCGGTCCAAAAGCCGCCATGAGCTTGTTGGACCAAGCAGCTGAAGTCCGCAGACAACAAGCACTGCAAGGTACGAATAACGACCTCCTAATAAGAGGCCATTACAGTTGCCGCCCATCACGCTACTAACAAAAGTAATGTAATATGAACTACAGAAAAGACAGAAGAGCAAAAGCGGTTAGAAGAAGAACGCAAAATCGAAGAAGCTCAGGCACGACACAAAGCGCTCGTCTCAGTGCAGGAAGCGGCGGCGGGTATGCAGTACACTGAACCAATGAAAACATCATGGGTACCACCAAAACACATTCGTGAGCAACCCGAACAAGAGCACGAAGCAATTCGACAGAAATTTCACATTCTTCTTGAGGGAAATAACCCAGTGCCTCCCATCAAGCACTTTCCGGTAAGTTTAGCAATGACCAGTTGAAGGTTGATGTGAACGGTTCAAGCGAAGACGCCACCACAAAATGGACGAGTGAAGTGCCGATCACAACTGATACCCAGATCGGCCGTATATTTAAAAAATAATGGCTAATGTACTGACACAATGTCATGAATTTCAGGAAATGCGGTTCCCAAAACCAGTTCTAGATTATTTGCGGGACAAGGGAATTCACAAACCAACTCCTATTCAGATCCAAGGGTTACCGGTAGCGTAAGTATCAAGCCCTACCGTCATTCATTGTTCATAATTCCCCCATTATCTGATTGCAAAAATTGCCATTTTTAGACTTGCTGGCAGAGACATGATCGGTATCGCGTTCACTGGTTCGGGCAAAACATTGGCCTTCTCATTACCACTGCTGATGCTGGCTTTGGAAGCTGAGCTCAAGCTACCGTTGATTCAAGGCGAGGGCCCAATTGGCATGATTATCTGTCCATCGGTAAGTGGGGGGAAAAAAGGCTGGGACTTGGCCCGGGTTCTAGTTTGATATTTGGTGGTAATTGGTAGCACTAACCCCGACGTTTTACAGCGCGAATTGGCCAGACAAACGTACGAAGGCTTATGTAATATGGCAGATTACCTGGCTAAGGGCGGATTCCCGCATTTACGCACCCTCTTATGTATGGGTGGTATTGATATGCGTGAACAGCATCACGCGCTGGCTAATGGTGTGCATATGGTGGTAGCCACTCCAGGCCGACTGCAAGATATGCTGACCAAACGCAAATTTAATTTGGATTCGTGTAAATACCTATGCATGGACGAAGCCGATCGCATGATTGATATGGGATTTGAAGAGGATGTGCGAAATATCATGTCTTACTTTAAGGTAAGCGTGCGCAAAAAAATAATTTCACCATAGAACAAAAAATTGTTTCAGTTGGGTTTTGTTCTATTGTAACTTTTTGGTCATTTGACAAATCATGGCATCATTTTTCCGTTAGAGTCAACGCCAAACACTGCTATTTTCAGCTACCATGCCCAAAAAAATCCAGGACTTTGCCATGTCGGCACTGGTGCAACCGCTTGTGGTCAACGTGGGCCGTGCCGGTGCTGCCAATCTGGACGTCATACAAGAGGTCGAATACGTCAAACAAGAAGCTAAAATCGTGTATCTTTTGGAATGTTTACAGAAAACCCCTCCACCAGTAAGTGTCCACACCCCTTTTCCGACCACTGCCCCTGTAAAAACCCACGGAGCCATTTGCTGCCATTTTGTCAATGCTTATCATTATGATGTGCTCATTGTCATGATATCTTGCTATGAGGGGGGGGGGTCCTTAAATATATCCTATTTAATTCTAAACCACCTCCATTTCTTAGGTACTGATATTCGCTGAGAATAAGAATGATGTAGATGATATCCACGAGTACTTACTGCTTAAGGGTGTAGAAGCCGTGGCTATTCATGGAAGTAAAAGTAAGTTGAAATGTGGCTGCCATAGAACAATCTGTTTGTTTCCATCCCTTTTGAGGCTCTCAAATTTTTTTAACTCGTCCCACTAAACCCCATTTAAATTTCATTGCACTAAATCATTTACTACCCATCCTGGTTAATAGCTCAAGAAGAACGTGAATTTGCTATAAGGTCGTTCAAAACCTACAAGAAAGATGTGTTGGTGGCCACCGACGTTGCGTCTAAAGGTCTAGATTTTGCGGAAATCCAGCATGTCATTAATTTTGATATGCCCAAGGAAATTGAGGATTATGGTAAACCAACGCAATGGGAGATTTAGAGCCGGTTATTTCCGCTTTTTGTACTAACTTTCAATATTAGTTCATCGAATTGGGCGTACTGGACGTAGCGGGAAAACAGGTATCGCAACAACATTCATCAACCAAAATTGTTCTGAGCAAATCAGGTTGGATTTGAAGCACTTGTTAAGAGAAGCCAAGCAGCGTGTGCCACCGTTCCTTGAGGCATTGGAAGATCCCAGTGAAAAGCTCGGTCTGTCCGGAGGTAAAATTTCCCCATTGTTGGAATGTTTATTAACGGATGTTCCATGTCGTAATTTAACTAACCCATGGAACCGCCCCATTTGGGATTTTTGTTCTATTTTTTTTTTCTCTTTCTCGCAGGATGTTCCTTCTGTGGAGGTCTAGGCCATCGTATCGACAACTGTCCCAAGTTGGAGCAGCAACGTAGACAACAGATGAGCTCTATGACAGGAGGTCGAGGAGGAGGAGGAGGTGGTGGCGGTGGAGGCAATTGGTAGTGCCCTTACAAGTTCAATATAGAAATCAGAATGCTAGTATTCCATGCTTTTCTATGGAGAGTTTTGTTCCAATGACGCAATAATGAAAGAATAATCCAAAACGAGATTCTATGAGGCTGCCTTTCCTGCCTTAAACTATGCAAATCTTTTCAGTCTCAGTTCTCGATATGGTAATTTTGCTCAGAGACAAAGCCATCTTGCTTGCGGCCCGCAAAGTCTGATATCAAAGCGTTCTATGGATTTCCAGCGCAAAGTTTTATATAGTTATTGCCTTTTTTTCTTCCCCCAGCTAATATGATTCGTTCTTTCTTTTCACTTTTATATCATATTTAAAAAAATCAACTCTCCAATGTCCTAATCGTTATGTCTTTGCCACCAAACACATCAACACTGTCAACGTCTCAACCCGATACGCAACGTGTGAAAGAACTTTTGGGCAGATGTGGCTTAAACCAATATTATGAACGGTTTGCAGAGGAAGGCTTCGATCAGCTAAAATCTGTACGTAGTTATATCCATGGCACTGACTTATAGCCCAACCGCTCGACTAATCACACACATATATATATATGTATTTATTGTAGCTATTTGATATTACGGAAGCTGACTTATCAGCGCTTAACGTCAAACGGGGACACCGCAGAGTACGTTTATTTCATCATGTTTATATTACGTTGAATATGGTCATTTTTATATCTCGACTCACCGTTTGCGTCTTATTTCTACTCTATAGCTGCTGCAACGAGAAATTGCTAGTCGCAAAGGTATCCCGGTTGATCAACCTTTACTCGTCGAACCACAATTTTCACCCAAAGAACGTGAGTTTATCTTTTATATATTCATCTTTTGGATTTAAAATGAAAATTATCTAACAAATTTTTCTTCATCCAATAATATTTTTCCAATAAATCTAGACCTTTCACCACTTACCTCAGCATCAACTTCGGGTTACTCGTCTATGGCCAGTTTCCATCCTAGCCATGACCCGAGTGTATCATTAGACTGCTCTAGTAGCATATCCTCTACCGAAGAGGACAACTCCTCTAGTTCACCATTACAAAAACGCAAATATCGACGACATGCTAAGCCCGACAAAAACGCCCCTATTAAACCTCCTTCAGCTTATGTTATGTTTTCCAACGATGTCAGAAAAGAGCTCAAGGATTATAATATGTCCTTTACTGAACTAGCACGTATTGTCGGCAACCGATGGAAAAACATCGACGCCGAATTGAAAGAAAAATATGAGAACGCTGCGAATATGGCTAAAGACGATTATTTACGCGAACTATCAGATTATCAAAAAACTGATGAATATAAGGTGAGCAAACTTTCGCCTTGACTTTATTACCATCATAACATATTTGCTGAGACATCGTATGTTAAATTTTTGCCTTCCACCAGCACTATCAAAAATACTTAACCGACTTTCGGTCAAAGCAAGATGCCGCTGCCCGAGCTGTTGGACGACCTCGCAAGAGGGTAAAGACTGAATCTCCAAGTAGTGGATCTATTGCTGATTCAAGCTCTAACGGAAATGGCAACGGCAACGGAAACAGCCATTCCAGTAACGGCAACTCCAGCAATGGAGGCAGCAGTGGATATTACAGCAATGGATATTCAACCAACGGCACAAACCAATCAAGTATGTCATCTGCCACCACGCCGAATTTTTTCACTAGTAAAGCAACTGCCGATGGACGTTTGAGCACAGCTAGATTAGCAGCACAAGATGCATACTACAATCGCATATCGTCTCAACCATCGCCTAATAATGGTAGCCAAGCGCGCTCTAGCGCCAACAGTCCAGACACACCAACGGCGCCATCATCGCATGCTGGTTCAGAAGAACCGGTGTTACGACCCGTGCGCACTGTTGTGCCCGAACCACATTTACAACAGCCTCAATCAGATGTTAGAAGCGATGACTATGATAGTGCTGAACCTGGTCGCAGTCAGTTCTCAGACGAGCGACCGTCTACACCTCGAATGCGTCGTCACAAGTCATTCCATTTGAGAGGATAAAATACCACACAATTGCATATGTAATTCATTCGGCTACAGTCTTATGGCCGTCTACCTCAAATCTCCCCAACCTCCCGCTTTTTTATTGTATATATTTTTTGCATTCATACACTCTGTCTATAACAACTCTCTGTATGTAGCTGTATAAATTTGAAAATGAAAGGAAGAAAAAAATATTCAAAAGACAGATGTTAATTGTTGCATCCTCTTTGATTTTCTATAAACCTCTATAATATCCCAAAAAAAAATGCGAGTCTTTCGTACTTGTAATAATATATATCGCATTTATAAAGTATAGTCATCCGTGTGCGCTGTTCCATCAAGTTATTAATGACAAACGTCAATGTTACTTATTGAACTTGTACATACACACATATATGTTGCTTGGACACTCAGTGGTTCTATCAACCAATATAGTTTCTATCTAATGATAGTGCACTTGCCCTTACATCCGTGCCAGCTGTGTGTCTACGTCTGTGGTACATACAGCAACCCATGTCAATTGCCCTTAAATGTTAAATTGCAGCTGGTGAAGAACGAGCATTCTTGAGATTTCAAACTCCGTATGATCCTTACTGTACATAGTTTTTTTTACGGCGCCAAACCGCTCAGTTTCTATTTATTCCCTCGAGCAATGACCACTGTGCATTTCCACCATGCCTTTTGGTACCGGCCGACCAAGATGGACGACTACAAAAACCCGCCAGATTTCAGAGCTGGACTAAATGTCTTGCATGAGCGGCTGGCCCACTCTGAGCTGGAAAACCAAGATATTATCCGCCACGTTCGCGCTCGTATTGAGTCTGAGCGAGTGTACGCTGAGCATTTGACGAGCTTAGAGACCATGGAATTTTTAAGCCATGTTCAGGAGACCGGCCTGTCACAATGCTTCTCCATGATTCGCCGTGAAAGTACTGAATTGGCTTCGTCACATCATCGTTTGGCTCAGGAAATTGCAACCATGGTGTTACAACCTTTAATACGCCTGGAGAACAAGTACAGGCGGGTAACGCAGAGCGGCTTCGACTCTATAGATGCTCAGATTCGCCAATTCGAGGTTTTGTTCAAGCCACTGCAGAAACTACGCCAGACTCGAGACAAGCGGTTTGTCGAGGCAGAAGCATTTCTTGGCTCAACGAGTGAAAGCGAGACCATTGATTGGGCAGGTAAATCCTTTTCTCGAGCTCAATTCGGCAAAACCATGGCAAGCATGAAATCGTCTGTCCTCCCTATTGAGCCGGCTGGCCATCCAGTCTCAATTTCTTATGATACCTTGATTGAATACTTGATCAAAAACAAAATTGCTGGTTCTGAACGCGATGCTAAGCAAGCGATCGATAGGTTACTGGATTTGCATGTTTTGCAGGCAATTTCCAATCAGGAGGAGGATAACCAAAGTCAGTATCAGTTTATAGACGGAGAAGTGAATATCCATCCCATCAACCCCACAACTCCAACGTCCAAAATAACTGGAATTTTAAGTATGTGGCAACAACCCAGTCAAGATGAAAGTACTCGCATTCGACTTGTTAGCAATTACGAAGCTGCTGACGAAGCTCTTCGAGCAGCTGTAGAAAAGGCGGACGGTATGCGACTCATCGTGGAAGAAGCCATGTTTGCTCATCTAGACGAGATGGAGAACATTGAGTTGGAAAGAATACGAGGCTTGAAGCAAGGTAAGCAGTAGCAAAATGTATGTTTTGCTATGGAAATTTCGAATTTTCTGACAGCCATGCTCTCCTTCAGCTTTCACAACGTTGGCGGCTACCATGTCCAATATTATTCCCAATTGCAAAGACATTTATGATCGCTTGATGCTATATCAGGAAACGCTTCGACCCGATGCTGATGTACAGTACATCGTCGAACAGTATCGAACGGCACGCTTTTGCCCCAGACCGATTTTGTATTTGGACTATTATAACAGACCAACCACGGGTAAGATAAAGCGCTTAAGGGACACTAGTTTCGGATTGATTTGGCACTAATTTTCGCTTTGTGACAGATCGAAATTTTGGACTTCCGCTCGAGACAGTCACCGAAAATGCCGATCTTCGAATACCAAAGATCATGCAAGAAGGCATCCAACAACTAGATACAAGTGAGTTTAAATGGTTTTGAGTTGGGAGTTTGAACTTGCCCTGTTGACTGAACTTTTGATATATTCTTCTTTCATAGTCAGCTCCAGGCTGTTCGATGAAGGTATCTATAGTTAATATATTATTGAACCCTGCATAATAACTCCCCTTGTAATTTTTACTAAAAACCACCCCCGTTTTCATGAGCAGAGATCTCAGTGATGTGGACAACAGATGTGCCCTTGGATAGGGTTCATGAAGCCAGGGCGGAATTAAATGTTGAAGATAGCAGTATTGATCAAGACAAGCTAAAAAAATATGATCCTTTGTTATTGGCGTCTCTGCTACGGCTCTATCTCCAAGAACTACCAGAGTGTTTGTTGACGTTTGATTTGTACGATCCTGTAAAGGTGTTGTACGCAAACAGTAAGTTGCACATGCAATTCGGCATTCAGCGGCTTTACTTGGAGAAACTCTAAACCTTTTCTTTATTTCATGCATATGATAGGCTCCCTTGATACCGATACGCGGATAAAGTCTATTTCTAATTTATTATCGACGCTGCCTGCCTCAAATTATCAGACCACGGAATTATTATTTAGACATTTACATAGGCTGACGGCTGGCTGTCAACCGCCAATCAATGAAATGCTGTCAAGCAAACTGTCAATTGTGTTAGGGCCCATACTGCTGCGACCTAGAGTTGATAGCACGCTCACCGTACATGACAAATGCCCTCACCGACTGGTCAAAGATCTGATAGACCATTGCGATAACATTTTTTCAGAAACAGCACATGAGTCGCACCAAAATAACATCCATCGTACTGCTTTGGTTGCACCACACGATTATACCAACACCCCTATCCCTACCCGTCGTAATACCATTTTATCTTATTTCAAAAGCTCTAGTAAATCGGCGATGGACGAGCCCATCACCATAATACCCACAACACCTGCACCAACTATGTCATCTCATAAACCAAGACCTCCCATTGCCCCCCCTAGATCTTCGACTCTGTTTGAAATGGATGGCCGTGGATCGCCCAGTAAGGAAGTATTTCGAAGATCAAGCGATACATCTTTGATAACCAAGCGGCCTAGCATGTCGACCTCAGTGTCGACCAGCCAAAGCTCTGGCTCAGTTGATATGGACCCAGCGCCGACCATGATGTCTCCAATTAGTATAGATAACATTGATGCATTTTTTGATGACGAATAATACCCAGATATTCAGAATGTCTACTAGTTTTAATTAAAGTATAACTGTTATCTCAGTTTTTTTTTCTGAAAGGAAAAAAAAAATTTAACTGGTGTTAAGTCCACACTTACTATGACTTTTTTGACCCTGAACCACTTATTGTTCGCGGTGCAAGGTACCCTGTTCACTTGTGACTCAAGCGGAGGGGCAGCCCTTTCAGATTTTACCATTTTTGTCACAAACAAAACCGATTGGTGCTTTAGAGAGATAGTGGAGGCTCACCCAGCGGGCTTGGTGGCTCAGGAGAGTTGGAATAAAAGAGTGGTTCAGGGCATAGGCTTTTTAGGTTAGACAAAAGCAAACCATATTTGTGTGCAAGATGTGCTCATTATCTATCTATATTTGCTCCAGGGAGGCATTGTAGCTGATTGAAGGCCATGTTTTAAGCGCTTTTCAAGATGAGTAACTATGGCGAATTCGCTCTTTTGGTTTTGAAACTAATTTTTCAAATTCACCCTCACGGCTTTTAATAATCCGTTAATGACCAATAATATGTCGTGGATTATAAAATTTGTACAGATGGTGTGACAGTCACAATCTTGGGGAGGTGGAATCCATGTGGTCGGGAGTTGGAAATCAAATGAGCTTAATTGCTGACCCATCTCACAATATAAAAAGCTTTCTCAAAACGAGCCCTTTCCCCTCATACAACAAACCCAACCCAATTCATTCTTTCCAATAGATTATATCTATAATATCTTTATTATAATCTGATAGGTCAGTATGACGCCTTCACTGTTGACCTACATTACAAAACCACATTTTGAACGGGAGAGCAAACAATCGCCTCGGCCTCCCCTAGTACGACAGCGGTCAAAGTCAATTCCATGGGAATCCACTCCTAGACCGTTTGATAAGTCCAACGACGACTTGTTTAGAGGCGTTGACCATGTTCTACTGCGCAATCCTCTACCCGCCACTCAAGCCGAACCTTTGACACCTCCTCAGCCTGTTTTGGACACGCAATCATGGGAGCGCACCCTAGAAAGGAGCATCAAGAGCATCGTGTCCATCAAGGCAAGTCATGTGCGCAGCTTTGATACGGAAACTGCAGGTAATGTATCTCAAATAGATAATCAGCAATTTATTGACGTACAAAACGAGCTAATAGTACTTTAGGTTCATACACCGCCACGGGCTTTGTGGTGGATGCTAAACGCGGATTGGTGTTATCAAACCGCCATGTTGTTTCACCAGCCCCTATCGTGGCTCAAGCCGTTTTGGTCAATTACGAAGAGGTCGACCTTAAGCCCATCTATCGTGATCCAGTCCATGATTTTGGTGTGCTCCAATTCGATCCCTCCAAGGTCAAGTTTATGGATTTGGAGGAGATCCCTTTAAGTCCTGAACGGGCCAAGGTGGGTTTGGATATCAGAGTGGTTGGTAACGACGCTGGTGAGAAGCTCAGTATTTTGGCTGGCACTTTGGCCCGTCTCGACCGCAGAGCGCCTTTCTATGGCACAGGCGAGTACAATGATTGGAACACTTTCTATATTCAGGCTGCATCTGGCACCAGTGGTGGTTCCAGCGGTAGTCCTGTGCTTGATATTCATGGTCATGCCGTGGCTTTGAATGCCGGTGGTGCCAGTAAAGCTTCATCCAGTTTCTACCTCCCCTTGGACCGAGTAAAGCGTGCTTTGAAGTATATTCAAGATAGCCTTCCTGTTCCCCGAGGTACTCTTCAGACCGAATTCGAACATATTCCTTACGACGAAGCCCACCGTCTAGGTCTTCGCAGCAGCGTTGAGCAAAAAATTCGCAAGCGCTTTCCTCAAGAAACTGGTCTGTTGGTCGTTCGCCAACTGCTACGAAACGGCCCTGCTGATGGCATTCTGATGTCTGGCGACATTCTCATCTCATGCAACGGGAACTTCACCAGCAACTTTATCGATTTGTTTGCTGTCATTGATGATAGCGTGGACAAGGATATTACTTTGACCATCTCTAGAGCCAGTCACTTGATGCAAGTCACTCTTAAGGTCCAGGACTTGCACTCTATCACTCCTGATCGCTTCGTTGAAGTGGGCGGTGGTGTTGTCAATGAGCTGTCTTACCAATTGGCCAAGTCCTATGGCATTCCTGTTGGCGGTGTGTATGTTGCTTCATCAGGTCACATGCTCGCCACTGCATCCGCATGGAGAAAAAGCGTGATCGTGTCAGTCAACAACGTCCCCACCCCGCATCTGGATGACTTTATTAATGTCATGAAGAACCTTCCTGACGGAGCTCGTGTCCCCATCAAGTATTGGACTCTCTCCAAAGCTTACAAGCACAAAATCATGCTAATGCACGTTGACAAGCATTGGTCACCATTTAGAGTAGCCAAGAGAAACGATCAAACTGGCTTGTGGGAGTACCAAGCTGTGGAATCTACTCTTACAAAGTTCTACCAACAGCCTGCTACTGCCAGCTTCCCTGTTTTGGACTCTTCCTTGAAGTTGGCTGAGATCCTTCAACCCTCTCTTGTCCATGTCGACTTTAACCTTCCGTTTTTGATTGATGGCATTAGCAATACTCACTACTATGGAACCGGAATTGTCCTTTCCACCAATCCTCCATTGGTCATTTGTGACAGAGATACCGTTCCTATGGCTATTGGTGACATCCATATCAATTTTGCTAACAGCATTAGCTTAAATGGAAAACTCGAGTTCCTTCATCCTTTCTACAACTATGCTTTGCTATCCTATGATGCATCGCTGATCGGTGATACTCCTATCAAACCTATCAAGATGTCCAAGAAGTCCTTGCGTCAAGGCAGCTCCACTACATTTATTGGCCTTTCCGGTGACCAAACCCTGTTGATGAAGCATACCACTGTTTCATCCACTGGAAATGTTGGAACAAGGGAATGCTCGCCTCCTCGCTGGCGTTCGATGAATGTGGAGACCATCAAGGTGGACGATAGTATTGCCAGTCAAGGTGGTGTGTTGGTAGATGAAACCGATGGAGGTGTGCAGGCTCTTTGGCTCAGCTTTTCTTCGCAGAACGACAGTGGCAAGGATGTCCAGTTCATGTCTGGTCTTCCAGTTGACGTGGTGCAGCCCATGATTGAAAAGTATATGGCTGGAGATAGTAGCATTCGTGCTGTGGATGCTGAATTCTGGACTATGGGTGTCTCCAGTGCTCGCGATCTCGGTGTGCCTGCCAACTGGATCAAAAAGATTGAATCTATTGAGGGTTCCAAGCACAAGTTCTTCTACGTATTGAATCTCACGGACGTTTTGAGTCCGTGTGCCAGCATTCTCAAGGTCGGAGATGTCGTTTTACAAGTCAACGGTCAAGTTGTCAACAGCATGGCTGACTTGAATCGACTAATGGATACCGAGGTAGTTGAAATGGTCGTATTCCGCGACATGAAGGAGCTCACTTTAAAGGTGCCAACCACCCGATTTTCAGGAATGGAAACAGAGCGGATCATTGGCTGGCAAGGTGCATTGATCCAAGAACCGTACCGAGCGGTTCGTGAGCAAGTCTCAAGAGTGCCTGGTGGTATCTATGTTTCTTGCACTTTGTATGGATCACCTGCTTCTAGTGCTCTTCGCCCTGGTGTATGGATTACCGAGGTACAAGGAAAACCGGTCACAGATTTGGATTCGTTCATTGAAGCAGTCAAGAATATGCCTACTTCCCCCGCTTATACGCCGGTGTCGGAACGAAGCTCTATCAGCGAACCGGCTACTCCCTTTGCTGGTAACGATGACGATGATCTATTCAGATCACTTGAGGAAGATCATGATGTTGTCGCTGAAGGCTATGTGCGTCTGAAAACCGTCACAAGACAAGAAGATACCACCATTGGTGTCATGAAGTTGGATAACCATTATTGGGGACTTTGGCAAATTACTGCTGATCGCTCCGCACCTAGCGGTTGGGTCTGTGAAAACATGTAGAGTGTACCATTTTCTGCTTGTGTATGATAATATTGGATTTCATATTCCGTTTGTATTTTTTTGTTCCCCCTTCCCTCTCTCCTTTTGTTGTATTTCCTTATTTTTTTTGTATGTCGTCTCTATGCCCATATACCTCGTGGTTTTATTAGCATTTTGACATGCCCTCCAGTAGCATGGAAAACCGTATTAATCATCATTACGGCATAGAGTAACCCAGATAGCGTTCAAATCATTTTTGTTAGAATTATTATAGCTCAATAGCATTGCTGATATCAGCATATATAAAGAATAAACGATTTTGAGCACAAAACAAAATGTCGGTACATATTGCTGCTATATGCTGACGGTGATAAAGCGGGGGATAACTGAAATAGATCATATACTGGTTTTTCAAAGTGGAAGCATGTATAATTGTAAATAGGATCTGCCACTTCAGAAACCTGGTAACATCCTGGTTGCTTTTACATTGAAATTATCTCTAGCAACATAAAAAGGTTTCAATGCAAAAAAGAAACATACTGTAAAATAAGTCGCGCCGATATGAGGAACCTGAAATGTCAAAATATTGGGAACAGAGATCAACGCTTAGCGGCTGATATGAGCTACGGTTTGAAACCTCGGAATAATTAAGCCAATTATAACACATGGTTTATTATTATCACATATATACGTTATTGAACAGTTTTCGGTAAAAGCAATAAGCTCAAAAGCTCATCCTCCGATAAAGAAATCCATTGGGTAGCTTTGCCTTTTTAACCGCGGTAGCACCTGCAGTCAGAGTAACAATAGACCCCAGCGCCGTAGTAAGAATAGCAATCATTGTTGCTCCAGCATTCACATCCTTGATTTTTGTGGCCGCTCGTGAAGCCAGCGGGAAAGCCAATGATCATGGCTAGGCAGATACAACAGCAGAGAGCAGTACAGAGTCTTCTTTTCCAGGCCAGAGTTGTATCTTGAGGCGTGTACCAACCGCGAACTCTTTGACTTTGAGCTGCCATATAATTAGGCGGAGGTTGCGAGCTGGGATCGCTGTATTGCCCATAACCAGCACCAGTATTTGCATCTCCTCCGGGTGCTGTGGCATTATAAGAGCTGTTATAACCTTCCTTGCTGCCGTCGGTATGGGCAGCCTCAGGATATGCGCCGGTACCAGTGCCAGTATTACCGTAACCCGTACCAGTGCCAGTATTGCCGTAACCCGTACCAGTGCCAGTATTGCCGTAACCGGTACCAGTGCCAGTGGTAGTGTCGCCATAACCGGTTCCAGCGCCAGATCCTCCATAAGTTGCTGACTGGCCATAGTCTAATTTGCGAATCGTTAGCTCAGTGACTTCACAGGTAATGGAAAAATTTAATCGGTATTTAGCTTACCTGCGCCGCCACCGGTTTGAGTCATTGGAGGCTTTTCATAAGAGTTATTGTAGGACATATTGTTTGTATCTAATTGAAAGACGGTTCCAACAGTTGAGATGCTTATATGTCAGAAAACAGAAAAGAAGAGAACTATATTGTTTGCCGAGTATGAGTATTTATCCTCCCACCCTTGGGATAGTTTCAGCGATACCGATGACGATAAAATAATCCGAGACCAGCGCACCAACGTTAATGCGCCGAAACTCTCAATTTTCCAAAGCTTGGCAGGGTTCAAACATCTGTCCTCCCGAGGGAGATTTTTTTTATTGGCTAATATACTAGAATCAAAGTCAAGTACGTAAAACGCACCATATAACAGAAAAGGAAACACGGCATTGCTTATCGTGGTTGATGGGTTTTCTTAAGTGTTGTTATTTTGAAAGTGAGAATTATATTACATTACGACTGTAGCTTACAGCATATGTAAACCGATAGCAACAGCGAGTACAAGACCACTGACACTCATAATTTGTTTGTTAGCGCCAGAGCTAGAGGAACCAGAACTACCACTAAAAATTGATAAAATTTGTTTTAAATAAACGTGGTTCCGCAAAACAATAGAGTTAAATTGCATAAGCACAACTTACGTTGAAACTGGCGCGGCGCCACTAACACTCAAATCTGCGGGAGGGTAGCTTGGAAGGGTAGACACAGCAGTGGCGTGTGCAGCTGAAGCTGATGCGAGGATGGCAGACAAGCTAGCGGCGGCAGGGTTCATAGAGGTTACAGCTGACGAGGATGCGGTGGCCATGCTTGTCATGACGCTGCTGGAAGACGAAGAATCGCTGGACGATGATGAAGATGAGGACTGAGCCATGATAGCAGCAGCCATCAAGGGAACGAGCGCAAAAGAGAACTTCATAGTGCGAGAAAAGGAGATGGCTGGGTACCTAATTACATACACCGCTTTTATATGTCTATAATACCCAGGCCCGATTGCATGTGTTGCGGGGTAACAACTTTTTCATATACCTCTTGTTGAGTTGTGTTTTGAACCTATATCTAAGGAATCAAATAATCTAGAACTACATCAGTAGAGGCTTTCAACCTCTTTGGTTATCTGTCATGTTTTGTTCTATGGTTGGGATATGCGATAGCCAGTATCTGTGTGGTTTCGGCGATCTCCAAGAAAATCACGGGCACTTGTGTAACTTACTTTGAGGTAGCGCTCCATAAGCAGTAGGCGGGTGAGAAGGACAAAAATAACAACATATTGTCACACGAAGATCAATTCGATAAAAGGAATCTAGGTTTTGCAAGGCATTCCTTCAAGGAAGGGAAAAAGCCAATGGGCCAGCATGTCGGAAAGAAGTTCGTACCATTTATGCAGAAGTCAAAGCGCGCTTCACGCTAGCAATGAGTGTGTAGTCATTTGAGCAAGATATTTGTATAAAATGCGGATGTTTGATGAATAAAACACAAACCTACTCGTTTTTAATGCTATGTGTCGAATGCTAGCTGGAAACTCTGATGGTTTATACGTGCATTATTGTTATTTGTTTTGCTCAAACATTTTTCAGATATTTGACATAACGGACCATTTCCACGCCCATTTTCAACAAATCATACACAGTGCAAATGCTTACTGGTTCATCATTTGTGCATCCACCAATAGTGCTTGAATATGAGCATATGTTGTATCAAAGAACGCGTATACTTATCAAATTATGTAAAAGAGGATCCTTTCATTGTTGCACTTGAGCTACTGGTGCTTAAGCAAAGATATATTTTTAATTTTCTTACTACACTATGAAGGAATTAAAGGTCTACTGTTTAAACAAGCGCTGTTGGTTTGCTTGTTATAATGTAAAGTGTAGTAGCAAGCATGTTGGAGCGGTTGGAGGCTGAGTATGAAATACTAGGACCCGCTAACAAAATTAGTATTCGTGTCTGTCCTTATAAAATGCAGTCCCTGCTTGCTTCGGTAACTCTATGGCTCTATTCGAAAGACTAGGGGCTTTGAAGACCTGGGCAAAGGAAGCCGGATCCGCAAGAGCCGCTTTGGCTCGAGATAATCGTCTGGAGGATCCACTATCTTCCGGTATCCTATCAGATCACGTCGTTCAACAAACTGTAAGTTTGCTCAGTACCGTTCTATCCAGCTGGTGCCACCTGGGAAATAACACCCTGTCTCACTGTGTGTATATTATTTGACAGGTTGCATACTATGGTACTCCCGGATTAGTCACTATTGCAGCTTGGGATCCCGTCCAAAGCCTTTTAGTTGTTGGTAAGTTTTATACGCCATTGCTGCCAGGCAATTGTTGCCGTCTACTCAGAAAGGTGATCTACACAAATCTTGACATGTTGGTTGATAATTTTCATCAGGTACACGAAATGGACATATAAGAATATTTGGAAAGGGAATATCGAGTACGCTGAGTATTGACAAACCCGCCCCCATCAAACACCTGCTGTTTCAATGTGGCCAAGCTAAGCTTGTCGTGATCGATAGCAGAAACATCTTGACTGTTTTTGACCTAGAAACACAGCACGTTTTTAAAACACTGGCAATCCGAGGTTATGTTACCAGCGCTGAAATTGTACCTGGTTCAGATTGGTTATTTCTTGGCCTAGCAGATGGGACCATCGATGTATTTGACCTACGCGTTGGAAAGATGGCACCATACCGGGTTCCTGATCTTATGTCAGAATGGCAACAATTCAAAATCGATGAGCAAAGAAAGAACGGAATCAACGTACCGCCAAGGTCCAAAAATGCCAAGGTGGAGATCGTATCAGCAATTCAATTTCATGCCACTGATTTGAATCAAATGCTGGTAGCATATGAAACCGGCGTGATACTTTGGAATTTTAAGGAACGTGCGGCCATCCGCGCCTTTGAGATAGGATTGAATGCTAAGAATAGGCCAAGGGTTACGGCGGCTAGCTGGAAGCCGACAGGAGAATCGCAATTTGTAGTGGGTTATGACGACGGTCTACTGTGTCTTTGGGATGCTGAACGTGAGGACCAACCAATAGCCCACAGATATATATTGCAAGAGAATCACAAGAGCCAAGATCGGGTCGTGTTGAATGAACCTATTTACAGGCTCGCCTGGTGTTCAAGTGCTGACTTCTCGGAAACATATCTTGTGATTGCGGGCGGCACTCATCCTAGCGACAACCATGGTATCAATGTCTTTACATACCAGAAAGAGTCAACGTTCCGAGATCCGGCACGACAATCTATTATCCCAGTGCGTTCAGAAGTGGCAGACTTTGTGATCCTGCCCTGGACCATGCCGTATTTCTTGGGTACCCATGACCCCCTTGGCATACTTGTGCTTACCGCCACTGGAGAGACGTGTGCGTTCAAGCTACAACAGGGATTCGAGGAATATTTATTACCATCGGCGTTTTCTTTCATCTCGCCTCGTCTTTTGACGGCTCGACAACATATTCAGGTCGATGATCAGCTATTCCAAGATCTCATTACTGCGCCATCAGATGCACCCCGTATGCCGTACCTACCCCTCACTGGCGGTATCATTGGAGCTAGGCACGTTTATCGGCTTGATGTTAGAGATGTCATGATCTCTGTCCACGAAGGTGGCCTTGTACGCGTCTGGGACTCTTCGTTTGTGGCATTGCGACCCTTGCCCTATCTCAGTATAAACACCTTTGAGGATATGCCTGAGGCTGATAGATCTAATATTGTTGCTTTTGACTTTTCTGAGCGATATGGCTCACTAACATTAGCCTATGCTTCTGGTATTATTCTATACTATGTTCTCGGTCAAGGCGATGAAACATCTTCTGTTAGTGAAAGTCATAATGTTAGAATAACTCAAAGGAATATAGCCGAACTAGATAACCTGATCAAGGACATGGATGACCAAAGCTATACACAATCGGCAGAAGAAGTTCCTTCTGCCTCACCGGATATGCTGAAAAACAAGTATGATGCCAGCAATCCATTCATTGAAAATGACAGTCCGCAAAGTAAAGGTCATGGCCAACAAACCGAAACAGTGGAGCCAGCAAAGTTGGATCAACCGACATCACCAATAACCTCACCAGAAATTGCGCCTGGCCAAGATACCACCGAGACACGCCTAGCAACTGATATGGACAAGATCAGTATACAAGGAAGATGTCGTCTTGAAAAAGTATACCATCCAAGGTCCCGCTCAGGAAGATTTGAGTTAGACTGCATGCTGCACACTCAAATGAAGGATATTGTTTATCTGGCGCAGGCCCATAATGAATTGTACGTATATATCTTTTATTCATTCTGTCACTCATCCCGACTCATAATGACAAAATTCTGGTTTTTTCTTTTTTGCAAGGCTGGCTGTCGCAAGTAAAGACGGGTACATTTGTATTGTGGATGTAAGTGCCCATACAATAGTGTACGACTCCCTTTTAAGCGTCAAAGTCGCTGGAGACGAAGAAGGAGCGGTCTTGAAAGATCCGGGATTGTCCCCAATAACATCAAATGTCACTATAATGAAATTTGTGCGATCTTACCCTCCCAGCTCAGGTAACGACGTAAATGAATTTTTCCTCTTCTGCCAAGTCTTATACTAAACTGTGAAATTCATTAGAAAAAACAATCGCAATGCAGCTGTTGATTGGCACCTCTGATGGCACTTTATATCAAGTGGTCGTTGATAAGAAGGAAGATATGCCATGGGCAGCATTTAGCCCCAAACAAGTCTGTGCGCCGATCGGCAGTGCTTTGCATGATGTGTACGTGATAGATCTCCAGGGACAAGAGCAGACTCCTCAGTTCGTACCCCTAGTCGCTCAGGAAACAATCAACAGCCCGCCTGGTTCTGAAACGACAACAGACTCTATAACCAGCCAACCATCACCGCCTCTGGAAACGCCTGCAGAAGATACTGAAACCGCTGAAAGCGGTTCTGGATTTCTTAAACGATCCATCACCAGGAAACAAAGTAAAAAGGGGTCGCCTACGTCCCCAAGAAGAAGCAAGAGTGTATCTGAGTCACCCGAGAGCCCCAAGATGCCACGTTCGCGTGTACAAAAAAACCCTCATTTATGCATCATGGTTACTGAACATGGGGTACAAATACATCTCAACGTTTCACACCTAAAACTTTTTGCCAACAAGATTTCTGAACTATTCGAAAATCAAAGCACCATTGTTCGAGCCAACCTGATACGTCGTCTAGGTATGAGGCTATTTACTGTATAATTATGTTGTTTTCAATTCGTAAAATGGCAACTGTGTCTAACCTGTTACGTGTCATTCATGTATAGACTCGGTAGCTCTATGCTGTGCACTTTCTGATGGAACGTTGGTATTGTTTAGTTTACCACATTTGGAGGTGATTGAAACTTGTTCAGCACCAAGTGGAGACATCAACAGTGTGCAGATTCTTCAAGATGGTCGTCTTGTGATATCGAATGGTACACACGAGGTAGTGCAAAGCGCTTTTATTGCACAGCCAGACATGTAAGTTTCTTTGGAACAATGGGCCCATAGTTTGGCGTACATCCATCACTTCCCAACTTAACTAACACCTTTGACAAAGGCGATTTGAACAAGTTGTCAAACTACATGACCCAAACAGGCATTTGCCCGACAGGCCAGCTAGTACTGGTAATAAATCATGGTTTGCAGCCGTGAAGTCGGGACTTCAAAGAGAGAATATGAGCTTGCAAGAGCTAGATTTACTAGGTTGGTTCAACAAACCTGATTCGTTGATCCCATATTAATTACTGTGACACTGAAAATTTTCATTATTTTCTTACGATAAATAGTTGGAGGACAGGATCGGCCCCTGCCACGTTCACAACAGAAGCAAAAACAACCGCAAAGTCAAGGAAATGTTTTCCAAGAGCTTGGCAACAAGGTCAATGAAAGAGGTGAAAGATTAAATGAGCTGGATCAAAAATTTAAGGAAGTCAATCAGGCTTCTGGTGACTTTTTAAAGGCCATCAAAGATTACAATGAACGACAAGCTCAGAAGAAGTGGTGGGAGTTCTAATCACAGAGCCTTTTGTAAGCTAGTGTTTTCGTTCCTGATTTTGTTCCCAATTTTCTTTTCTGGTTTGTCGCCCTTTCCCTCATCTCCTCGTTCTCTCCATTCTCACCAACCAAAACCCGACATCTACCTACCACCCTCCATTCCATTCCTTTTCTTCACCAGCATCTATCCTCATGAATACATATACCAGTGCTTATGGCACTCAGATATCTCATATAATCACAAAACGTGAAATCAACATCGGTACCACGGGCGCTGTGGTAGCCGTGGTCATCGTTCTGATCATGTTCTTTATTGCTTGCTGTATATGCATCAAGCGACCACGTAACATGTCCTGCGCACAGATATGCTGAGTCGCATACTTGGATTTTCTGATCTACCCTCAATGTAAACTATAAATACCACTCCATTTGTAAGGCCACCATTCTATTTGTTTGGCCACCTTTCGAAGTCTTTCGTTGTCTCAGTAAACTCATTGCCCCTGCTTCACATTTGTGGATAGCATGCACCATTGAACAAAAATTTAAAAAAGAAAAAAAAAAAGAAATGATTCCAGGGCTGGCTCGTACAGATCGAAAAAAGTGTTTGACGCATTCACGATTTTATAGGGCAGCATCTAATAATCAAGATATGCATTTGTTCTTGTTCAACACATTGTGTACTACTTAATGCTGCACGGTAGTACCTATCGTGAGACCGGCATCAATGGTTATTATGTCACCGGTAATACTACGATTCTTAGCATACAAGACATAGGCTCGAGCGCAGTCCTCGATGGAGGTGGTGGACTGAAGAGCTGAAGCAGCTTTGGCCGCTTCGGCATCTTTCTCTCTTCCGGTCTGCCAGCGAGTTTCCAAAAAGCCTGGCGCGACACCATTTACACGAATGTTATCCTTGCCCAGGGTCTTGGCTAAACAGCGCGTCAAATGAGACATAGCAGCTTTACTTGCACAGTAAGGGATAGACGAACCGGCAAATCTGGTGGCAGCCACTACAATGGTAATGAAACTGTTAATATGGGGCGTGCTGATATCCCAAAATCAAGTAGGTTCGATTTATCGTACCTGAAGTGGTGTTAATGATACTGCCGCCGTCGCGGTTCTGCAAAAAGTACTTTTTGGCAGCCCGAGCAGTGAAGAACACGGACTTGGCATTGACAGCCATGATATTATCAAAGTCTTCTTCCGTCACGCCATCCAGATCATCGAAGGGACAAAATGCAGTTGTACCAGCATTGTTGACCAACACATCCAAACCTCCCAGCAATTCATAAGCGTCGTCGACAATCTTCTCAGCTGTAGCTGCCTTGCCAACGTGGCCTTGCACTGTCACAGCCCGAATGCCATATTCCTCGCTTAATCTCTTGGCCAGTGCCTCAGCCTCATTAGACGATCGGCTGTAACCAATGGCGAGATTCATGCCTTCCTGCGCATACAGCTCACAAATAGCTGCTCCGAGCCCAGTACCTCCGCCAGTTACTCTTGATCCCCCAGAAAGTATTTAGAACTGCAGTTATTTGACAGGATTGAATATGAAGTTAACTTACAGGGCAGCTTTTCCTCGAAGTTCAATAGACATATTGGTTATTTTGCGGGTTAGAAATGAGTCAAAAGTACGTAGCCTCAACATCAAATACTTTATGTCCATTTTCGGATTATGATCAAACTTACAAGTCCCATCCCCGACAACCCACGCAATATCCATAAAGTCTTAGTAATTTGTTTAATTGGAGCTGACAGAAAACAAATGACAGGGAAAAAAGTAAACCAAAATAAGAAAAAATGAGGTGGAAGATATAAGCGAAGAAATGAGGGTTTTTTTGTTTTCGTTTTTTTCATTTGAAGAGAAGTAAAAGTTTGCAAATCGGATATGTACAGAAACCAAACCACCAAAGAAGTATGCCCGATTGGTCATCAATTTTGAGGCTACATTTACAAAAGGAATCCTAATGACACTGGTCTTAAGGAACTCATATCTCAGTAAGGATAATAGTGCAATCATCATAATCTTGCAATGTAGATGAAAAAACGCCAAGGTCCCCTTCCCGATTAGTGAAATACCGAGCAGCATTAGATAGAATGCGCTCCTTGATCCGGCGTGCCTTTAATGCCTCGCGGCTTAATGGTGGGACTACCAGACATGGCCGTGGTGCAGGTTTTTCAATTCCATCGACTACTGGGGTATCGGTTTGCATTGGAGCGGTGTCTGGCTGAGCAGATCCTGAAGTATCTGTCATGGTCGTATTTTCTTCAGCTTTAACCGGTTCCGCTATATTAGTTGAATCATTTGTAGAAGCCGTAGATTTATCACCATCCGTAATAGTGGATGCTGGTGCTGTCACTTCTTTGGCTTGCTTTTCAAGAGCATCCAATACTTCATCCTCTTCTCTACCCCAATAAGCTTCGCCAAACTTTTCGCCATCTTCAAGAAAATGCCCTAATCCTTTGGCGATTATGCGGTTCTGCTTTTCAGGCACATCTTCGTGCATATGATCGAAACAGCCGTCACTACTGACAAACAAGAAGTAGCGTCGAGCGTTGGTTGCATTGACAGTTGTATTGGTGTTATTCTCAGCTGACGCTCCATTTGCAAGAGCTTGTTGTCGATAGCTGTGATCAAGCACGCGTACAAAAGTAACATCTGGCTCGCAAGAAATAATTTTGCGGTTGGGATCCATTTTAAAGTCTAAATCGCCACAAGAACGAGCAACATTCAGAGACGGAATCTTGTCGTCGCGTATTCGCACCTTGACTTGCTGGCCATTGCCATTGATAGTATATGGTGAATTAGGTGCAGAGTTGGCTTTCCAGTATTCATGACCAGCTGGAGGCTGATAATCGCGTGGTCGAATACGGGCATGTTTTAGAGCTAATCGTTTAGCATGTCGATTACTTTCATCTTTAGTCTTATCGAGATCTACTCGAATGACACGGTTTTGCACCGAATCAACAAATTCACCACCTTTATCTACAATCTCTCGTGCCAAATGTTCCAAGTACGGTTTGTGGTCTTGCGAAGCAAATACTACGTCCAATTTGTAGTTCTGATCGATGCCTCCAGCCATGTTGCGATTGGCATCAAAACCATTGGCCGAACCTTTTACGCAAGCCGGTGCGGACATCAAGATAGTTCGTGAATCCCCAACATTGATATTGACAAGCCATTCGCCAATAAGCAGGTTGATAATCAACGTGCATCCATCGTTATTGACTTTAGTGTCTGGGTTGTCAGAGGTGGCATTCTCGTCGGTTTCCATAGGATCGCCACCTTCTGTGGCCGGTGAAGGCTCAAGCTTTTTAGCCTTATCTTCTTCCATAAGCTCTGCTTGCTTTTTAAATTCTTCGCGCTTGATAGCAAGAAAGGCTTCATCAAGTCGTGTTACCATATCTTTGAATTCAGCCTCTAGCTTGACTTGAACTTCAAGTTCGCTGACTTGATCGGCTGTATATTTGGCGCATATTTCCTGAATAGCATCGGGTACATTTCGTATAAAATACTCTGAACATCCTGGACCACCATGCCCATCGGTCAACACAAAAGCTCTACCAGCTATCTGGAGTTCGTTTGTTTTTTCGTCTAGCAACTTGATATCGCAAACAGCAAATCTATCTTCGCAACAATCTTTTGGTATCTTGACTTTGTCGTGTGAACGGAAACGTGGGTATGAGTAGCCGGTTTGTTGTGAGACGGCAAAATGAGACGCTGCAGGATATCGCTCAACATTGGCCGTTTGTATGTAGTTGAGGTCGTCGGTAGGTGGCGCATATAGTAAAGAATACACATTGATAGTATCATCATCTATTGGTGGTCGATCGCGTGAATTGGATCGTGATCCGTTTGGCGTACCGGTACCTGAAGCACTGTGCCAAGAAATTTCTATTAGTATCTCCAATACCATCCTTATGAACAAGCATATTTGCTTTACTTACCTATCGTCGCTCACATCCACATCATCATCGGAAAATAGATCTGAATCGGAATCATCGCGATATTGTACCTTTCGAGGACGGTCTTTAGATGAGCCATTAGTTGATTTTGAACCAGGTCGTCGCATTTTCCCGGATTTGGAAGACTGCCGAAAAGCAACTGGTTCATATGGTTTAGGTGCTTTTCGAGGTCTCTTATGGATTGAATTGCCCGCTGAGCTACCTGTCTCACGACGCACCGGTTTGAGAACAATCGGTTCATCCGGAACGTCGTGGCCCTGCATAGGTTCGGCTCCATTTAATACTTCTGGTGCTATTGAATACACCGCACCCCGAGCACTATTGTCCCTGTCAATTTGAAATGGATCAGGTAGATTAAGATCCCTGGCCGTTTTTCTTGATGTAGATATGATACCTTGAATTGTACTTCTCGGTGTTTCACCCCTGTAACACATGGACAAAAAGTTAGCCTATCGTCACTTTACAGAATTTGCAAAAGTTTTCTGATGTAGGGTGATCATGGCGGCACATGGCCAGACACTGATGCCAAAACAATAGATCATTGACCGTCGACGCGGCGATCTTGATGTTTATCAACGCGAATGCAATGTTGAATTCAAAGGGGCAGTAATGCCCAGATCGCGGCAAGGTCAGTCAAATGCGAGAAGAGAGAGTGGTCTTACCTAAGTGGCAGGAGATTCAGAGCACGAACAGCAACAACGAGTTGTGCAGCGTTCATTGCCGCATTTCCATAGTAAAACAAGGTGGCCATTATCTTCATGAATGAAGAATTGGCTCGCAATTGAGGCGCTAATTCGAGCTGGGTAAGCTCAGTGTCGACATCAGACATAATTACGATCTAAGCTTATTGTGACCAAGCTTTCAGAATAGGTACAGTAAGGGCTTTTGTAATGTAAATGTCTAAGATGCTCTAGCTGTTTTCAATTTGAAGACTGTAAATTTGTTTGGAGATTGTGTAGCAGCTTCCAACCTTGTTTGCTTCCGGTTACAGCCAATTGTAGAAACCTCAATTCGTGACATCACGCTTTTTATGAGCAATATAAATCTCAATATCTGGGATTATCACATGACAGAATTGCTAATGGCAATTGTAGAGCTTTACCCCACCTTTTGAAAAAACCAACGTTTTGTTCCTACGAAATCTACAAACATGGAGTTTATGAGCGCAATGGGTTCACAGGAGGATGCCTACCGGCCATCACTGTTTGAGCTTATTGCTCAAGAAAAGCTGCGAGAAATGTTGCAACCAGCTGTACAATACGTCCTAGCAGTATGTACTTTTGTTTCTACGCTTATTGGTGTTTCCACCTACTGCCTCCAACTAATAGCTCATTTCAACGCTAGGTCTACGCACAAAGATACCCGAGATTTCTGATTCGGATTGTCAATCGCCATGAAGAGTTTTACGCTGGTCTCATGCTTTTGATAGAAAGGCATTACTTGAAAGAATGGGGTAAGTTGCGTTACCATGGGGTTTTGCAATGTCGTTGGCTGTTTTGACTAATGTTACTGCTAGGTGCTTCATTTGCCGAGAACTTTTACGGTCTCAAAAGAGTTGCGACCAATACAGCTACAAGCGGCCAATTTGTCGCTCCAGCAAATGCACAATCCTCTCCCAAGTTATCTAATAAGGACATTAATCGATCTTTAATTTTCCTCGTTGGTCTACCATATATCAAATGCAAATTGGATTTGCTCTATGAGCAGGTGTCCGGAGGTGCTTCGGCTTCTTTGCTAGGAGAGAACGAACAAGAAATTCGCGAAGTTGAAATCTTAAATGATCCATCCGCATCCGTTAGAACCAAAGTCATCGTACATTTGAAGCGTATCTTTAGGAAAGTGTACCCTGTCATCAACATGCTTTACTATGGTTCCAATTTATGCTATAATATTGGGTATCTGTTTGGTAAAACCAAATATTACACACCATGGTTACGAATTCTCGGTATTGAAGTGAAGAGAATGAGCATGGACGATTATGTAAGTGGAAGAGCCTCTTAAAAGTCAAAAGCTGTCACGTTTATGTTAATTAATGCTTTGCTTTTCAGCGAGTTCATTATGAGAAATCAATGGTTGGAGGATCGTCCTTCAAGCCAACAACCGTTGTTGGACGGTCCACTCATTTCTTAGGCACCGTCCTTAGCAAGCTAATTGAGTTTTTGAAAGTTTTATTACCAATGTCAATTTTCTTCTTCAAGTTCTTGGAATGGTGGTATTCATCGGAATTCGCAAGAGGCGGTGGCCGGTCTGGTGCATATGGTGACGAGGAGGCTAACATAATACCTCCCCCGGAAAAGATCAAGCCTGATCCTCGCGGAGTTGCCGTTCCTAATACACCAAACACCTGTCCGATCTGCTTAGCCAACCCAATTAACAATCCAACCGCGCTGCCTTCAGGTTACGTGTTTTGCTACACATGTGCTTATCGCTACGTCGAGGATCATGGCAGATGCCCAGTTAGTTGGAACAAAATCAGAGGAGGAACCGAACAATTGACAAAGGTTTACTCTGGCAGTGGGGCGGGTAATTAGATTATATTAACAAGAAACGTGTACAATTAGTAGTCTATCAAGCTGTCTGTCTAGTTTAAAATCCATGTAATATATAAAGCTGCGTACGCAAGAATGAGCTTGACTATCTCTAATTCGGACCTAGTAGTTGTTTTTCAAACACTTTGACAAATCCGTTTGAACATGCTGATTTACTTTCATTCGTGCTATCAGCGGCAGTTTGGAAGAATGGATCAATAGCAAGCTTAACAGTCTCCGCAAAAAGGTCACCAATGATGTGTTGTAATTTGGCACCAGTCTGTTTGAAATCAGGATACTAAAAGCAAAGAGAGTAAGTTCATGTAGTTTCAACCATATAGTGATTTACGTTCTTTACATACGGCATTAGCTTCCAAGAAATAGATCTTCTTGTCTTGATCAATCAAGAAGTCAACGCCATAGAGTTCAAAAGCGTTAGGCATGGCTTGGAAAGTAGTCATCTCACTGGTACAAGCATCGAATATGTCTGCCAAAACAGCTTGCATTTCTTGGAACATTGACTCTAGCTCGTCCTCCGCCACACCTTCGTTCTTGAGATCCCAGAACAATCTGACTGATTCATCTTCCACAAACGAATTTTGATCCGTCTGGATACAGGTATTGGTGATATGGGCTAATTGGTCGGACAGATCAGTGTTGTCAAATGATTTCAGAGCAAACAATGCCAACATGTCTCGATAAAGGTATACTTGGATATTGGATACAGCTAGCACATATGCCCGCACATGGAATTTGCGGTTGCCACACAGTAAAAGAGGGTGCTGAACGTAGCGCTGAATGACCCACTCTCGAATTTGACTGAGATCTCCATCATCGTCATCAGACTCATATTCCTCTTCTTCGTCTTCACTATCGCCTTCACCTTCACCTTTACCATCTTCACCTTCTTTCGACGCTTCATCTTCGCTTTCTTCCTCGAAATCACTATCATCTATTCTTGTCTTCTCGAACAGACTTCGAAGTCCTTCCATTGTATCAAAGATGTGTATACCGGCAGCCTTATTGGCCATACTTGGCTTTATGATAAAAGCCTTTCTATCATTCTCCTTGTTCTCATTGTCAGCAAGATCTTGTTCGACCTCAAATACATCATTCATGGCTTCCTCGAGGTAGTCGATGTGATCCAATTCAAATAACCAGGTTTCGGGGATAGCAGTTTTCAGTATAGTATCAGGATGTTTGGATATGTACTTTGTCATGTTGTACGCAAGTTGTGACTTGCGAATCAATCCTTTACGGATACAGTATGAGTTGGACAGAGTCTGCGATGACTTTGCGGCGAGTACGCTCCAGTTGATCAGCTCATATTCCAGCCACTGCAAGTGGATCAGCTCGCCTTCGGGAATGGAGTCGTCAGTAACATTATCCTCAATGTCCCATTCAAAACGAGAGTGTTCATTTAGTGATTGTTTGACCAGCTCCTGCGTATAAGGCTGGTCGAAATGAACGCGAGCTTTCAGTGGCATGTCAAAAAGAATGGAGCAAATTTTTTTTTTCTTCAATTGTGGAAGCAGTCTACCAGAGAACGTTGCTCCAATTTGCAACTTTTATTTTGGCCCATAAAGGTCCATGATTAATCGATACTCTAACAGTTTGCTATCTCCAGACTTTACACCTTCTAGTGCAAACTCAATAGCTTCTTTTTCAGTGTGTTTATCTACCCAATTCATGTAATCCATTTTGCTCATATGATGGTGCTTGTGAGGAAGTGGCAAAGAATTTGGTGGTGATCGACCAATCAAATGGTGGATGAGAATAATAGCCGGAACGTTGGCCGTATGGTGAGCAGCAGAAAGTTGTGATGTGTCCAAGAAGAGAAGTGGGCGAATGGCTCTCAAAGCCTTGTAACCGTCTCCAATTTGATCCACGGTAACGCCATGATCGCTGAGGAACTGGCTCACAGCAAATTCTAGTTGAGCCATATCTGCAGCTAATTTTAGCTTTCCTACCTCACTCAAGGGCCGTATCAAACTGGTTTGGAAGATAAAGACGTGTACAATTCTCTGAGCGATTTGTGTTGCCCTATTCAACTATTGCATTAAATGAAAATTGCGCAATAATGGAACATATTCTACTAAAGTCAATTTACCATGATCGAGGCTCAGTTCCGCATGAGAATCTACCAAACATTTCCAATTGTATAAATCGAAGACGGTCAAGAAGTTCTGCAATATATGCACTGCCAGAATTTTCGTCTGTAGGGTCGTATGCACGCTGTGATGATCCTGAAAAGTCCTCTCTATCCAGCCCTAATAGGACACTGTCGAGGTCCTTTTTGACTGCTTCGATTAGTTGCTGTACTATTGAAAGCATTAATCTCCGGAAACCCTAGTGATTAATTGCTGGTTAACGGCATATACATATCAGAGTAAACAGGCTATAGTTGCCTACTTCTACACCGTCTTTCATGACATCAATTATAGCATCCGGGAATTCTTCAATCGCCTTCCACATTGACTGGTACATGAAATATAAGCCATTGACTATGCTGAAGTTCATGCTAAGTGGCGTTGATATCATTTTGTTTTGAGAAATGTTGTAGATAGACGGGTCATAATTAATCTAGAGATTAAAGTCAATAAATGCCTGTAGCTAATTACATCTAATATAAATCTTACCAAAGCTTCACATTTGACATTGTACATATTCATAGCTTTGACAGCATTCTTTGCTACCGCGCGTAATAATGTGTTATCGAACTTGGCCATCTCGAGCTCACTAGAATTTGTCCAGATCAATATCAATCTCCTACTTTCAGCGTGAAAGAGCTTTCTCTGAAGATTACCTGCTAATGGCCCGAACAACTAATAGATTCTCTGTACGACCGGCAGGAACTCGAGAAGCGCCACCGTAGGATGGAAACGCAGAGTTGATAGGCTCGTACATGCGATTTAATGATCTGGCAAGGAATCCTGACTCTAGGTTGGACAATGTTCGAAGCATAATAACATATTCTGGGCTATAAGGAAAAATAAGTTAGAAGCCATCAAAGAATGTAAAGAAGAGGTGACCTTGATACTTACCTTTGTGAATATTCAGAAAGCGGTATGCCATCATGTATTGCTACTCTAGAGAAGAATGTGTGCAGATATCGAAGCAATTTTGGGTACTCTCCAATTAGGGTGTTTTGCAAGAAAACGGAAGCTATAGAGCGATAGAAAGCGTAAATGATGAATTCAGGTCACACAAATACAAATGTCACAATGGTCTACCTTTAGTTGCTTCACGTATTTCACGCTCGAAATTGACAGAGAGGACTCGCCAAAAATGATTAACAAGACTGCTCCCATCCTCCATTAACTATCACGAGAAGTTAGTTTGGCTACGGAAGAGGAGTATTTCATCAGAAGGTACAAACCTTGACCACCTCGTCAAGGAATGGAACATGAGTTATCGGGTCACGTTTGATCTCCAACACACGTTCCAGAACCTTGATTTTAATGCAAGAATCACTAAAGACATCTACGAGCTTCTCAATTCTTCCCCATACAGTTTGAGCCCAAACTGCTTGATTTCCAAATGTCGGCTCGTTATTAACTCGCCTTGGTCCTGCGTTCGAGGCCGGCATCAAACCTAAATCATTAATCAGTAAGGCACATGCTGGTTTTCAAAGTAAATATCACCTATACCTTTCACCTCCTTTTGAATAGATTGCATATTAACTACATGTTTGATATTCTTGACAACATCTTCGATGATCACATTCACAATCTCATTTGCTTTTTTGGCCATGTATTTCAGATTGTAGAACACTTGCAGACCTACAGCAATTTCAGCTTGATTTTCAATATCAATTCCGTGCTGTAGAAGCCGATCAGCTTCCTCAAATATTCTGCTGTGGATCTTTTCAATATCAGGACGCATCTGATCAATGATCTCTATATCAGCAAAATCGCAAGTCGCAAGCATGTGTTCTATGGACAATCTGTTAGTATATCTTGCCAACGATTGCCAGCGACACTTTCGCAAGTTGTATTCGCTTACGTAGTTCGGATAACGTCAAAGCTGCTTTGCTTAGATCGCGCTCGGCTGTGACTTTTGTATCTGCACCATCAACACCAAAACTTTGATCTAAGGGGTATTGAAGTTCTAGGCGTCGGGAGAGATGAAGGAATCTATGTACTTCACGTAAGATATCAGCCGCCGAACTAATTCTTTCCAATTGTGATATATAAGATTGAAGTGATTCCTTTGGTGATCGTATTCGTTGGCGCAAGCTGTTATATGGTTATTAAAATGGGACTCACCCTATTTCAACAGTAGATTCGAAAATTACCTTGTTAAGGACTGCTTCAAAGACTCTATACTCTCATTCACTGTCTGCAAAACATTTTCTAACTCTCTTATGCCTACAACTTGTTTCAGCAGCACCTCATTATTGCTGGTGACCTACAAGATTTGTGTCATTCTCAAGGTCAGGTACACAATTTGTGAGGATTGTACAGGGGTCCCTTTCGTACCTGATCCTTAATTTGCTTTTCCAAACTATCCACATTAAATGAGAGCTTGGCAAGAGCAGTCGCAGCATCCCCTGCCTCAGAGGAGTCGGGATCATTCATCGCCGAGTTGACATACTGATTCGCATCGAAGTCATCGGAAAGGAACGCGTCATAATCTGGTCACCAAAGTTAAGCACTGAATCTATCAGCATTCGAAGCTCTTCTTCAAGACTCACTTATGTAATGATCGGCTTCCTGTAGATCTTCCAGTGCCGAAGCCATGCTAGTCAACCAACTCGCTTTAGGGTCAGTCGATCATCGCTGCCTGAATTAACCTCTGAACAATGCACGTGACTTTGACATGTCTAATAGGAACGGTAGTAGTACAATCTTGAAAAAAGCGTTGGAAAACCAGTAACATGTAGTAAGTAGCTTGAATTATACTTGTTGTTAAGATTTATTTACAATGTTTTATGGCCAAGTGTCTATCTAATTACATGGTCCATCTTTGTATGAGGTTTGAAGCAACGAACCGTCAGAACAGTTGTCAGCAGAGCTAGTCATTGTAGGTTAAGGTAGGTGGTCAACTCATTTTTCTCGAATCTTCAGTCGTAACATAATCACTATTGAATCTATAGTAAGTGAATTGGAAGCTGGTATCATGAGCAGTGTAGGCTGGTTTCGTCTCATATGGATGTTCCTTGAAAAAGTTACTGATATTGCTTTGATATTGGACTTTCTCCAAATAATTAATGACGTCCAATAACTCACTATCGCCGTTACTCTTTGTTGTTGACAATTTATGATTAAATGTTCCTATCTCTATACTGTTGCAGGGCTGTAATATCGCCTTTGTAATTGAATCATCGAGTAGAATGGTGTTTTTTGCATTATAAACATTGGAACCTGTTTGTTTATCAAAATGTTTCCAAACAAGTTGCAGATCTTTGACGGTTGAAATATTGCTGAAGTACTCTTCTTTCGTTAATCCCATGTTCTCACGGCTCCAAATGAAAGATAACTGCTTCTTGTGATCTCCGAACAACTGACACATATTCTTCACTGTCTTTTGACGGGCAGAACTCCATACACAGACTTCAAAATTCTTGAAAAGATAGCTTAAGAATTCTTGATAGTGTGGCCGTACCCACATACCGGCTTTACCCGTCTTGGAAACCAGAGTTCCATTTAGATCTAGGATTATTAATTGACGCTGTCGTTCATTACACGTAATGGATGGTATTTCCGTATGTGCAATATATTTTTGGCTAACAACTCTCTCTTTAGGTGATTCAGAACGAGCTTTGGGCATGTTGCGAGCCACTCGTTGTGCTGTCCTAGCTGGAATGCTGGCCATTTCCAACTTTCTTGCCTGACATGTCAAATGTCCTTTAAAAAATGAGCAATCCAATAAACCACGTGATCAGTGACTAACAATTTACCTTGACCAAAGTTTTGCTTTCCAATTTGTGAGGAAGTACGGCACGCAGCTAAAACTAAATCACTTCGATGCCAACCAAGTCAAAGCCTAAGCAATCGCACAACGAAACAGAGGCTGAACAGCCTCTTCAGGCAGTTGTACTGGCTGATAGTTACAACTCGCGATTCATGCCTCTGACTTATGAAAAGCCAAGGGTACAGTACTTGTATTTGATATAAGTTAGGTTGCCGTGGCTTGCACTAATGAGATCTCTGCCCACAGTGTCTTTTGCCCGTTTGCAATGTACCACTGATTGAATATACTCTGGAATTCTTAGCCATTTCTGGTGTCCAAGAAGTTTTCGTTATCGCTACTATGCACGCAGAACAAATTAAAGCACATATCGAGTAAGCGCATGGTTGATAATCGACGAATAACATTTATGCTGTGCACACCATATATTGACTGTGAATCTACTATCTAGCTCTTCAAAATGGTCTCGTAGAAATGATTCCACACTTCAAGTTGAAGTAATACACGCATCAGAATGTCTGTCTGTTGGTGATGCATTGAGAGAGCTGGATGCCAGACAGTTGATTTCTACCGACTTCATTTTAGTCGGAGGGGATGTTGTTTCCAATATGAAATTAGACATGGCGCTGGAGGAGCATCGATCACGCAAACGCAACGACGGCAAGCACACTGACAAGAATGCTATCATGACCATGATCCTTCGAGAAGGATCATCACACCACCCATCCCGGTAAGTAAGAGTAAAGCCGGTGCTAAAATCACTTTGAGAGTGAAGCTAAACTAGGTGCTGAAATAGGGCTCGTGGCGAGGAAAGCATTTTCGTTATCGACCCGACCACCTCAGAATGTGTTCATTTTGAACCTATCGAAACATTTCCTAGAACGAAAAGAGTGGATCTCAATACCGAGATTTTTGAAAGGCACACTGAAATAGAATGTCGTAATGATCTCATTGATCCTCTAATTGATATCTGCTCTATGGAGGTTCCTGCACTTTTTACCGAGAACTTTGACTGGCAAAGCTTGAGAAGCGATTTCGTTCGCGGCGTTTTGACATCAGATATTTTGGGCAAGACCATCTATACCCATATATCGAATGAATCATACGCTGCTCGTATCCAAAACAGCCAACAATACGATTCAATCAGTAACGATATTTTGAAGCGCTGGACATTCCCTATTGTACCTGAGACAAATCTGCAGGAGACTGACCTCTACGAGTACAGTCGGGGCAACATTTACAAAGGCGCGCGCGTGATCCTATCCAAATCCTGCATCGTCGAAGATAATGTGCAAATAGGTTCTGGTACTGTGGTTGGCGAAAATGCTCGAATCACAAACTCAGTCATTGGAAAGAACTGCAAAATTGGGAACGATGTGAACATCGAAGGAGCTTATCTTTGGGACAACGTTGTCATTGGCGATGGAGCAGATATAAAACGTAGCATCATTGCAAATGATGCAGTTATACTCAATAATACGACACTATCTGAAGGCTGTATCGTGTCATTTAATGTAACTCTAGGACCTAATATTGATTTACCAAGATATACGCGAGTAGGTTCACAACCTCAGCCCAAAGACGACTTTTTTGACGATGATGAAAATAGTGATGATGATGATCAAGACGATAATGCCGGTCCTGATATCAATCTCGGTGAACAGGGCACAGGGTATATCTGGATTGATAAGGGTGACAACGACGACGATAGCGACCCCAGAAATCTGAAAATTGCTTCGTTGGCTTTCGATTTGCAAGATCTTAGCGTTGGCAAAGATCAGGGTGACGATTCAGATAGTGCCAGTGAAATTGGAGACATTTCAGATAGCGATTCTGACTTGGGATCAACAAGCGAGATGTGGCATCCTGAGCAAAGCCAAATTTTGGCAGCCAAAAAGGTTGAAGAATTCAAGCGTGAACTCGAACAAAGTATTAGTCGAGCTTTCGCCGAAGATCACACGGTCGAATTGGCCGCTCTTGAGATCACCGGCTTGCGTATGTCAGCGAATGGCAGCTATGATGATGTTCGAGAGGTTGTAGTCCCTGCTATCTTAAATCAAGTTGACATGTCAAAACCCCTTCCCAGTATAAAAGCGGTTATGCAAAAATGGGCCCCCCTAATTGAGAAAGTTACACACGGCAAAGATGACCAAGTCCATGTATTGTACATTCTCCAGGTAAGTACATTATTTGTAAATGTAATAGTCTGACGAGAATTCACTAATTTCACAACGTATTTCGCAGATGTATTGCGCAGATCATGAGCAAATGCAAAAACTTTTCATACCTTCAATTCGCTTGCTGTACGAAGATGATGTTGTAGAAGAGGACGCGATATTCAAGTGGTACAATTCTGACAGGTCGAAACAACTCAGCTCATCGGCCACCTCCCTTCGTGAAAAAGCTACTGCTATGATTAAATGGTTGGAAGAAGCTGAAGAAGAAGACAGTGATGATGATGATGATGATGAATAGATATCTCACAGACCTAAAATAAAGAATTTGTTATGTGACATTGATAGGATTACACTCTTGATGTGGTCGCACTCTTGATGTCGCCGGTCGAATTCGGTTGTCCGAATTGAAAAGCCACTGTTACTTTGCATTCTCACTCAACGTTTTACGTTTAAGTGCATAACTTACTTTCCTTAAAGAAGAATTCTGTTATTGCCTTTTTAAGACACATCCACGATTGTTTTTCGCTGCACATATATTCTGATATGGCCAATGAGCATCATTTTTGTTGAACAATGGCATCATTCTTGTTGATGAAATGTACCGGGAGCTGCATGTTCTAACAGTGTGCTGATCTCTCTCAACCCTTGAACATCTCGACTTTCTCTGCTGATCTTTACCTCATTCTTTGTTTTACCACATCCTTTGTGTTACCGCATGTTCCGTTCATGCACTAGCTATTATGATGACTCGCCGAGGTCGCAACGAACTCAGAGGGTTAACTAACGTGGTGGCTCAGCTTGAAAAGGATAAATCTTTTAGAGACGTGCAGGTCGGGTAGTAATATTCAGAATGCCTCTTACGTCCTTTCCGCAATTTAATGCATATAATATCACATATTTATTTATCATGTCATTAGAAGCTTAAATCTTGAGAGCAGAAATGCGATACGACTTCAATAATATTTATACATACACACAACCAAACATTATATGTTATCTATAGTAAGCCATTCTTACTTAGTGACAGAATGCTTCTCAAATGTATTAATTTGGTATTAGCCTTTTTTGTATTGGCATTTTCAGGAGACGAGAACGCCGCCGGTTTGTGGTGACACTCACAGTTTGGCAGATTTTATCCGCAAATGGGTATAAATATGCCATCCGTGTTCAAGATACCTGAAGCCATTGAGCAAACTTCTTACATTGAACGATGAAGAACAATATTCTTCTCCTGCTTTCTGCTGCGGCCGCCGTTTCCGCATCATGTCTTCGTGATCCATCGATCGTCACTCACCATCACAAGCTAGCACGTCGTGGCATGGAGGACTATGGCACGGATCGTGGCGTTGAAGGCACCGTTCCTGTCTCTACTTTCGGATACACAGCTCTCAAGGGCCCTTTGAATTGGTATGGCCTCAACACAACAACTAATGGTGCTTGTGCTAAGGGAACAATGCAGTCCCCCATCAATATCGATACAAGCATTGGCTTGGCTACAGAAAGGGTCTATCTTAATATCCCAGACGTTTCAGGTGCCAAATTCGAAAACTTGGGTACAAATGTCGAAGTTGTTGTGAACGGAACTTTGCTGGTCGGCGAAAAAGAGTATAAGCTGGAGCAGTTCCATTTCCACACACCAGGCGAACATCGCTTTTATGAGGAGTTCTATCCCATGGAAGCTCATTTTGTATTGGAAGCTAGCGGTAAGAAAAAAATTTGCAACTGGCTTTGATTGCAACGAGCACTAAATTGACACTTATAACCATTTCTTTAGATTCTACAATTGCTGTTGTAGGCTTTGTTGTCCAGCTATGTGCAGATGACAGCAACCCTTGGTTAGACGCCGTGTTTGCCAATATCGAAGACATTGCACAGCCTGGCACATACACCGATTCAGGTCCTTTGGCTTTTGGCAGTATCGAGAACCATCTGCATGAGCACAAGATCTATCAGTATAACGGATCCCTTACTACTCCCCCTTGCAGTGAAGGCGTAAACTGGTTGATTAGCACTGAACCACTGAAGCTTAACGTCGACACTTACAACAAAGTTAAGAGCATCTTGAAGTTTAATTCGAGATACACACAAAACAACCTAGGGGGAACTAACCTACTGGAAGTAGCAGCAGCTGAGCTAAATACCGTATAGATAAATAATGATCTGTACAAAGAAAAGAATGTAATTGAAGGAATTTTTCATCTCATGTAGTGAGATACTGTAATAAAGTTGATGTAGACGGGTTAGAGATTAGTAGTTAAATTCAATCAACTTTGGCCACAGAGTATAGTGAGAATGTGCAATGTGACGAGAGATTGCTTACTAATCGAGACATAAATTATGCAAGCTTTCAAGAAGATATTTGGTGCAGGTTCCAAGCATCAAAGCATATTCTTTTCTTTTTTTGGTAATTAATGGCACTTCCTAAACTTCCACTGAGAATATCCCAGAACAAACATATCTGAAATCAAAGCTTACATTCGTGTTATTGGATATAACATTTTCAAGGCCCTGGATGACAACCTGACGACATCAATGGATATTGCAGCTTAACATGCACTAACTTTCAGATTTGAGCGAATTATTCGCCAGAATTTGAGAACGGACCGGAAAATATAATAAGAGACGAAGTATTACAGTCTTTGCTTCCTATCCTCGCGCGTACTTTTATTGTATCCTTTGTAGGAGTGTTCATTATTACAAACAATAATAACCTTCATGTAGATTCATTAAGCATATCGACTTTTACATCCTTTGCACAACAAAGGTTTAAAAAAATAAAAGCACAACATATGAGCCTACAGCGGAGGTTCAATGAAATTTACTGCTGCTTGGATCTTTTGGACTGTCTTGTCATTTCAAGAGGTTTTACTTGTTTAATGACCACCAATCCGGTCCACGAATTCCCATATGAGGTACGTATTATCTTGCGTAGGAACATTAAGATCGCTTTTGCTTCGAATATTGATTAAGCGTGTCATTAGCTGCAGGACCTGAGCTGGAACACCAACCACACACGCAATGACCAAGATATGTATTGTTATTGCGGCAAAGGCTATGACTCGTGAGTATCAAAGTCAGGTGGAATATGTATAAGAATTCTCTCTGATACAGCATTTTAATATCTTAGAGGAATTCCAATGGTGCAGTGCGCTCATTGCGCGCAGTACTTTCATAGGGATTGTATAAACTGCTTACCAAAACCGCTATTATTTGGTGACATTTTTATGGAGTTTACTTGTTCAGTATGTACGAAATCGGAAGAAAAATATGTTAGGCATAGCATGGCGTGGATTACAGTTGTGCAGCTTGTTTTGTACAATTTGATGCGACGACAAGATCCAGATACAGATTACCCAAAAGATCGTGATCATAAGTATTTCCGCTGGAAGGAAGACTTATGTGCTTTTATAGATGACTATTGGGAATATCTGCATCCTGGAAAACAAAGTAATGTCTTGTTTTGTTGGCACGATCTCTTCACCGTTAGAAAAGTCTAATTGACAGAAAATTGCTATAGAGTCGGCTACTTGGCACAATACAATCGCAAGTGTCCTATCTACCAATAGCAGCATATTTTTATCAGGATTCGAAAAGTTCCAGCAGCCAGGTATGATTATGACCGAAGTAGTGTACGGATCATAGAGTTTTTAGAACTAATGGGTGACGCAGCGTGGTGGACACTCAAGGAATACTCCCCTCCTAGTAAAAGTAAGTCATGCGTATGTCAATTCACTGCTACATAAGGTGTTGCTGACATATAACTTTTTAGTAATACCGAAAGGAAAGCAAGCAAAAGCATCCAGCACAGCGAAGGGCAAACGTAAGACTGACGAGGGCGCGCTTCCAAAAAGAGCTTATAAAAAGCGATCAGCTGTGCCACACCCAGAGACAAAGAATGAAGAATCTGACTTTGATGACTTCTTGCCGGCAAAATCGGTACGAAAATATAAAAGGGCGAAAACACCCCAGGCTTCTAAAGCAGCGCGAGCAGGAAAACCTACTAGGAAAGCAGGAGCTCCCGAGAGGGAAAGGATGTTTTCTGAGACTTCTGATCTGTCTTCCGAAAATGAAATGACATATGCGAGCAGCGATATGGTATTTACTCTCTAAGTTTGAAGGCTGATCAACTTGCAAAAATACTGAAATGTTGATTAGGAATCAGGCAGGAGGTCTTTGGTGTCATCTGAGATAGCGAACTCGTTTGCAAGGTCGCAAAATAATCTGAAAGAGGTACGCAGTTATTTGCTGGATCACATCTATCATTCAAATCACCAAATGTTTTGAGTAGGAAATTTCGCGAGATACTTCACAAGGGAATATTGATGCTCGGGTCAAAGATGAAGATGACGCAATTGTAACTGGGAGAACGAGGTCTTCCATCCGAAAAGAATGCGAAGCTAACATAGAATCACAACTTTCCGGTCCTATACGTGATTTGCTTTTGTCCTCTCATGAAGTAGGCAGCGGCTCTGTTCAGCCCAAAAAATTGAAAGCCCCACGTTCAAGTTATGGACTGTCTTCAATGTCCCAGCAGCAAGAATGGGCAGTACTGCAAAAGCTGGACAGAACAACCCAGGCACTGCCTTCGCAAGTTGCCCGATTGCGAAGAAAGCTTCATCTGCGCAGATTAAAGCGCTCACAAGGGGCAAAAGTCTTCGACCTCGATAGCTACCTGAACTCTCATTTTCGATCTCATCAACAGTTATCAGCAATGCCTAGTGAAGCATTCAAAGCTTTTGCAACGCCTCAAAAAAAGAATGCAGAGAAGCCTTTGTCGAATCAGCTCGAGGAAGAGTTCGAAAAACTAAAATCTATCACCCATACTCCTTATGCAAATTCATTTGCAAGCAGATTATATGGAACACCCAGATGTCATAATACTATAACAAAATCTACTCCCTGGTTGTCTCCATGGAATGGAAGGAAATTACGGCCATACATTCGCAGGGATTACGAGAGCAAACCCACCGCTATGCGACTTTTACATGAAATTAGAGGTGCTGCTGGAAAGCCACAAAAATCTGGGAAACCTATCAACATTGATTCTGATGAATTAGACTCTGACAGTATTGACTATGTCTACTTTCAAAAAGAACATCTCGAGCAAGTCAATCGTATACTCTGCCGTACATTTTGGGATGGAGTCGATGTTGGCGAGAGTCTCTTGTTCCCAGAATTTAGTATTGTCGCGCTTTACAAAAGATATGTAGTAGGCTGCGCCTTCATGACGCCCGAAGCATACGTTACCTATATTACAGTGGTACCGGGCTGGGAGAAGGCGGGTATTGGACAGTAAGTGTAGAAGCAGAGTGAAAATTACATAAACGAAAATGTAGCTAACTAATGACATGGCAGGTTCCTCCTATACCATCTATTCCAAACAGCTATTAGTAAGGACATCACATTACATGTATCTGCAAACAGCCCTGCTATGGTAAGTAAGGACTTTGATCCTGTCCGGGCATTGTACACCACCTGATGATTATCTCCAGATACTTTACCAAAAATTTGGCTTCAAACCCGAAGAGTTTGTAATTAACTTTTACGATAAGTATTTGTCGCCAGAAAGCAGCTACAGCAAAAATGCGTTTTTCCTGCGGCTAAGAAGATAGACTGCAATTTTTCATAGTATTGGACATACGTCTGGCGCAATGTTGAAAAAGCTATATGTAAATAAAATAAAAAATGCAATTGTAATTGATATTGCGGAATTTTTTGTGATAGGCAAAGTCATGTGATCAACGAGCACCTTTTTTTTTTTTTCTTTCGAAGTTAATTCAACTACGATCCTGAGCTGCTACAGAACAAGAACATCGTAGCATGTCTTCTTCCAACGTTATAGGCTCACTCATTTTCTGCCCAGAATGTGGAAACTTACTTGACATCCCTGGAGGCGACGACGACTTGATTGTATGCAACCAATGCAGTTATGCTCAAAGCAGTGCAGGTAACCTTCTCGTTCACTTGCCAGTGCATTGATTACTGCCTAATACAAACCGTGGCCAATAGACTATGAGGCTATGGAAATTGTCACAACCTCGTCCGAGACTGCTTTTCAATCCCCTTTGAAAGCGAAAAGACACTTGGTCCAACAAAAAGCTCCAACAACTGAAGGATCAGCCATGGTAATTGATTGGTTTCAAATTATATCGGTTCAAGTGTTGTATGCTAATCGATACAATTGAATAGATTGATGAGAAGTGTCCCAAATGTGGCAATCCTGAAATGGCTTACCATACGATGCAACTTCGATCTGCTGATGAAGGTCAGACTGTATTCTACAACTGCTTGAAATGCGGGTATGTATATCATAATGGCTAAATATTTCATATAATGGCTAGTCTCTAATCAAGTTGCTTTTACTTTACAGTCATAAGCATTCTTTAAATACCTAGATACAAAAACCATCCATCGATATACAACAATGTACAGTATTGCCACTCACACTTCAAAATTGCTGGTTGTTCCAGCTCCTTCACATCAACATGCGCAACATCTCGCATGTTGTATCCTTTGCATGTACTTAAATGGTCAAATAAACCGCTTAGAACTCTTGATACTTATAATCCTGATTGTTTCAGTACATTTTGTCATAAACTGCTCTTTCTGTGGAACAAATAACATCTATCAACTCTTATGTGTTTCAGGCAATCATCAATAAGAAGCGACTTTTAAAGCTTCATTTTTGAAGGGCGCGTTTCCACCTTTGACCAAACTATGGCTAGTGTAGGCGACCATACCAATATCATACACTGTAATAAATGCTATGAGACTTTGGTTGATTCACAACACCTACAGCGAACATTCGTATTGACTGAATGTGGTTCCATTCTGTGCTCTTATTGCCTAGGCATCAATCTTAACGAAGGTATGCCATTAGTGAGCGATTGCTATCTAATATATTAATATGATAACAAAGCCATGAAAAGAGACAACAGATTCATTCAATTGTTGGTTCTGTCACAGGGTTTGTGCTTTTGTGAGATTAGATATCGAGGTCAGTCGTCAATCCAAGAGCATTCATTCTGTCATTTTTGATTGACATATCTTTACATAGTTACGGATTCCCTAAAGAATTTATTCGCCTCTCCGATATCTCTAATGCAACAATTAATCCAAACATTCGAAGTATATATGCTAATATTCAGTCGTCGATATTTTATTTTTTTGATCTGACAAGATTGCTGTCAGTTTCAAAATAGGCACTTTTTTGATCGGATTAACTTCCAAGATAAGCAGCTTATAAGACAATTGAAGATACAGAAAGACTTGGAATTCGATATTGAGGAAATGAGACAGTAAGCTTATCCTGATATTCAACATCGATCAAGCAGGCCATCAAAATTCATTGTGATTTTTAGCAATCTGACGACTCTGAAGAAAGAAAATTGCAATCTGAAAAGACTTGTGGGCTATCAGAGTACAAGCAGCAACAAGATAACCCTATGGAATAAATGGACTGAAGGTCAACCGGGCATGAGATCACATGGAACTTCAAGACAAAACAGCAAGCTGTATTACAATATTCTTATGGCGCGAAATGACTACGCTCAAAAAATTAGCAAATCAATCTATATGATAGGTTCAATGGTTCGGCTTCAGACAATGTTCAATGATGACACAACTAAACCCTCCAAAAGCACTATTTGAGATGAGCGCTCTCAACGGAAGGCTATCTCTGAGACCGCCATCGTACAAAGATCGCAGGCAACCGTTGAAGCGTCTACAAAGACAGCAAACTTCCTGGGCTGACCATCATGGCATATCTTCAAGGGAAGGGTTCGAAAGACACTTCAATGGTAGCCTCAACAGCAATGCCAGCCAGTAAGCTTTTATAAGAATGCTCTTCATACTGGTATTTCGAAGATAGTTGACGAAAGTTCACCGATTAGCATAGGCCAATCTTCGTTATTGCAAGCTGACAATTGTCAGTCATCTGGCGTGCGGCCTATTGAAAGGTTGTTTTCTAGTTCATACAATGGCCAATTGCCTTATCTGCAAACATGGCAACATCGGCAACATCATGATCGATAAGGAGCTGCGAAGCAATCGAAACTGCTTTCTTATCTCTAAATTCATTTGTATTTTATTGTTATAAGCACTCGCAAATTATGTATATAGAATTGAATCTGGGCTCTATTGATTCAATTGACTTAAAATCAATTTTTTGATTGTGGAATGGTGCGGTCTCCATTAGGAAGAATAAGCTCATAGAACGCTACATCTAGCCATCTGCCAAATTTGTAACCAGACTCTTTGAAAGTGCCCACATGTCTAAATCCTAATTTAGTGTAGAGGTTCAATGACACTGAATTCTCTGTGGTGATGGATGCTATCAAGGACATGATTAATGACAATATAGTGTCATTGAAAACATAGGGTTCGATAACCTACCAACAATAGCATGGATTTTACATTCATCTGCCTTCTTTATTATTTCTGTCATCAACAGCTTTCCTAGACCTTGGCGACGATGGTCAAGGTGAACATAAAGTGAGACCTCAGCAGATCTATAAGGTAATTGGTCAATACTGGAGTCAGGGGTAAAATTGACAGATAAGAGATGATAGCATACGCATTGTAAGCCGGCTTGTCGCGAAAGGTTCCAAGAGAGCAGTAGGCTGCCACTTGTTCTTGATCTTGTTGTCCCTCTTCGTTTGTCCCTTTGGTAGCTGCAACTATGACCGGGAACCCTTTGCTTTTGCAGGTTCGAAACCAGTCAACTCGATTTTGTAAATCTACTTGAGAGTAAATGAACAACGACGAAGAATTCTCAATTTGCTCGTTGTAGATTTCTAAAATGCGAGGCAAATCTTCTTCAGTCGCATCGCGGACATAGTATGTGTTGCTCATTATGATGTTGAACTGCGAATAGCGCAAAAAGGTCCAACCAGACAAACCTTTTATGTTTAAATTTTTATCTTTGACAGGTCCGCAGCAAAGACCAAAAAAATCTTATGGCGTGATAATCTAAATTTGGGGGAGGTCTCGAAACTGGATGTTATAACTCATCATACAAGTCGCCTCTAAAATTGTCAAAACCCACTCAATTTTCTTTGGACATACCAGTGCTCTAGGGATGATAGAATTTATTGATTCTATATGAAATACTCTCGAAATAAACTCAGAGGAAGGTGAGTTATAGCCTTCCGTCTGCGACCTCCGCCAAAATTCTATCGGTATGTCCGAAACTCGGTCCGGCTACGAATCTGGCAAAATCCCGACAGAATCTTTTCTCCCAAATAACTTGATAGGTAGGACATGAAAAAGATACTAAAATTGATGATAACACACTGATATTTAAAATAATAAATACAAACTCTTACAATTTGAAACTACTTGTCAGAGAAGATGCCCAATGGCCTTCTTGACGGTCCCACATAGGATCATTTAATCCAATACCACCCATTCCAGCAGGTGGAGTGAGATCGACATTCAAATCGTCAACTGGGATGTTAATCATATTATTCTGAGACAGACCAGCTGTACTTTCGAATCGTAAATTGGCCATTTCCATGGCTACAGCGTCAACATTTTGTACATTGTCGCTTAGGCTATTCGGTATGTGGGGTCCACCCACAAATTCCGGCTGTGAAGTCGGTATAGCCATGTAAGAGGGGTATCCGAATGGTTGTTGCTGGTGGTAAGTCTGCCATGGGTACTGAAGGGGGTGAGATCTATTTGCAAGTTGTCTATATGATCCATCAAGATGACGCTGGTTCCACGCCGAAGGATCGGGACCCCATGGCGCATTTTCCGTAAACGACGATATCATACTGTCCTCTATAAATTAATTAGATTTGATTAACAATATGAAGTCTAATGAAAACGCTAGTCGTCAAGATACACACCTATGCCAGAATTTGGGCCAATTGGTACATCGGAAGGACCAAAGAGTGAACCTTCAGCCGCACCCGGTACTAGGGATGACAATGTATTGGCATGGTCCATTTGACTGTAACCAGGTGATGCTGCTGTAACTCGGTCAGATTGGATCATGGGAAGGTGGTTGTGCAAAATAGCGTTCGATATTTGATATTGAGGTGGGATGGACATATTGCCTATGGGGTGGTTATTAGGATAGTAATGGCGACCTTGAGGTTGTGATTGATGAGAGTGGATTCCAGGTAATGCTTGCGATGAGGTAGACATTACAGATTGATAAGATGGAGGTTGATGCTGAGATTGATGCTTAAATTGACTTTCATGGATATTAGAAAGAAGCTGCCCAGGCACTAAAGTCGGTGGGCCTGGGGCAAACTTATCAAAATGTACTCGAAGTTGTCGGCCATGGAATTCATAGCCATCGTACATCTCTAATGCCAACAAGTTATTAACCATAAACAATCAGATATATACCTGGCAAAGAACATACCAACTGCATTTTGCGCATCTTCTATGGTTGCGTACAAAACGGTGCCGAAACCCCTACTACGACCATCTTGGCCTTGTGCAATGTCGGCTCTGAGGATGTTACCAGCGTTGCGAAACAAATCCTTTAAATCCTGCCACTGACAGCTGAAAGGAATCTAATGACGATTTAAAGATATCAATACCATGGGTTGTTGATACCGCAAACCTTACCTTTGTCATGTCACCGTGAAAGATACTTACATTTCCAACAAACAATTGATTTCGTCCAGGTGTATGTGGTGGTGCAGTTTGAGCCTAAAGTAACACTATAATGAGTAGTTGCTCTAATCATACATTAGTAATCCATCAAAAAGGCTCAGCATACATGATGGATGTACAAAGGATTCAAATGAACGCCAGGTGCAGGAAAAATAGGCTTTGTACTCGTCGCTTTCGTCAATCCACCACCGTGTCCTCTATGGCGATATTGATTACCACCATGCGCTTCCCTGTCTATGTAGCCACGATCTTCCCTGACTTCTAGTACACGGCCCTGCCATGTATAATTATGGAATAAATCTGGTAGCGATAATTGTCAATGAAAGAACGTAACACCAACGTAGAAACTTTTCTAAACCTACCAACTGTTTGCTGAGCATCCTGAATAGTAGTGAATAGTACTGTTCCGTGACCCTTTGACCTATTATCGTAGCCTATTGCCACATCCGCCCTGACCACATCGCCAGCTTTTTTGAACATATCTTTCAGATCTTGCCATCTAACCCTGAAAGGCAGCTATAACCTGATGTAAGTATCATCCAGCAACAACTCTTTTCAAATTTATGTTAAACGTACATTTCCAATGAAAAGTTGCCTGGCACGCACTTTCACGCTGTTTGCATCATTACCCGGGCATCTTTCCTCCAGCACATGGTTGTTATCGGCTCTTGTGTCAGTGGTAACACAGGTAGCGGTGCCTGCTTCAGTGGATCGATATATGTCAGCTTGCTCGCCGCTATTCGAAGCCAAAGATTCCTGGTCTTCTAAGGCAAAGTCAGTTTTATATTCCAGAGGAAACGCGGTGTCTGCACAGTTATCCGCTATGTTGTTCTGCTTTTTTTCTGGGTCGCTCATCTCAGATACTGAGTCAGAACTATCGCCGCCAAGTCTGACTTCAGACATGTCAAATGAAGAGCTGTGCGGTGCCGTATGATATTGATAGGCTATAACGGGTGTATATGTGTCTGAAAGTGTATTTGTAGATTAGACGAAGCTTTTGAGCCAAAGTAAAGCGTATATGGCGAAGTTGCCAGGGCCGGCTAAAGTCGCCTGAATGATTGTGCACGATGACGTCCTATTGAATATTATAGACTGAAAGCAGCATATGCTTTAAATAATATATATATTATTTTTTACAATAACACGCTTTTTATATTTAATATTAGATATTAAAGCATTTATTGACTATACATATTTTATATTATATAATATCAAAACCTTTGGAACGATAGAAATTTACAAATATAGTGCTAAAATTGATATTATATTTTTATTTTGTATGTTTTTTGATATATCTTCAAAATTATATGTATAAATATAATAGCTTTAAAATCAACAAATGTTTGCCTACATTTTGTTGCTTCCCCAAAGAGTTTGCAGATAAATGTCGGCTTCTGAATTTTGCCCATCTGGCTGTCGTTATAGAAATCTGCTAAAGTGTATGGGTAGCATGCTGAACATCGCCATAATAGAGTGTACTTCATTAATGAGTGGTTTTAACGTTCAATTTATATACTATGGACTATTTACGAATTAACAGCTATTTACATTCAGCATTCTAGCTTGAAGTGAGAAACTTGACGTATTCTAGTGACTTAAGTCTGACCAGTCGGTTCTATACCGAACAGAATCTCGTACGTCGAGAACAAGGGTATAGTTACGGAAGATGATGGCGCAGCTGGTAATTGGAAGACTTGAGAACCATTTCCTGTCGGTGAACTTTGCGGTCCAGCTTTTTTATCATTGATGCCATACATGGAGTCCCTCATAGTCTGCAATTTTTTCAAGAGCGAACCATTCTGTATTTCATCCTCCAATTGTGATAAATTTTCCTTTTTGTAACTGATAGTAGCTGTCCGTATAAAAAGCTTGATTGCATGGCAGCTCCGCAAAATTAAACTGGTGAGATCTTTATCCAATTCCTGTTGTAGCAATAGCTGCTGTGTTGCTTCTTGTAAAAGCGCCAGAAAACAACGCGCGCAATCTTCCAGAAAGAAGCTAGCGCATATCAAGAAGGGAGCTTTTTGGAAATCGTCTCGCAATAAAGCAGTTTCTAAACAGTGGATCATAGCTGTCACTAGTTCAAGCCTCAAAGTGGAGTCAACTTCGGTTACATCGCATTGAGTCTCCACCATCAGCAAGTATGTACCAATGTAAAAAAATCGGCTCAATATAACCCAGCGATTAAAGTCGTTGTAAGGCGAAGTGCATGATGGCAGAGAGCTACGAGAGGCAGGTTTATACTTGCGATGGTCCATGGTCTCATATACTACTTGATATACTTTTGGAATTGAATTTCTCCAATTATCCAGACTTAATCTCAACCTACTATAGCTTTCATGGGATCGAGGAGCTAGTTCGTCCAATGTTGGTTTAATACATAATCGTAGTCTAAGCAATCCAGCCAGAATCTTGCAGGAGACTGAACATTGCCAATGCGGCCCTCCTTCTACATGCAAATCGCGTAGTAGTGCCGCCTCTACTTCACTCGGCATGTTTAGTTCCTTTACATCACTATGTGGATAATTACAAAAGTGAAGCAAGAACATGATCCATAACCTTCTGACAGCGAAAGTTTCGTTATTTATGGGAAAGCCGTCGATATTGACAACTGTTGATTTTGAGTTTTCCTGGAATTTCTGACTCATCTTTTCCACAGCTTGGGCTAGATACTGGTTATCAGGCTGGAGATCCGGGACTATCAAATGGCAAACGCTGTAAAGGAAAATTAGCTGATCGGTATCGGATTTGGCGACTTTATGAGCACCAGATCTTGCTAAAGCTAAGAGCTGACGGCAGGTAGTGCGGTAATATAGAGCTATCTTGTCTTTCTCCACTTTCGATAAATGCGCAGCCGAACAAGCTAGTTTAGCTATGTCTACCGGACTCATCGATTGCTTAACTATCCGCTCCCTAGTGAGGTCTATACCCTCAACGCCAAATGTAGGAAATATAGTATCATAATGGAGCAAATAGATATTATACAGATACATCAACTCTTTGGTTTTGGGTACGAGATTTGAAGTCTCACAATCTGTATCGATTAATGAAGAGCTGCTTTCAATGTTGCATTTATCATTTTCGTGGCTTGGGGACGTTACATCCCAAATATAGCTTGCCAGCAGATTGCGGCTGATAGTCTGCAGCTGGAGTATCTCACTTGCTGAGGACGATTGTGGCTTGCCTTTTTTCAGCAGAGAAGTATTTTTCGATGGCTTTGGTATTGCGTATTCTGAGGTTATAGGCAGTTCTTTTGTCTGTTCGTTCCCATGTATAGGTGAGAAGGTACAGGACCGTTGTGCCTTTTGGCAGTTGGAACATGTCCCGCTATTAGGTTGTGGAAGATCACATCTAAGTAAAATCGTTAGTACTGAAGTCTGACCCATCTTTTTCCACAGCTGTGAAGCTGATTCATAATACTGACTTCACTTTTCGTTTTCGACAAAAGTCGCAAGCACGCAACACCTTCAAACGCTTGTAACGATTGGGGTCGTCCATATCGACGAAGTGGAATTCCCTTACCACCCCTTTACGATCGCTCATATCTTCTGCGATGACGATAAGACTAATTCAGCTCTGATCCAAAGGTTAATAAAGATGATAAAATTTTATAGATAAAATGAAAAGAAAGACTGGCGAGAAGAACTTGCAGCCGGTCAGCGCGACAAAAGGGTAGTTTTTGAGGTAAGGTTGGTGTAACATTGTGCTCATGTATTTTTGTTGGACGATTTCAAATCCGCAAATATTTGATGACGTTGACTTGTGGATATGCTCATTGCTGAGCTTTCTCGACTCTACCTAGCGGGTTATAGTTTATAAAGGTGTTCAAAGATGTACTTGGATACGTGGGATGACTTTCAAAAGGCTGCAGAGAATATATATGAGTCTTCACCTGAAAGAGTAAGGCCCCCCCCAGCACTTCAAGTCATTGCAACTATATATACTGATTTGCTCATTGCCCTTTGCAGACTAGGTACCTGTCATCCTACCGTCACATCGATGGCGAGTTAGTTCTTAAAGTCACAGATGATATATCGGTATGCAAAACAGATCTTTGCAATGTTTGGTTAGAGGCATTATGACTCAATACTGTATACTCTGATCTAGGCCGTGAAATATAAAACCAAGCAGTCCACAGACTTGAAAAAGTTCATAGGCTTGAATAGAAGTTTGATGTCAAAAATGCAAAATATCCAGCATTCAGAAGGTGAATATATACAGATCGGTGATGAGCGCTGCATGTGACTAATATATGTTGTATATAGCTCCTCAAATAGCAGAAGCTAATAATCAACCATCGCAAAACACCACGATAGCATCCAAGCCATCAGGCAAAAGCAAAAAATCAAAGAAAAGTAGAAAGTAGATCTAACAGTACCGAACCAGCGGCCTCGTTTTTCCCGCAACTGCTTGTACTATAGTTTCTTGTGTTAAAAAGTTAATCAAAAGCACATCATCAATATTTGCTCCACCCTCTATTTGTCCTCGTTTGTGAAGTAACTTTTAAAGAATTTTTTGATCAATTTGGCGCCTTGAATATCTTCCCCAAACGGCACTTGATCTATGTTACTTAGATCATACTATCAATGTACACTCAAATATACCATTATTAGCAGTAGTTACGCGTGACTAGGTATAGGATGATAAAATGTTACATCGGTTCGCTACATGCGTAGCGGTGGATATAGAAGTCTGATAGACTTGCTAGGTTTTAGATCAAAACATATTCATGCTGCAAATTCATTTACATTCATATCTTTTGATCTCTATATGTTGTACCCAAACGAATTTAGTTTTTTATACGTCAATTCTGTATCCATGATCTGCAACAACCAAGTTATACAAAATATTGTTGCTACATAGCAGCATGTGAAAGCTCTCTCCACACAGACTACCAATTCAAATAATTAAATCACCAATCATAAACTCAGGTCGCGGCAGGTACCACTGAAAGGCAGCGCTCAAGTTTGGTCACGCTGACTAAAGATAGTTATCCATCGAGGCGCTAAAGTGGTCACGTAATGGAGTGATGGTGATCAGATCACATTGATATCGGTTAGTTTGCGCAGGCCCTCGCGTCTCAAGGTGATTGTCCCTCAGTCTGGGCGTTTTTATTTGCAAGTATTATTGCTTTTCTGATCGATCCAATACTCTGCTAATATTATATTTCACTCCTCTTTTTTATTTTAGCAGCCGCAACTCATATATTTGGGATAGCCAGTGGCCGACAAGCAAGCCCTTTTATATTGGTTCAAGCGACTTTCTACTTGTGAGATTGTGGTGGATATGTTGTTACGTCCTTAAATTCAATTAATTGCGCAGGTTAAACCATGTTCTACCAAGGTTTTTAATAGTGTTATTGTGTGAATCGATAAAGGTTAAAAAGAAATTTGATAAAGCAGATAGCAGCCAACTACTAGAAGTCGCGGAAAGCTTGCTTGAGTGAAACAACATTAGATACTAAAACATTGAGCGCTGAGGTAATTAAAAACAAAAAGTTCTTGTATCATTCAAAAGAATGAACCAAGAACGGTTGTTCTGGAGAAGCCCGGCATCGATCCGGGTACCTCTCGCATGCTAAGCGAGCGCTCTACCATCTGAGCTACATCCCCATTTTTTTCTTATCAAAAATTTTTTATTAATCATTCTAAGCCACTTGCTTAGAACGGGAATTAGCAATAATCATCGTGCAACCAATCTTTGAGTTTGTTGTCAACAGTCTACTCAATTATAGCAAATGAAAACTTGTACTAATAACCTATTTTGATTGAATTCTAGACATGGGATCTTGGACAGTACAAGTTGCCGCTGTAGGTAGAACATCAGTTCCATACTATAAATTCGTTACTTTCATATATGAAAGAAAATCTCCGAGATTGCGTTTTCATGAATGAAGAACCACATCGAAGTTTCAAAAAGCCATGAAAGTCATGAGCTATGAAGAAAAATACGAAAATAACTTGAGCGATATTGTAGCGTTTCTTTATGGTTAGGTTTTTTTTCCCTTTATTATCAATATTTACCAGTAACCGCTGCTATAGTAAGCAGAGAGAACAATGACGCTACTGATAAATTCTATGGCTAAACTAGCCAAAAATATATCAACCATTGGTGCTATATTCTCGATATAAACGCATGGGTTCTGATGTAAATTTCTGATCATGCTTCTATGGTTTTAGATATAAATGAATTATAAAAATAGATTTAGGTCAAAACAGTGAGTACTGTCAGATCATTATGCGCTTGAAGTATCTGGAAGTACACGGCATAGCTTCATAAATCAAACGTATTGTCCTGGAATTTGTCTCTATGTAGCAAGATAAACCCTTAGTGATGTCAAGTAGATAGTGAAGTCCTGAAAAGCAATGATAATTTCGAAATAAGAATATGCGTCGAAGCGCTTTAAATAATTTTAAGCCATGACTCAACTTTGGGAGTAAAGTATGAGTTCTGGTAAAGGGACGTATTATACAGCAATATAGATAGGGAAGGAGTATCTTCAGTAAGATGAAGAGCAAATGCATATGCAAACGAACAAGAATATCACACATGCTACCCATCGACCGTATTGATGAATGGATGCATGCGCAATTTATCCATAAACATGTTCAAGAGAGTAATTTCGTATCTGAGGACACTTTGCCTTCAGAAATGTATCTGAGTGGCCCAGAAAGCCCACAGATATATACCATGTCTCTTGTCGACCATGATGATCGATTTGTCCAACTTTCTGGTGGCTTTGCGAAACTGGGATGCGAGTAAACACGAAATGAGTCACAAACAAAAAAAAAAAGACCAAATTTTGTGTTGTTGTCGCTCAAAGGAGGGTGAAGTTTTGATTCATTCTTATTAACGGTTGGGAATAATTTTTATGTTACAAAGGGCTATTGAAACTGCAGGAGATGCTGAGAGTGAAGAAGTTACGAAAGACTTTTATCTAACGCCTTGGCGACACGGGACAGAAGCGAGTATCATGTAGATTTGAGCCACATACGTAGCATCTTGGGCGTCCAGCCTGGTTCACGAGTGCTTTGATAATATGAGTGTGTGTGCTTGACTGAGCGTTGCTTGATTTTCCAGTGCACATATTGTCAATTTGTGTTAAGTAGTGAAGAGAATGTTTGGAGAGTGGCAGTGCTAGCTCGAGGGTTTTTATATGCAAGAGAAATGAAAATTCAATCTTACAAACATGAGTTTCTCCCTGTCGATAGCCGAATTCATATCTGCCTCCATGCACAAATATGGAAGGTAAAAAACTTTCTCCCTGTTAATCATCCTGACAGGGGCCAATTTCTTGGAAAGAAAGAGGACGCGCGATATCAGATTCGGCCCCAGAAGCTTAGAAGGGAAAAATGAGTTTACTTTTGGGTCAACAATGGCCGGTGGGCTTCACTGATCACCGGTGCGCTCCGTAAGGATCAAACATTCCCCCTTACTTAAACTGACACTTCTATATCTTTTTAATGTTGCCTTTATAGCATACAGCTCAACACACTTTTGCATTCAAAAAACAAGCTTCATTTGCGATGATCTTCTCCCATTTCAGGTAGCAATCTACTGAATATCACTTTTTGCTTTAGGAAGAGAATTAAGCTTTAAAAAGGGAATGCCTCTTTGAAACTATTTTTGAGTTGCTTGCAGGAGCAGTGTGTAGGGAGCCGCATGGTTTTTCAGATTTTTAGATCTGCAAATTATCAGCGTCTAATAATGCCTGGACATGATGGCGATTATGTAGGAGTTCGACAATGACTCATAAGCGACATTGCATATTCTAAGCCAGGGTCTGATGTGATGGAATTGCGAGATTCTTGACTATAATATTGTCATTTTTAGAACAGAATATTCATACGTAATCTTAGATTTGTCCAGTGTTAGACCTATATTAATGCGACCCTTAGCTATACCCTGCAGACCACTGGCGTTAACGTTAAAACTAAATATAAGCTAGCAACATTTTACTCTTTAAAACGCTTGTTCATTGCAGTAGACCCCTCAGTCGCATTACCGAATTATACAGCTGCCTAGAGTTGGTTAGGAGTAAAAGCATGAAGTTAAATTCTATATCTGGTAATTTAGCATACTACTAATGGAGGGATTTAATAGATTGTATCGTGGATTCATTTTACGCTAGATATATGATTTGAAACAACCAGAGGATTCAATAGTCTGCTGCATCCTATAAAGCAATGGAGATAATTCGTCCGAGAATCGGATGTTGTCAATGGAGTTCACGTTTGGTTGGTTAACTGAGCCTACAACTACTGTGATTTGCAAAGTGATTAGCGGTTCTCCTGTGTAACAATTGCGTCCAGGTGATGCTTAGCTTTACCTAGTTAAAGTAATGTTTTTGCAGTGGTTCAGGACCACCCATGCTCATTAATGTTTTCGACGTATGGCAGGGTCAGTCCACTTTTCTTTAGGAATGAATGTGTTCCTTTAACACCCATTATAGCAGGTGATGAATGGAGAAATAGAAAGAGTGTAGAGTGTAAGACTGGACGAAAGTGAAGAAAGAAGAGAGGTTTGAAGGGCTACTGATCAGCGTTATTGATTGGTATTCATGCTCAATACGCTAGTTGACAACATTTTGTTGTTGGCATCCTGTTTGTCTTTGTGACTAGCGATTCGCTCATCAACATAGTCTACTGGAAACTGGCACTTCGCCTCTATCATCTTAACTTGACGTCCTTTTCTGAACTTCCCGCCACTTACCGGCAAATGTCGCTCCTTGTCATTGTATGTTTGATGTAGTGTTGCAGTGTCCTGATGTTAATTCAGTCAAGAGCGTAGCCTCCTTGGCAGTCTTACCCTGCCCAATCATGTAATCAAATAGTTGTTCAATCTGATGTCCAGTGTATCGTCTATATGGCCCTCTATTTTTCGTAATTGGTATTTTTCCGTTGAGCTTTCGAGGATTGCTCTGGGTGGAGTTGTTTCTGTGGATATCGTGCGGTCAGGTTCATTCCATCAATATCCATCAAAGTTATAAAAGGTACCAGATTGTCATCGGCGTTTCCTTCTTCCCCGATATCTATCGATTGACTTGTTCCTTCCATCAGTCTCCTCACTCTGCATGGTGGACTCTGTACAGATAGAGTTATCAGTCTCACACAAAATTATGTTTTCGCCTTCGCCTTCAATAACTGCGATATTATTGCTTTCCATGTTCTATGCTCAAAGAGTAAAACCCATACTTCGTATATTCAATTTTTTTTTTTAAGAACCTCATTCGCATTCATGACTATCCAAGCAAAATATAGCTAAACTTTACGTATACAAATTAAGGGATCTGCGCCAATTATTTTGAGAAAGACAGTAGCATAGAGGTTCGGTATAAATAGACGCGCAATAGATAACCAGTTAACAAAAGGGAACATTTAAAAAGGTACTGGGGTAAAAAAACAACCAATTCTCATCTGTCATTCATGTTTGATAGAATGCCAGACATCGATATTGACCACTTTCTTATAACAACAGACATGGCTTCTTTGATTTTTTCTTGGTAGTCATTAGCGCAGCTCTAGTGGCGTGCTCGAAAACTTCACGAACGCCATTACCGTCCTTAGCAGAGCATTCCAAATATTTGTAAGCATTGATTCTTTGAGCTACTTGCAATCCCTATTGAAAGATATTAAGTTAGATCATGAAACTTTTGATTCCGGTCCCTCGGACTGACTTTACAAATCTTGTGACTTACCTCTTCATGAGTAACAGGTCTTTGAGAAGTCTTTCTGAGTTCTTCGATGGTATGAGGGTCATTGCGAAGATCCTTCTTACAGGCAACGAGAAGGATAGGAAGACCTTGGCAGAAGTGGAGAACCTCGGAGATCCACTAAATATCCACAATATAGTTAGGTTGGTGTACTGTAAGATTTTGACATACAATATTTCTTAGAAAACAATTACCTTCTCCTGAACGTTGTCCAAGGAATCTGGCGAATCAACGGCAAAGCAAATCAAAATGACGTGGGAGTCTGGATAGGAAAGAGGGCGTAGTCTGTCGTAATCCTCTTGACCTACGATAATTTGGACAATATCGGGTTTAATTTTTGAAAGATGAAATCAAGAATGGTTTAATCGATTTTACCTGCAGTATCCCAAAGAGCGAGTTCTACATGCTTTCCATCGACCTCAACATCTGCAACATAGTTTTCAAAGACGGTGGGGACGTAAAACTAGATAAATTTGAGGAGGTATTCGGCAGGTTTAGTCCAATGTATTCAGTTCGGAAAAGGGCCACAGCTTTTTACTATACCTCTGGGAAAGTGCCTTTGGAGAAGACGATAAGCAAGCAGGTTTTGCCGCAGGCACCATCACCGACGATGACAAGTTTTCTTCTTATATCCGCCATGCTGGAATGCAAAATATTAGCACGATGTTCTTTGAAGAAGCAAAATGGCTGCGAGTCTGATCCTTCAACTGGGGGTAATCTCAGTTTGAAAACACCACAATTGTGCATTAAGTGAATTCCTTCCCAGCCGCAAATTCATTAAGAATTTGCGACTGATCAAGTCTTCTTTGCTCACAATCCAGCAAACCAGCTAGTTAAAAACGTGAGCAAAACGCGGGATAACTTACAGCAATAACGATGGAGTGGATACGGTTAAAGTTACTGAAGTACCCCGTTAGAAAAGCACTGAGAAAACGGCAATAGGGGCAAATGCCGCTTGTGACTGGTAAACATTACTGGGCTCAGCGGATGACCTGCGCAATTTCAATATCAGATCCCAATGTCTTTGTTCGTCCTGACTGCTTTGCACCATCGACATATCATGCCAACAACTCAAACTAGCAAATTGAAAATACATGTATCAGAATCTAAACGAATTCGCTGAAATGCTCTGTCCTAACAGGTTTAAAGGCTGCAGAAACTTTACTGAGGTTTCGCTGCGCAATATGCACGTGGCACAGCCTCAGTACCATACTAGAGCAGTAGTATTGAAAAGCTCCAACGCAGATGATAGAGAACTTTGTCCAAATGAATCATGAGATAAAGTATTTGCAATGGATCGCAATTTCAGCCTCTATAATTTTCCACTCGCAGGCATTTGACGGAATTCTTCATTTTCAAGTATCTAGAGTCCTGATAATCCTATTTCAAAAGCTGCTTATGCGTCAATACCATGTTCATGATAGATGTATCATATCTGTATCATATTTATATAGCTGTTGAAGTAACTGGGTGCGGTTACGCATTTTATCTTAAAAACACGAGAGATGTTCGTCGAGATATGGTCACAGTCACGCGCGTGGTGTCTAAATTCGGCGACAGCGGGGGAATACCAGCATCATAACACTCACTGTTCTTAGAACTGTCACTGCACTCTAAATAGAAATGGCCCCAAGAAGGGATCAAGAGGAAAGCATCGGACTCATGAACCATGACAATCTGATTGACGATGATGAAGAAGTCATTGAGTTCGCAAACTATGCTGAATCGGACGATGACGACGAAGATCCTTACTTTATGCCTGAACATACCAAGAAATCCCATACTTTAAGCTTTAGCAGGTACTGTCAGATCTTTTCTATATCTTTTTTACCTTTTAAACGGAACTTTGAGCGAGTGTTCACCTTACATTGTCTTCTTCGTTATGATGCAGCCTCACCTGCTCTCCTATTCAACTCATACGCTTTACCGTTCCAGCTGTTTGCGTAACCACTATTGTAGTTTACACAATAGTTGTGGGTGTCCTCACCAGTCAGCGAAAACATATTCCCTCCTCTTTAGATCCTAACGAGCCTTTGTTTTAATTTTTGCTGCTGCTACTATATGAAAGTCTCGTAAATGCCGTAAACTGGATGCAAAGCATATTTGTACATAATTTTGTAAAACATTGAATACTATCATATTAATAAATCTTAATTAGCAAGTCATCATCGCAACATCAAGGTATTTAATAGTGGGCATATGAGATCATTGCTTGAAGGACTCTGTTCTTATCATGAGCCTTAATACTCAAACGCTGTAATTCGAGTCAAAATTTGCCCTCCGGTGGCGAACCCAACTCAGTCGTCTTTACTGTACAACATGTCTTCCAACGTTGTAAGTGAAGGTCATTAATGCTATCAAATTGTAATCAACAAATATTAATTGATCTGTTGTGTTCAAGCATGGAGTGAAGAAGGTCAAAACGAGCGAGGAGATTGCTCAGGCACGTAAAGAAAAAGAAGCCATCAAGATCAAGGAGTACAATGGCCTGGTTAGCAAATGCAGACAAGAGGTAAAGATTGTTGGAAACACTGAATACGGAGAACATGTGAGCTATTGATTGACAACAGGCGTACAAACTCTAGGTCGAGAACAAGAACTTTGACAACACCACACTAAAGCTCACGAGCCAGATTCTTCAATATAACCCAGATTTTTACACCATTTGGAACTACCGACGTGAAATACTTTTGAATGGCATATTTCTTGAAATGAATGAGGAAGAAAAAGAAGCAACTCTGAAGCAAGAGCTTGGTTTTTTTATGGAATTAATACGTATCAATCCGAAATCTTACTGGTTGTGGAATCATCGACGGTGGTGTCTGGCGACCATGGCCAAACCAGACTGGAAACAAGAATTGAAGCTAGTCGGAAAGATGCTGGACTTGGACGCCCGTAATTGTAGGTATTACTGTTGGGCTGATAAGCTAAATTTATGGTTCTTCTCTTAACAATGATTTGTCTAGTTCATGGATGGGGTTATAGACGATATGTCATTAATGAAATGTTACGCGACCAAGTTGATACTCAAGAAATTGACAAATCCGAATACGAATACACTTCTACAAAAATCAAGCAAAGCTTCTCCAATTACTCAGCGTGGCACTATAGATCAAAAGTGTTACCTTCAATTATTAAGGACATGACGGCTGAAGAGCGAAAGGCTATAGGAAAGAATGGTATAGGCGGCGTTACTATTTTATGATTTTTGGGAAAGGAATTTAACTGATTTGATCTTAGAAATTGACATGATTAAAAATGCCCTTTATACTGAGCCTGATGACCAATCTGCTTGGCTCTATTATTGGTGGCTAATTGGAAGAGGTAAGAAGTAGGAAAAACGATCAATGAATGTGACTTTCGTATCCGCTAACTCGCTTGACTGCATCTCAGTGCCGAAAGATGTTAAGCTACTTGGAGCTTACACCGTGCCTGCCAAAAGAAGTATATTTTTGGTGTTTGATGATGAAGTGCTGCTGGCCAGAGACATCAATGTGCAGGACGCAGGTGGTCGAAAGATTTCTGGACACTGGTTTGCTGTTGCCAGCACCACAGCAAAGCAACCTAGCAGCGTATGGTCGTTGAAGGCCAACACGGATGGTGAGCAGAAGTGGAATGATATTTGTCTGACAGCAGAAGACATACTGCTTGATTCGCCAGAGAAACGATTTTCTGTGTCCTCAGAAGCAATTCCAATCAAGGAAACCGCTGACAAAGGTAGCGAAAAGCGCCAAATTACTCTTGGCTAGTATTGAAGTGATCTTTTTTTCTAATGTCTGTTCCGCGTAGATGTGACAACTCTTGTCAAACAACTTGAGGCTTGCCCTAACGACCAAACGGTAACAGTTTGCAAACTCACCTCGAAGCGCGAAGAAGAATCAAACAGTATTTGGCAGCCTGAGGATCACGAAAGCTTACTGCTTAATGAAATAGAATCTTTAGAAGAGCTTTTGGAGTTGGAACCGGATAGCAAATGGTTGTTACAAACTATGGCACATTTCTTACTGCAATTAGATCTTTTGCGAAGACAACAAGGAACGACAGTCGAAGTAGAGAGCGACACTAGGGCCAGAGCTCTCAAAATTATTCGCCAGTTAAGCAGCATTGATCCGGATAGGTCTCAGCGATACCTTGATTGGGGTAAGTAGCAATAAACGATTATAATGAATGGTATTATGGTGACTTATCACGAACGTTATAGAACACAATGTGACCAAGGCTCCCCTTACTTCTGATTTGGACCAAATCAATGCCAAGTTGCGTAGTGCCATAAAGGAACATTTGGGAAAGATATGATCTGTTAAAATAATTCATCAAGCACCAACAATGAGGAAGTACGATTATTAATTGATTGAAAAACAAGTATATTTCTTATATAATAATACATCGCGTCTAAGTCATGGTGCTTTCACATTACATATCCTGGGGGTCTGGAGTTTTACCACGCAAAAAGTCAATAAAGTGTCCTACCAACCAAACATCATCGATTGGGTTAGTGTACAATTTGCTCAAAGCGTCCTGAACAAAGTCTTTTTCCAAGACGCCCTTTCCTAGTCGCACATTCAAGAGAATGCCGACCACTTCTGCAGGGAATTCTGGATGTCCCTGAACGGAGATAACACGATTATCTTTGGAGACCATAAGTTGCACTGGGGTATGTGGAGCAGTAGATGCTAGGCATATAAAGCCGTCAGGGACAGCAGGCACATGGTCTTTGTGGACTTCTTGAATGGCCATCTGAGCTTTGTCGGTCTTGAAGTATCGCTGACCTTCAGTGGTCAGTTTTGTTGCAGTGTATCCAAACTAGAATGCAATTTGCTTTAATACAAGGAGACACTCAATCCCATTGTTAATACAAAACAAAACTTACCTCCCAGCCTTCTGGATTAGAAACGCAAGTACCTCCACATGCCATAGCGATAATTTGATGACCAAAGCAGATACCGACAATCCGAGTTTTCGGGGCTTTTGAACGGATATCCTTGACATATTGAATGAGCTTATGAATCCACTCCTCGTCTTCATAAGCACTTCGAACGGATCCAGTGATGACTATGCCATCATACTTTTCGGCTTGGATATCTTCCAGAGAGGGGTATTCCTGACGATCCACAACATCGAAGGCATTCCATGAGAGTTCGACGTTTTCAGGGCAGGCTTTGTCAAAAACCACAGGGATGAGCTTGTCGTAGCCACCAAAGTTTTGTACAACTTGTGGAGCAGGGGTGTCGCAAACGAGGAGAGCGAGATTCAGTTTGGTTGTCATTGGTATAGTTGAGAGAAAAAGTGCCGCTTTAGGGTTATCCAGCGGGGTTCCTCGCCGCCCTTTTATACATGTCCGAACAAAGTGTTAGTAAGTGAAATAATTGTAAATCGTGGAATATGCAAGATGATAGCAATATGAGCAAGCCGTTGTAATTGTCAATATGCATATCAAATGTCATTGACAGCAATACCTGTTGATCTGACAAGTATATATTTTATGATGGATGAGATTGGGCTCGCTTAACCCTGACCCAAGCCCTAAGTGTTCCGTAGTGGAGCCCCCCACATGATCAAAAAAACATGGTTGAAAGTTATGATGGATAACGCTTTTGACTCTTTATCTCTTGCTTTTCTTTTCTGCTCTTTTCAGCTTGGCTCCTTTGCTTGGGCAGTTTTCGGCAAGATGACATTTTCGAGATTAATGCACGTAAGTAAACTTCTAGTCCAATTTATCATACGTCTTTGCATTCTATGTCATATTTACATATCTGTTCTGTAACCAAGCGAGTGGACGTTAAGCCAGCTTTTAGGCAACATGCAAGAAGACACTATGCCAAGATAACGGGAACAAATGTCGGCGACAGAGTCACTATGTCAAAATTTGAGCCCAACAGATACATAGATTATAAAACGATGGACCAACGACTCCAAATCGTACGCAACAGGTAAGGAAAGCAAGCGGGGCAGTGACAGCAGCAGGATCAAAATGTTGGTAGTGTAGCATCGGAGGACGGCAATACAGTGTTTTACGGGTGACAACGGGTTCTGTTGTTGGTCATTTCACATGCAATAAATTTTGGTACTCACTAATCAATATTTGTATGACTTAGATTGAATCACCCTCTGACACTCTCGGAGAAGGTCCTGTATAGCCATTTGGATGATCCACAAAATCAAGAAATTGACCGAGGAAAGTCATACTTGTTACTTCGTCCAGACCGAGTTGCTTGTCAAGATGCTACGGCTCAAATGGCTTTGTTACAATTTATGTCAGCTGGCCTACCTGCAGTTGCAGTTCCAACTACCGTTCACTGTGATCATTTGATCGAAGCAGAAGTGGGAGGAGAAAAGGATCTTCCTCGTGCTATGAGTGCCAATAAGGAAGTATATGATTTCCTGGCCAGTACTTGTGCTAAATACGATATTGGCTTTTGGAAGCCCGGTTCTGGTATCATTCATCAGATCGTTCTGGAGAACTATGCCTTCCCCGGTGGCCTGATGATTGGCACTGATTCTCATACACCAAATGCAGGAGGTCTCGGTATGGCGGCTATAGGAGTTGGAGGTGCAGATGCCGTAGATGTTATGTCCAATTTACCTTGGGAACTCAAGTGCCCAAACGTGATAGGAGTCAAGCTGCATGGAAAAATGTCGGGCTGGACGTCAGCTAAAGACGTCATCTTGAAGGTTGCAGGAATTTTGTCCGTCAAAGGTGGAACTGGTGCCATTATTGAGTATCATGGTCCTGGAACCGAGGCGATTTCCTGCACTGGCATGGGCACTATCTGCAATATGGGTGCAGAAATTGGCGCCACCACTTCCCTGTTCCCATTCAATCAGCGAATGGCTGATTATTTGAAAGCCACGAACCGTGAGAATATTGCCGGTTATGCTGGGCAATATGCTCAGAATCTGCGACCTGACGAAGGCGCTCGATATGATGAACTGATTGAGATTGATTTGGATACGCTTGAACCTCATATCAATGGTCCATTTACTCCTGACTTGGCTACACCTTTATCCAAGTTTAAAACTACCGCCCTGGAAAATGGCTGGCCAAAAGAAATTAAGGTTGCGCTGATTGGTTCATGCACAAACTCCTCTTATGAAGACATGACGAGAGCAGCATCGTTGGCTCAACAGGCTGTTGATAAGGGCCTGAAAGTGCGATCACAGTTCACCATCACACCCGGCTCGGAACAAGTTCGTGCAACCATCAAGCGAGATGGACAAATGGACACTTTTGTTGATGCTGGAGGAGTTGTGCTAGCCAACGCGTGTGGTCCATGCATTGGTCAATGGAAACGAAAGGATGTGAAGAAGGGTGAAAAGAATACTATCATCAACTCTTATAATCGTAATTTCACTGGGAGAAATGATGCCAACCCTGGAACACATGCCTTTGTCACTTCTCCTGAAATCGTTACTGCCATGAGTTTTGCTGGCGATCTTACTTTCAACCCTATGACAGACAGTCTGATTGGCGCTGATGGAAAGCCATTCAAGTTCCAAGAACCTGTTGGTCAAGAATTGCCGGCTCAAGGCTTTGACCCTGGTATGGACACTTATCAACCACCCCCAGAAGATCGCAATCAAGTTGAGGTTCAAATCAACCCCAATTCCCAGCGATTGCAAGTATTGCAACCCTTCCCAGAATGGAACGGAGAGGACATAAAGGATGCTCCAATTCTTATCAAGGTAAAAGGAAAGTGTACTACTGATCACATATCAGCGGCTGGTCCTTGGCTTAAATATCGAGGTCATCTTGACAATATATCCAATAACATGCTAATTGGAGCCGTCAATGCTGAAAATGGTGAAGTCAACAAGGTTCACAATATCCTCAATGATGAATATGAGGCTGTTCCGGACACTGCTAGACAATACAAAGAGAAAGGTATTCCATGGGTTGTTGTCGGCGATGATAATTATGGTGAAGGATCATCAAGAGAACATGCGGCATTGGAGCCTCGCTATCTCAACGGTGTTGCTATCATTACCAAGGTTTGTAAAGGACTTGCTAGCATTAGTGTTGACTAATAATAATGCCAATCTAACGTCGGTACTTGCTTGATGCCAATTTAGTCATTTGCTCGTATCCACGAAACCAACTTAAAAAAACAAGGCATGCTTCCCCTTACATTCGCCAACCCTGCCGATTATGACAAAATCGATCCCAAAGCTAAGGTGGACATTATCGGATTGCACAACTTTAAGCCCGGAGAACAATTGACTCTAAGAGTAAAGAATCCTGATGGTAAAGTGGAGGAGATCCCAGTAAATCATTCTTTCAACGAAAGTAAGTAAAATTATTTTATATATAAAGCCTGCACCACTTGCATATCTCTAAATATATCAACTTGCAGCCCAAATTGAATGGTTCAAAGCTGGCTCGGCGCTTAATATGATTCGAAAGAAACTGGCTTCCTCATAACATTCTGATATAACTAAAATGAACTGTACAAACAATAGGCAGTCATAGAACATTTCTTTTTTCGTTTCCTCTATCTCTTGGTTGGTTTTTAATTGATTACTAGCCATCATATCCAGATATTACATTCTCCAATGTCATGTCACTACATGAGCCAAGCTGACATTAACATAAAGCAACAGTTGAAACCATGTCTACAACTCCCAATAGACATTGCGTTTTACTAAATATTTTACATAAAGTTACAGTGTTTCAGGAAAAGCGCTGCCTGCTCACTCTAAGAACCAAAAAATTTGACACCTATGCTGTCGACATCTCCTGTACCAGTAAAGATCTGTGCGTTTCCCTTTGCACTCAAAACTTCCAGGGCTTTCATCAGAACTGCTCCATCCATTTCATAAAATTCTATCATTACGTATAAGTTTACATGATGGTAGATGTTGCTCATCCGTTTCCAATGCTGTAACTAACCTGTTCCTTCGGCAAGTTCCCCGTTGGCTATCTCATATGCTGTCATGATCGAGTTATTTAAACCACGCTCATTAATCTGGAAATCATATTATGGTCAGTATGGTGGGCTCAGCAAAGAGATGAATAAGTTATGAGCATACCCAGTTCCATAACAAACTAGCCCACTCTTCCGGACTCCTCCAGTAGATCAACGCTTGGGTATGTGATGTTTTGGCGCTCGGCTTGGTATCTGACACCCATTCTGCAACTCCTGATATGAACGACCATGAGTCCATCAATTATAACTGGCTGATTAGACATAGACGACACACGGATTCCTTCCTAACATACCTTTTCGAACCATTTCGTTTACAATTTCTTCCAAAGTTTCGAACGTGAGCCGCCCTATGTGACATGACTGAGGTCAGTATCAAAGTTACTAGATTTACAAACAACGACATAATACGAACGTTTGATACGGGGATTGTCGAATACGGGAGACGCTCCTGGAACAGTGTCCTCTACCAAGTTGAGGCGATATAATCGATGTGTGCGATAATACGCAAGAATAATGCGTTCCCACTCTTTGACTTGGTTTTGCCATGTAGCTTCTGTAGGCTGGCGGCTGTGAAAACGAGGTGTTAGTACATTTCGATAGACAGGTCGGATTGCATGAATCAAGGATTGCGTACGTATATAACGGCGGGAAGTCATGTATGGCTGGAAACTTGAAGGTGCTCTCTGAAATGAGGTTCGAAGAGGACATTTTGCAACAGATCCCCAAAAAACGGGTTCGCACTGGGTGTTAGAGACTTTTTGGAAAAAGGACAGTACCTCGGCAATTCACCGCTCAATGAGATAACGGCCCCACAATTTATTGAAACTGTGATCTCTGCGTATAAAACAAGCATCCAGCTTTTACATTGTTGCTTCAAGTTTATTATATATTATCAAAGAATACATTTATTTGACATCCTTAAAGCCATTGATGACAGGAATCAAAGTTGCTTTCTCCATATTCCACACATTGCCAGTGCAATAAATATCGCGTCGAAGGCGATCCCAAGCGGCCTGCTCGCTTTCAGCTTCTATCAGCATTGAGCTGCCAATCATTTTTTTCGACTATAGGCACGAAATACCACAAATTAGTCATGGCTTTTGAGTTTGTTTGTGGAATATGGCTCAAAACAGTAATACTCACGGTGTGATTGTCCACGATGGCACCACCTTCTATAATGAAGCCATTGCGCTTGTCAGGAACAGCTTCTTTGAGATGTTCTTGGCGCACCGCCAACCGGCGTTCCGGTGCACCAGGATCGGTATGGTCATATGCGAGAAAAAGGAATCGCAGGTTGGCTTTATATGTGATTAGTTCAGGGGGAGTGAGTGTCAAAATGTCAGCAAAAACTCAATGGGCATTTTCAACTCACTGGTTGCAGAGCAACTGAAACTTCGCACTAACAACACAATATTAGTTAGCCGCATAAACACAAAGCTGCTATAACTCAGTACTATCACTGTCTCATACCTTGCTTGATATCAGCGAGGCGACTGCGGACTACGGCGAACATAACAAGTTGAGGCAAGAATAAGAAATTCCGAGAGCCGGGGTAAATGAACAAGCCTTTTTCTATGATAGTCATTTGTCTGTTTTGCTATATAGTTTTATTGGTAATTTTGAATTGTCTTTATAGATGAAAGAAGAACAATAGACAATACGGTTTTTGGAGATGCAAAATTTAAGATCTGGGCTTCTCCTTCTTCTCCTTGTAAAGAGCGAGAAGAGAGACACCAGAGACCTTGACGATCTTGAAACGGACACCAGGAATATCACCAATAGCGCGACCCTTACGACCGAAACCAGCAATCAAGACTTCGTCGTTCTCATCGACGTAGTTCAAACAACCGTCATTGGGGACGAAAGCGGTGACCTTCTTGCCGTTCTTGATGAGTTGGACACGGACACACTTACGAATAGCAGAGTTAGGTTGCTTAGCTTCAACACCACTGTTTTGTACAAGTAAAAATTAGATTAGTATACAGGGTGTTTTATTTCATTTTTGTGCTTTGCATGGTTGCAGACTTACATCTTTTCAAGGACGATGCCCTTGGCGTGGGAGGAGCCACCGAAAGGAGAAGACTTGAAGGCAGTTCCCAAAAGTCTCTTCTTGAATTGTTGATCGGCCCAACGGTTCTCGCGACGATGGGTGCGCAACTTGCGTGCGGCGTTAAGACCACTAGGCTTTCCTTTACCTAGCGAACGAATGAAACATTAGCAAAAAAATTAATTGGTTTGAGCAAATTTAGCACTGATCATGTCAGTTGGATGTGAGGATTGATAGGGTCGTGAAGCCGTCGTAGGTCGTTGTTTATGTAACTTGGGTAGCATGAGTTACAAGCGTGGTATAGCAGGTGTTCAACAGTCTGGAGTGTTTATGCACATTCTCATGCTGTCGAGATTGACATGCCCATTTAGACAGTGCAAAGAATAATAGTGGTCGCAAAACTTTGTATCGATCATCTGGAACATTGCATCCATCCATCCATTCAACCATATATTGAATTCATCCAACAGATATGATCATATGCTGCTTTGTAGAGGCATAGTTTACATACCCATTTTTTAAAAGAAGGAACTTGATGCTTCAGAGACCAGTGTCTCTGATAAAGCTTGATGGATCTTTGCATGTCCGTCAGTGCACGTGACTAAAACATTAAAATCTGTCATAAATACTGGTCGCGGCGCCATTTCTTGCACTTGCCACTACACAGAAAAAGTTTCAGTTAACGTGTTTGGTCCTGCCACATTCTTTGTTTTTTTGAATGGTTGCGTTCAGTGTACAAGAGGTTGCGTTCAGGGTTCTGAAGCTTACATGTCTCTAAACAGCACGCTCAAGTTGTCCACCCACATATGAAGAGTTCAAAACACTTAAAAAATAACAAAACTCGATTGACTCTATTACTACAGTGTGTCACCTGTTGATATTTTTATTGTCATGTCTGTATTTATTACTGTAGATCAAAAACAATGCTATTGCCCATCTTTCTTTTCACTGTTGTCGCCTTTCTTTTCTGACTTGTTGAGAGCATCTTGAATACGAGGGTCATTTGGATCTACACCGGGAAGGGAACCGAGAACGGAAGACATGAATTCGGGATCAACATCCTGTGAGACCAAAAGAGGTTAATTGAAAAGTACATGACAAGGGCAAAAGTAACGTCTATAGCCATACCTGCTGTTCACCACTACCACCGCCCATCGATAATTCGATTGCTCGTTTAATTTGTTCTTCTTCACTCAATTCGTTCATATCAACATCTTCGTTTTGAGGGCCACCCATTGACATGGCAAGAGCGGCTTGTAGTTCGGCGTCATCACCATCATCTCCAACCCCAGAATCAATCGCCATGTCTGATGTCTGTGCTTGTGACGATGATCCTTCTGTTGCAGCAGGAGCTGATCCTTTGTTCTTTGCCGCCTCTGCTTCTTGGCGAGCTTTTTCTTCTTCCAAGGAAATGCGTAGTGCCTATCAAACACAACATGCTAAGTTTATCGCCGCATTGGAATGAGATGCTTTGAAATAAAGGACCACTTACAAGTTCCAATTCGGGGTCCATTCCTCCATCCATTCCAAAGTCATTATCACCACTACCTGACGCAAATCCAGCAACTGCACCATCCTCTCCTTCTGCGATAGGTGTTGATTTAAGTTTCTCGCTGAGGATATGGGGACCAGGTGGAATTGTGACAATGTGGCTGTTATCACCGCTGTTGACATTGCTGATGAAAGCCTCCAACTTTGCAGTGTTCTCAGCTTCCTCACCGAAATTGATGATATCAACCGCGATATTGTTCTTCTTCATCTTCTTGGCAAGTTTCACAAGCGCCTTTTCGTCAGCTTTGACAGGACTACCCACAAAAACAATGATTCTTTGTCGTTGGTTTCTGTTCTGTCTATGTTTGAGCGCCAACTGAAAAGAAAAAAGAACGAGAGCATATTTAGAGGTTTGCATGGTAACACGCTTACACAAAGCGATGTCAAGAGGTACTGATCATACCTGCGCAATTTGAACTCCTGTCATGAAATCACCTGAGCCAGATATCTTTACAGAGTGTAGAGCTGACAATATCTTTCCCAAATCGGACGTGAGCGTTACCAGCACTTCCGGGCTGTAGGGGTTTTTTTAATATTAGTGTATAAGCAACAAAAGGAGAATTCTAAGCGGAAGAAAGCTACTCACGATTTCCCGGCAAGTGTCATGAGACCGACTGTGTTTTCTGGATTTGACTGAGTCTTTATCCTGAATAACAGGTTGACTGCATCGTTCTGTGCTCCAATGCGAGTCGGCGTATAGTCGCCATTTCGCATCCATTCTGAATTATCCAGTCTGTGGTCCCAAACGTAAGCATGGTCTGTTAGCATAACCTAGTGACAATCCTTTTTGCAGCTATAATGCCATTCGTCGAATTCTTACACTATCATAGACGCTTCCAAAACCATTTTGTGTTAGTGTTTTGCAAGTTGCTTGTAACAGGCACCACTTGTGCACGCGTATTAAGAGCCTAATGTCAGATTACGCACCGATGAGCGAGACGTCATTCCACTTTGTATGAGCAAAGTAATTTATTGGCGATTTTTTTTGTGTCTTTTCTTTATTTTTTTGGTAAACGTGCTATCTCGAGAACAGCAACTGTTTCTAGAAAAGGTCGTTGGCATCATGAGCAACGATATTCAAGGCACTGCTCCTGTGTCGAGTGCTGAAAGCAACAATGGCACAAGCGAGCTGAAGGAAATGAAAAAGTTTGAGCGCTGGCGCAAATCTTTACAATACATTACCGGCCTGGGCATGTCTGAAACCGAACGCACAGACTTTAGACGACAAGTAGACCATGAAGCTTCTGGCTGGCAGTGCCAGCAGTGCGAAACGTGGAGAGACTCATTGATGAAAAACAGTATGTATTCGGGCGCTGATATAGTCTAGCAATTGATGGTCAAATATGTCGCTTTTAATTTTTTTTTTACAATCATCACGATATCTAACCACACTTGTAGGCCCTAATGTCAGATTCATGCTGGAGAACCTGCAAAAGGTGGGTTGCGCCATGAAAAAGGAGGACTTCAAGTGCATGCCATGCGATGAAACAAGGTCAGGCGGATTCTCGCCGCAGGATGGCATATTGTTGTGTCAAAACCGATTTTTCTCTAAAAAACATCAAGAAGATACCATGGTCCACGAAATGATTCACATGTTTGACAACTGCCGATTCAAGGTTGATTGGTCCAACTGCAAACACCACGCCTGCAGTGAGATCCGTGCAGCTAGCTTGAGTGGAGATTGTCGATGGACTCGCGAAGTGCGAAGAGGTTTCTATACATTCACAAAACAGCATCAGGCTTGCGTGAAACGACGAGCCATCTTATCGGTCAGACAAAACCCAGCCTGCGCAGACGAAGGGTGTGCCGAAAGAGCTGTGCACAGTGTATTTGAGAGCTGCTTTGCTGATACTCGACCATATGACGAGATATATTGATTGTTTTCTCTCTCTTTGATGTTATGGTTGTGAAAAATGAATAGGGGGGTATATTGTATGAAAAAAAGAAAAAATCCTTACTATCCACTTGGAACTTTTTTCCGTTCCCATAGACTACTACCATTATTGCTATGTAATAAAGAAAAAATAAAATGGTTTAAACTACAAAACACTTGGTTTTTTTTTTTCATGATACATTTTGGCTTCACTGCTTGGAATCAAATTCAATGTCTAATGGTGCAGGGCTGTCTACGCGAGGTAGCTCAAACTGACTCTGCGCTGGGCTGTGTGGAGTATACACCTCAGCTGATGCAGTATCCTCTCTTGTGCTTTGATCTGGGCCAGACTGTCCCGACTTGATAGACCGGCGATGTGACATAAACGACGCAGCGTCGTTGTCAAAGTTGTGCTGAGACTCAGTATGAGCCGGTAATTCCAGTGGAGCGTTTTGATTGGTGATGCGTCTAGTATGAATGGCTTGCAGACTCTTTTCCATGTACGCTTCTTGGGCTCTACCACGTTGCTTTTCACCCATCTTGGTTTTTGGCAAGTTACCCAGAGATACAACCACAATCACATCGATCAAGAACATGTGTTCTTGTAGTACCGTGTTCACCACCGACGGAATGATCGATAGCGCAGCATCCGCCGTCTTGACCGCGACAACGGCAACCAGCTCATTGACAGCGTGGAACGTGATGGCTCCGCCAGGCGGCACAGCTGGATGACATCTTTCAATGGAAGATTCGATATCTTGTGGGAAGTACATGCAACCATTGGCATGGAACGTCTCATGCAATTTACCCAACACAAATAGGCATTGTCCCTCTTCAACACTTGCATTGATGGCTCCTACTCGGCGCTGGACTGACCATAGGAAACCTAGATCTCCCGTACGAGCATATGTGATACGAGGGTCACCACCCTGGATAGAAGCAGCAAATTTGGATTCATAGGTCTGAGGATCGTCCTCTGTAAAGCCTTTAACATTCGAGTCAGACACAACCCAGATCTCTCCAACAACATTAGCAGGGCAAACAGTTCGAGTTTCCGGGTTCACAATGGCAATCATGGTCGTGCTGGGCACGATACCAGAATCATGCAAGAGGATGCCTAATGCTTCTTCTTCGGGAGGCAAAACCCTAACAATACCCCGGCGAAGAGATACCAGATCAACCAGTAGCGTTATGGGTTCCATAAGCATATAGGACCTTGTTGTAATCATAGGATTGATCATATTACTGTACACAGTATTGATAGCTTCCTTTCCAAGACGATTAGCATGGAAGTATTTGAGCATTTGATGATCTAATTGATCAGAGATAGTTAGCATGGACGGAACGTTAACCCAAGTTGTCTGATCAAGACATAATAAGCACTTACAGAAATGAGGCTTGGGTCTTCCTTCAGTTGAAATCATCATATTTTGAATGTTTTGCAAAGTGAACCGTCTATGTTCACCAGTGGTGATGTGGTTCATTGCATATTGTAAGAGTGGGTAGGTTGTCACTGTGTCTTTGACTGTGGAGAGGGAGAAGAAAGCAGGTTAACAAATTAGTACCAGGCTCAGTTAATCAGAGTCGGGCTCTAATTGGCAGAAGAATAACCTACCTTTGAGGCGTTGCAACCATTCAAAGAATAGGACAGATGATTGGAAAAAATCCGTGGAATTCATTAAAAGTGTGGGAGATCCAACATAGATACCACAGAACACAGCCATGAGTAAACCAATGCCGCTATATCCACATAAAGAATTGGCGACAATACCACGCTGCGCACGCATCTGACAAGTGATCTTTTGTGTTCGGCATTGAGAAATGATAACTTGATGATTGAGACGAGCAGAATGTTGAACCATATCGGGAGTGTGATTGACGGTGATCATGGCAATAGAGTCTGGTGAGAGCCACTCACGCTTGACGGTATAGCCACTTTCTTTACCGAGGAGCTTGCCGTACTTTGACATCTTGGAAATATTGACTTGCTCAGGCATACGGGCGCCTTGGGCTTGAAATTGTCTCCAGATCACTCCGCATTGCTTATTTCTGAACAGTTCCTCACTATGCGAGTTTGTCAAGATATGACTAGCGCCATGCTGGAATGCAATTTTCAAAATAGCAGTGGTATCTTGCTTGATGCGCTGTAGATCCATCGGCTCGACTGGGATAGGGACCACACCGAGAACAAGGCAAGCCAGAACTGCTTGAACAAGTTCCAGGCCATACGAAATAGCGATGACCGCTCGCGATGGAGTCCGCAACCCTTTTTTAGTGAGATGGTACGCGGTGGAGGCAATTTTGCCATTAATCTTTCGCCATGAATAGGCTTTTGTATCTTTGCCCTTGTTCTCCAACGCAATGAACGCGGTTTCCTCGGGATGAATGGCCGTTCTCCAAAGCAATATATCTACAATATTAGAAAACTTGTTCAAATCAAATCCAGTACGTTCATCAATCACTTCGCGCACAGGTTCCATGCCAGTGTGTTGCGGTAAGCCGCCACCATAGATCAATCCACGTCGAATGGCTTCTTCATACGCTGCAGGGTTCTGCCAGATAGAACCGGTATCAAGCATCTCCTCTTTCTTAGGAAGGTTGAAAATAGTATTATCAACATCCACTTTGACATACACCGGGTTGAGACGACCAACTTCATACGCCTTCTTACACTGCATGGCATGAATGTGTTTGCGACCGTGCTTGAAATGACGAGGCAGTGAGTTAACCGGGCACACCAAGACAGTGTACACTCGCAATCCGTGATCCTCTAGCAGCACTTGGGAGACCCTGTCGGCCAATCTAGCCAGTTCTTCCCGAGGAAAGCTCGACTCGCATACCACCACAGGCAAATGCTCGCCATTAATCATAACTTCGAAAACAGCACTAAAAAGAGAGACAGAGAGAGTCAGTAAGTATAAAGCACACAAAGTGGCGAACCAAATTACTTCAACGTACCAATTCTCAACGGCAGCGCGCTTCAACACAGTTTTGACCAAGTCAGGGGCAAAATGGACCTCGTCCACACCAATTTCAGCACCAAGCTTTTGCTGTCGAACACGATCTTCGTACAATCCAAAAATAAGAATACGTCCTCCAACAACAGTACCCAGCAAACCAGTTCTCAAAAACTCTTGATCATATGGTTCTGGATACAGCGTGTCTGGAGGGATAAGGAGCGGACGAGCATGGAAGATGGCTTCGGTATGTTTTGGCAAGGCCCAAAATCCGCCAGACAACGAAGGAGAATCAACCCAAATCTCACCAATAGTATCTGGAGCACACAAGGCGGTTGTCTCTGGGTCCACCACGGCAATGGTAGCTTCGGGCATGGCAAATCCAAACGCAGTAGCCCGGATGGCCTTGGTGGTCGCTAGCTGTTCTTGAACTTCAGCACCAGTAGCCAGCACAAGGACGCGACTGTCTTTAAACGCTTCCCTATCCAAAAGGCATTCCCAATAATCCCTAGAAGTGCCATCTGCCTGGATCCATCGAATTGACATCTGGCCGTCCTTTTCCGATTTATCATTGGCCACCACTTCTTCCAATTTGGCTGGTCCCAGATAATCACGAATACTAAGAATCATACCACCATGTTCAGGAAGAGATGACATGGGGCAAACCACGGCCATGGGATCATCCACACCTAAAGGCAGCAACAAATTCTCAGCAATATGTGCGTCGCATTCAGCATCCACAATGGTAGTATCAATAAGCAATAGGCGCATGGTCGACAGATCGGCGGGCTGCTTCTTATTGTAGTTGATGACTTCAGCTCGATTGTTACTAAATTGCCTGGTAATGTTTTGCAAAGCCGTGTAGTCAGCAATGGCAATGGTAGCACGGTATCTAGAAAGAATGTTGACCCAAATAGCTGCCGAATCCATCACGGTAGAGCTGACGAAGATGGTATGATTGCCGGAGAATACGGAGCACAGCAAACCAAGAATAAGACCAGCCTGCTGGCGAGGTTCAAGATAGGATACAACGGTGTCAGGACTGTTAATTGCAGCTCGGCCATGAGACTGGGACTCGGATGGTGTCACCGAAGTTTTGTAAGCAGCACATTGAGCCATGATGGTACGGTGCGATATGGCAACACCTTTGAGTTCCCCATTTGGTGCTTTGCTATATTCGATGTAAGCCAAATCAGGCAATGAAATCTCGGGATAGTCATTACCGCTTTTGCTCTTTGGATACCAAGAACCAAACTCATTTGTCTTCCACCATTCAATGTTGGGCGGAAACTCCTGTTGCCGACTTTGAAGATCTTTAGTAAATGCACGCAGATTGTAGTCGGTAGTCAGGGCCAAATAGACATTGGTTGAGCTGAGGATGAAGGAAAGCTCGGCCATTTCATCAGCAGCATTGATGGGTACAGCCACAATACCAGCCAAAAAGCATCCCAACATAGCTACAATAAAGTCTAAAACCTCAGATTTGCGATAGATCAACGCAGCGCGATCGCCCAAGTTCAAGCCAGACTTTTGTCGAATGAGGTGAGCGACTTTTTCAGCCCGAGCATTCACCTTCTCCCACGTCAGTCCCGCCACTTCTTTTCCCTTTGGATCCAACGCAGTAAAGGCAATGGTTCGTCCAGTATTCAAAGCACGATGGCGCAGAATTTCGGCAATGCTACTAAAACAGCTCATCTCAGTGTGACCATTGATGTCCAGAATACCAGGAGGCACTTCGCGTGGCTCAAGGGGTAGCATTTGATTACCAGCCAACTGCATCAACGTTTGTGGAGAGAGATTACCGATATTGGTCATGGGCTGCGGTGGAGGTTCCAACGCTCTAAAATTGGAAACCATGCCATTGCTAGAATATCGACTGCTGCCAGATGCACTACGTCTATGACTGAACCTTGCGTCGGGCGGGTGCACTGCAGTTGGTGAGGCGAACTGACTTGCAGACATGGTAGACATCATGGAAGGACTTCGGGCATGGCCGCTAGTTCTATTGACTGACCGGACCGAGGCAGTATCTTAAAATGTGAATGTGTTAGTAAATTAGGATATCAACAATTACAAAGGGCGGAATGAGAACTAACCCCAATCTCTTTGGCTTGCCGTGTCTAGGTTACGAATGGTTTGGGATTTGGCCAAACCACCACCGTCTAATCTCTCTGATATAAAACTCTGTTGATCTATGCTACGTCTCTTTCGTTGAACATTATTGGGATCGGGCATCCAGTTTCTTGGGCGCATTCCCGGCTAGCAAAACAAAGACTGATAAGTAAAACCAAAGGATTTGCCACTTACAAACGTTGTGCAAACGGTTTACCTGTTGTGGAAAATTGCCATATGCGGCAGATTGCGCAGGTGGTGGTGGTCGGTGACTGACACTAGCCATAGGTCGCAAAGGAAGTGGTTGACCGGGTAAAGGTGGGCGTTGCTGGGGTTGCTGTTGCTGGTACATGGGTCGCTGTGGATATGGAGCAGTGGCTTGGCCAGGTCTATATCCAGGAGGCCGAACATTAGGAGGAAAGGTGGAAAATTGACTGGCGGGATTTGGAGGCATAGGTCTTGCCATCATCTGAGCGTTGGCTGGAGGTGGTGGCGGCCGTCCAAATGTTGTTTGTCTGCCTGGTATATTGACACTAAGCTCTGGCGGAGGCCGACCTCTTCCCGGGGCCATGGATCCTGGTGGTACGGGAAGAGGGCGACTATAGTACTGCGCTTCAAGGGAACTAGGCAACACAGCAGGTAAAGTATCTGCCCTTGCATCACTTGAAAGGCTCTTTCTAAGCTCTCCCGCTGTAGCCGACGCACCAATGTTGGTCATGGACTGGGTTGCGCGCAAATCTCGGTCCATTCCTTCATTAGGTTGTAACAATGCGGATTGCGAGTGGGGTAAATTAGATTGGTCAACCACGTCTGGAAAGTCCATAGCCGGTGTACGAGTAGGTGACGGCAAAAAATCCAAAAAGTCATCGACATCGGCAGCACTGGGCTCGGGACCGAGCTCTTGCTCAACAAGCTCTCTCTCGCGCTCAAGGTCATCTTGATTATGCACAAAAGACTCGGATCCATTGTCTACATTTTGTACAGACTGCGTATCGGCGCCAGTGCTTTCAGCTGGACGGTTCAGCAAATCCATGTATGGGGTCAGGATTTGCTGACGCTTTTTGTCGTAACCCTTTTGAGTGATATCGCCATCTTCCAATTCCAGCTGCAAACTTTTGAGTTTTTCTAGAATATATTGAGGGAGTACGTCAAGGTCTTGGTCCATTACAAAAAGGCGTTGATGGGTTTCTGTAAGGTCTTGGTGGCTAAGTGAGTTCTATAATAATATATCACGTTCTTTTAAGTAATATAGATAGCGAGTGGTGGGGGGTAAAAGGCCAGGTTTTCTCTTTTTTCAGTCAATAGACGAATTATGCATGCAGTGAACGGAAAATCAATAATAATACAATGAACACTGCAGCATGGACAATTACGAAAGAGAAATGACTGAGAAAATAATACAAAAAAGTACCACTAAAAAAGATTCCTTCTAAAGTGGAATGAAGTGACTTTTTTTCGCTTTAACGCAGCCTCGAAGTTCTCTATGCTTAAGCCATGAGTGCTGAGATCCTGGCCGTCGACGTCAGCATCAAATTCTACATATTGAATTATACCAGCAAAATTATAATATTTCCCCTTCGTAACGGAGCCAATCATATCTCTAGCTGTGCAAAATGCGGTACGGGCGCTTTGTAACACTGAGAAATGGTGGTCACCGCCACTTTCAGGGTCGGACAAATCCCGCGTACTTGCCATATCAGTCGACGCGTAACTAGAATCAACGATGTCATAGGTGCAGGCTGGTTTTATTTATTCCCTAGAGTTCGCGGGAAACAACGCAATGATCAAGTCAGATAGCCCCACACGCCGAGCGATATGTTGCTACATAATTTCTTACTTAGAATAATCGGTTTGCTTGGCAAAAAGCTTACCTGTTTACGTGATACAAGCATGCAAAAGCGCTTGGGGTAAGTCCAATGATAGGCACAGTCTGGTACGTTCCTGTCCTACAATGGGAAGTGTTACTTCATTACCGAACTATGACACCCCTTACAAGTGTAACAGAGATTGAGGAAAAAATAAAAAAAGAAATGAGAAAATAAAAAATTTTCGAATATAAATTCAATCCAGTTAGCGCCCAGGAAGATCTTTTGATCTTTACTTTTCTCACTCTCTCCAATAATGAAGTTCACTCTCGCTGCTCTTGGCCTCGTGGCCGCTGCTCAAGTCGCCTATGCTTGTGAGAACAAGCAATGTGCTGAAGGTGACCAGGATTGTATCAACGCCTGCGTTGACCAGATCAACAAGTGTGTTTCTGACTGTGGTGGTGGTAGCAGCTGTTACCAACAATGTATCTCTGAGTGGACTCCTACCATCACCAACTCTGCTGGTGCTCCCGTCTCCACCTCTGACCCTCTCGGTTCTGCCACTGCTGAAATCTCTGGCTTCTCTACCGTCACTGGTGTCTCTGTTGGCCCTGCCACTGCTGGTGCCTCCATGACCATGAACACTGCTCCCGGTGCCTCCACTGGAGCTGCTTTGACCGGAAGTGCTGCTGCTTCATTCGCTTCAGCCTCTGCTTCTTTGGCCACTGCTTTCTCTTCCGCCACCCTTTCTCTCCAATCTGGTTTCTCTGCCAGTCTTAGCGCTGCCTCCTCCAGCGTTGCCGGTGCCGCTTCCTCTGCTGCTGCTTCATCTTCTGGCGCTACCTCTGCTGCTGTTGAATCCGCTTCCAGCTCAGCAAAGATTATCTACACCGTCTGTGCTGTCGCCGCTCTAGCCCTTGCCTTGTAAACATCCGATTATTAGGCAATAATTATTTTCAGTGAGCGGGGGGTCATTATCTTGTGTTCCAATTATAATTGATTTCACAGGGTATATTTTTGACCGCGTGAATTATTCATTACAGATTTCAGAACTTCTTTATTATAATCAATCGTTTTTTTATTTTTTTTTTTTTCTAATCATGAGTTGACAACTTGACATGTCGGAAAACCCGGTTTGTTTTGTTTGACTCTTTTTTTTTAAAAAAGCACCTATTTTTTTTTTTTATTTAGGAATAATAAAATAACAGGCTTACTACCAGTTATGCAATAGAAGATGTGATATTGAAAAATGCTGTTTTTGGGCATAAAGAAATTGATCCCTAACCCAGTGTAGCACGGGAGCGGAGATGCTGTGATAGGTGCAATGTCGTAAACCTACGCTTCAGTAATACTCACACAAGGAAACTCAAAAAAAAAAATTAACCCCCCATAAAACCGCTTTTGTTTTTAGAGATAATGGCTGGTGAAAAATTGTCAGGTTCAGAACTGATTGCTGCTACGCTCAAGCATCAAGGTATCGATGTTATTTTTGGCATTGTCGGCATTCCTGTGATCGAGGTGGCCGAAGCATGCATTCGCGCAGGTATACGATTCATTGGCTTCCGAAATGAGCAGTCCGCCGCTTACGCTGCTTCGGCGTATGGCTATCTCAGCGGCAAGCCAGGTGTGTGCTTGACCGTGGGTGGACCGGGCGTTATTCATGCACTGGCTGGAATAGTAAATTCGCAAGTCAATTGTTGGCCCATGCTACTACTTGCTGGGTCCAGCGATACTGACCAAATTGGTATGGGCGCTTTTCAAGAGCTGGACCAAGTCGAGGCTTGCAAGCCTTATACAAAGTATGCCACTCGACCGGCCAGCCTTGGAGCAATACCATTTTGTATCGAGAAGGCTTTGAGGTCTGCCGCTTATGGTAGACCGGGCGCCTGTTACGTTGACCTGCCCGCCGATTTTATTCAAGCTTCCATACCGGATAATACTTACATTGAAACCATCCAAGTACCGCCCGTTCAACCCGCTCCAATGTACCTAGCCGACCCCGCCGCTGTCAAAATCGCTGCTCAGACACTGCAGTCCGCCAAAAACCCCTTGATCGTTATTGGTAAAGGGTAAGCACACTTTTTTTCACTGCTTTTAGCTAATGATGTACAAGTCGCATGTTGTGTCTCCACACATAACCAGTTGGTGTCAGTTGATTGCTAACAAGCCCGCTTATCTTTTTTTATCTCCCAAAAAGTGCTGCTTATGCCCGAGCTGAGAATGAGCTCAAGTCGTTGATTGAAAACACAAATATACCGTTTTTGCCTACTCCCATGGCCAAGGGGCTCGTTTCTGACTCACATCCCTTGTGTTCATCTGCTGCAAGATCTACCGCTTTGAAGCAAGCCGATGTGGTGCTACTGGTTGGTGCTAGGTAAGCAAATTGCCCGGAAATGGGCCAGAAACGGAGATGATGTGATTGAGGGTTTCAGGATAAACAATAGAGCAGTGTCAACATTGTGGGAGTGGCAATTTCTTTTTTTATGGTTTTGTTGATTTTGGCGGCAATAGTCGTTTTCTATTTGGGGGCCATATGCAGCTAACACACTCATATTGTATTTAGACTTAACTGGATCCTCCATTTTGGTCATTCTCCTCGCTGGTCGAAGCAAGTCAAGTTCATTCAAATCGATATTGAACCTGAGGAAATGAACAATAACGGCGCCATCACCATCCCACTTGTTGGTCATATCCCCGCCGTTCTTCGCCAGTTGACGCAATGTTCCATTCCACGTTTACCGGACTCTCATTCTTTCCTGCAAACTCTCCAATCAGCTGTCAAAACAAATATACACAAGGCTGCTGCCAAGGCTAAACAAGGTGACGAGACAGCCGTCATGACTTACCACAGTGCCTATGATGAAATCAAAAAATTGCTGCCTACCAAGGATGTGGTGTTTGTCAGTGAAGGAGCCAACACAATGGATATTGCTCGATCTGCTTTCGATGTACATGAACCACGTTGTCGTTTGGATGCTGCCACATTTGCCACTATGGGCGTGGGCATGGGTTTCGCCATCGCATCGCAAATTTATTATCCAGAGAAGCGCATTGTTTCCATCGTTGGTGACTCTGCCTTTGGTTTTAGGTGAGCTAATGGACGCCAGTTTAATTTTTTTGTGTTGCTTTTGTTTTCGATCCGCCTTGTATGTTGACTGACTTTATTCTGTATGAGTGCCATGGAACTTGAAACTGCTGCACGTGCCAAACTTCCGTTAATCATCCTTGTCATCAATAACAATGGCATCTATCATGGCTTGGATAACAACGATTACGAGTCTTCTAGAGAGGACAATACTCTACCTTCCACAGCCTTATCGCCTGACACTCGGTACGATCTGATTGCCGAAGCATGCGGTGGCCGTGGATGGCTGGCCAAGAACCGCAAGGAACTGAGAGAAGCCCTGAACACTGCCTTAGCCACTCGCGACACCACTTGTTTAATCAACGTGTTAATCACTCCTGGTGGTCGCACCAAATTGGTAAGTTAACTGGTTCTTTCTACCGTTGCAAATGTCTTGTCCTGTACAATGTATGCTTATCAGTACTGATTATTTCTCATGATCAGGAATTTGGTTGGATGACTAAAAAGTCCGAACCAAAGTTATAATGGCTCTGTTTGCCTAGACTGGATCAAGTAAACCATATAGAACTGTCAGTAAATGCATTGTTTGTATCCCAATTTTGACTTGCTCGTCTATTTCAATACTCTCAACAGTTCCTGAACTTTTAGTAGTTTTATCGTGTACAGATTGAATAAAGATGTTTTGTATAAAGCGAATTTTGAACTGGTGTACGTATAAAATCATCTTTCTCGATGTCTCTACTCAACAATCACAATTGAAATACCATGATTCGCGCAGACTATTCCAGTATAGTTAAAATTTGTTTAACATTAGGCGGTTTTTAGTTGATGTGTATTGTAAAAAAAAGGTCATGTCAAGTTAAAAAATGGAGATGAAAAACTATACAATGGAGGAGAGGTGATAGATCAGGAATGACAAACAATGAATAAGGGAACAATGAAAAAGCAACATATATACAGTAGAAAAATTAATAATCACAAACTCTTTTGATGACATGCAGCATCCTATTGACACTCGCTACAACGACCATCTTCGTTTGAGCAGATGATGGCTCCGCACATACATGTATCGGTATGTGCATCGCACATCTTGTTATGGCAGGAAGAACACTCATGTTCCAGCTCGCAATGCGTGCAAAATCCTTGATGGGCATCAGGGCAAGCTTCGTGGCACACCACACAGCTATCAGTCAAGCGCCCGTCGCATTCACCACAAAAACGGTCGCCGCATTGCTCGCATGCGAAGCTGCAGTATAAGCAGTAAGACTGCTCAATGATGGGTTCGTCGCACGCGACACATCGTGGTGAAGGGTATTGGATGTCGGCCAAGTGCTCGTTACAACCTTCGCACACGTACATATCATGTTGGCCCTGGGAAGTCAACTCCCACAAATAGCTGCTAAGCTGTCTAGCCAAAAATTGAGTCTTGGAACCTTCACAAGCCATCACTCGGGACTCGCTCTTATCAACCAGCAGTAAGCGCTGAAACTTTGCATAGCGAGTTTGCATATTACTCTTGACCAAGCCATTCAATGATACGGTTAGTGGGCCGAGCAGGTCCAGGCATTGGGGCGAGCGAGCGTCGATGGTGGCCAAATTGGGGAAGGCGTGAAGCAGCGGGACAAGAATATCTGGCAGAGTACGAACCAATGATTGGCCAATTTGGATTTCCGTAGTAGCCGCTCTGGAGTTGCTGGGTAAGGCGGCCAAAAAGTGCAACAACATAGCCGGCTGAATATCTTTTCTTGAACTCTTCAATTCAATGGTCTGCCAATACTGTCGTCGTGAAAGAATCAGTTGACGGAAATAGCGGCAGGTGGCTGATAAGTGCAACAAGGCGGATTGTGGGAGTTGGTCTAGTATGGCGTCTCTAAGTTCGACGGGACAGCACATCAAAGCTGAAGGCAATAATGGTGTGAACATGGGTGAATTATAGGGAGATTGAGATATTGGTGATGGTGAGGGAAGTGATACGGATAGCATAATGCGATGGGGTTTTCAAAAGGGTAAAAACGTAAGGGACAGACAGAAATAAAATAAACGTTGTTGTTTGGGTTGGCAGCTTATATATAATATTTTTAGAGCAGGTGATTTGACAAAGGGCCAAGCACAGATCGACCCAAACCTCCATTTTTGGCGGATCTAGAACCGCCTAACTGACTTCTCATTGGTTCAATCATGATTGCTCCACAGAATCTATAAGCGCTATTTTTCGATTTTAGCTTTTCCAACTAGCTTCTAACATGAGAACAGAAAAATTCCTCCATGCAAAGATAGTGAGAAGCCGCGGTCCCAATTAAAAAGGTGTCTGTGAAAAAAGTAGAATATCCTATCTAACTAATAAACTTCTTCTCAATGTTTCTGTTCGGTTTTTGAGCATCACTGTTAAAATTTTCCTGCTAACGGCAAGGAGAAATTGGAGAAAAAAATAATGCCACGCCGATGCGGTAGAATATTAGCTCAGCTTTACGTCTAATTTTACTCATACTTTGGCAAATGCTCTGAATATGGGTTAATTCTTGCACAAAACTCTATGTCGGCGTACCTTTTACGTCAAATTTTCATTATCTTGACGAATACCTGTCGGTTCTAAATTTTATTATCTTGACGAAGACCTGTCGTTTCTGTACAGTCCACATTTGCACACCACTTTACAGTACATGATGAAAAACACGTCACGTACTAGCATGGCTTTTAGCTTTTTTATTTGTGATCGCGACGATGACTGAGCTTGCCCCCATGCTAAGCGGTTTACGAAAAAACTCTGCCTTCTCTCACCTTTGCTTTTCCGACGTTACGCTGGATGGCATGAGCAGCTTATTGACAATAAAAATATATCATTAGCCACGTGGGTCCATCGTCGGTATTGCACCATTTTGATGCTCAGGTTGCCACTAGTAACCCTGTGCCAAATGTATACAATGCATGTTGAATAAAAAAAAAAGGATAGATGGACTTTTTGCTAGGGGCGGCGGCAAAACATTATTGAGGTAAGCACGCATCGCTTTGTCAGCGGTAAACATTCAACCCTAGTAAAGAAATCTTGTTTTTATTACATTTATTATGAGTCCTGCTGAGAATGTAGGCTAGCTTGAAAGATGTATTTATTGTTTATTTGTTTGTTCTTATGAAAATTTTTATTGATTGGAGCCATAGCACCATTGGACGTTCGAGAGGTGTTAGCCTTAGGCGACGGCGCCAAAGCTTTTTCACAACATGAAATGAACATATCACTTGAGAATGAAAAAAAATCAATTCTAAAATGGCAACCTCAAAACTCGTCAATTTCGATCATAGTCATTATCCCTTTGCTTCTTAAAGTCCATGGATGGATTTGGGCTATTAATGCCCTTGATAAAATTGGTTTCAAGCTACGACGGAACAGGAATACCAGTCGGGACTCCTACCAACTCGAGCCTTGGCATGAAAGTCTCTGCTCAAAAGGTAAAGACCTCCCAGTTCACATTTATGTCAACCGAATTTAATCGCATAATGCCTTACTTGCCTATGTGTAGCTATATGATGATAATTGCATTCAGAGCAGATACAGGACGTAACCAATCATGATATATTGCATTTGAAATGGCAAAAAGTTCTTTTTGATTTTATTGATCAACTGAATGTGTTGAGAATAGCCCAACTTCTTATATACGAATACTTCATATGTACAGGTTTTTTACGCGGAGTGGCTGTACCGCGCTGACATGGAACACAGTGTTTTGAATCTACTGTTTTAATGTACAATAGCAGTTCAATATGCCGTGTTCCATGTCACAAATTTAATCAGCTTGAGCTGCGGCCTTGAGTGCTTGGAGAGCCTTGTAGTTGCGCTCCATAGCATCTTGGAGAAACTGGCCAGCAGTAATGGCTTCAGGGTACTTTGTCTTGCCCTGGATGATGGCACTCTTGTTAGCCTGGTTGAAGTATGCCATGGAGTAGCGGGGACCTTGGTATTCGCCGACTTTAGGAGTGCGGACACGATGGAAGTTGCTTTTGAGGCGGTCGTCAGACCATCTCATGATCATGTCGCCAATGTTACAGACAATCTCGCCTTCTTCAGGGCTAATAGGGCTCCAAGTCTGAATCAATTGTAAAGCTTATTGTTAATGACTTGTAAAGAAACGCCTTCTCTAAAAGCAGCAAACCTTCACACTCACATCACCATGGGCAAAATCGGTCGAAGCTTCACGTCCGGGGCAGACTTCAAGACCATTCTCACCAGGACGTTGGAACAGAAGAGTCAGTGTATCAAAGTCAGTATGAGCTCCAGCTCTCCAATACTCGGGAGGGAAGGTTTTTCCAGTAATATCATGGTAGTGGAGACATCGCAAAGTCTGTTGGCAGTCAGGCTTGGTCACATCATGTCTAGATAGGAAGAAGTCAGGTTCAAAATCGAGACCGACGGCCAAGCAAGACAGAATCTTCATCGACACATCCTGACACTGGCTCATGAACTTTTGAGCCTCAATCTTGAAACCAGGAGCGTCTTCTTGAGTTGGCCACAAGCCGTCCATATTTTGCCATCCCATCTGAATAGATTCCTTCAAATCAGCAACACCGGTTGAAGGGCGGATCTTTTGCAAATATGCGTTAGAAACAGTTACAAAGCTCACACAGTCGCTTGAGAAGAATTGCTCAAGTGCTTGTGCGTATATTATCAAAGGTGCTGTGTGGGCTCACCTGGGCTAGCTTCTCCCATCCAGCGTTTCTGCTCTTGTCCATTGGCGTGTGTGCTTTGATTTCGTCAGGCAAAGCGAAAAAGTCATGGCTGGCCTGGAACATGGTACGGATATCTTCTACCGCAATGCCATGGTTGACAACTGTATGACTGGTTAGCACATTAAAGTATAATTTCAACTCTTGTCGGATAGTCTTACCATAAAAGAAGCCTTGTTCAGTACAAGCTTTCATCAAATCCTGAGTGATTTGGTCTTTACGATTGTCATAATCAGACAAGTCAATTTTCATGTAAGTTCTTTGCTCAGCCATTGGAATAGAATATAGTTAATACGACACAAGGTAGAAACAGCTCAAAGTTGTATATATATATATAAATGTATAGCCGGCCGGTCTTTATCTATGGGGAAGCCTTATCTTGCCTGGTAACCAACTCCGCTCCTTCCCGTTAATAGAGCTATTAAATGCGCATGCCAATGGGGCACTGATACGATGGGAACAACATGTTATCTCATATCAGTCGATTAACCTTTCTGAGTGTGGTCATGATACCTCTATCATTCATAGATAGTAAAGCATTTATTTACAGCGTGATTTTATATGGAGTGGCTGTTAACCATATGTACATGGAGGAACGTATATCTGATGCTAAGCAAGGGCATAGGAACCAATGGAGCAATGGAAAGATAACTTAAAGCTCATCTTTTGGAGAGACAATTCCATGTTGTCTCAAATATTCATGTTCACCATGCGCTTTCATGCTTTCAACATACTTATCATCGCGGAATACGGAAAAGGAACCCAAGAAAGCGGTGTCGCATTCTTCCTTCAGGACACCTCCAACCAATTCTGGAACGTTGGGATCAATTTGAAGTCCACCCAATCTAGCAGAATCCACTACGTCTTGCCTAGTGAGCAATGTAGTCAGTTGGTATGTCATAAACGCGTGGATGCATGATTGCATGCATTAAACTTGACAGTTCACCACTTGCACTCACATTCTGATCATCAATTGCTGTCTACCACTGCGGTTGATATCGGGGATAGAAGTTCCCCACACTACCCGGGATACACCACGATAAATGCTTTGAGAGGCACACATTGGGCACGGTTCGCCAGTGGTGTATAATGTTTGCTTGGACCAATCCAAACCAGGATTAAACATATCATCTTGAGTGGGCGAAGGGTACATTTCCGTGCAACTGATACAGATTGAAACAAAACGCAAATTAGAAGCCATAAACCACACAAAATTGGTCAAAATGATGGAATAGAACGATCGAAAATTCACCAATGGTGATTGGTATACTTACTTCCAGAACGCAGCCGTTTCACCATGCAAAAGCTTGTTCTTCTTATTGCTATTGGCGCCGTAACAAGAAATCGTATTCGAGCCGTGATCCACAATAAGGGCTCCGAAAGGGAATTTTGGATTATGGACTTTGGCGAAATCCAAGGCAATCTGCATGTAGCATTCGTCCAAGGCTTTCTGGTCGCCATGACAGTCGGAAGCTTGAGTGCCTAGCACGGCAGCCGAGATGATAAGTGCAATGAGAGATTTGGCAAACATTGTCTAGAGACACAGCAGGTACAAATAAAGGTGTATATAAGGCTGTTAAAACACTGGTATAGAAGAGTTCTTTATTGGGCAGGAGGCCAGCCGAGGAACGGCTGATACCGTTATCAAAGATGATACACATGAAAATTCGCTCCCAGACCTTAGATTAAACTAATTTCGCTGTAAGGAAATCGCTATCTTTTACGCCGCCAATGGCTTCAGCCAAAGCAATCCGTTATCATAGCCTTGCTATTATCTAAGGAACATCCGACTTTACAAGTGTTTTTGCAATGATAGATAGTGGCTTTTGAGCGATCAATGATATAAAAGTAACCATTATCCACCGCCAATCCTTACTTTCCTCACTCATCCTCTTTATTGCTTCATTTTACATTTCATTCAGCTGGCCTTATCCCCCTCCGCTACCCTTCCAACCACTCTCCACTATAAAGAAAAATGACTTCATCTGAAGACAAGATGACGATGGAAAACGTTGATAAAATCATACGTGCAGAAGAAATAGAAAATACTAGTTCGCAATCTTCCTTTTATCCTCCAATGGATCAGCCCAAGCTATCCATTCGGGAAAAGTTCTCAACGAGACGTGGTTGGTTGGGTAATTACGACTATGCTGCTCTTTGCATGCCTCGTATTCCCTTCATTGGCAAATCCTCCAATGTGTCCTCTCCTTTCTTTGGCCCCAACGATGAAATTCCAATCATGGTGGCTATATTGATGGGTATTCAGCGTAAGTATACTTTAACTCATTCAAGATGAAACATATTTGTTCGTACAACATATGATTGACTTGATTACTTTTGCTAGACTTTCTGGCTGTCATTGGCGGTGTTATTACTCCAACCATCCTCATCACCGGCACTGGTGCAGGCTTCCTCAATCTTGACCAAGATACTCGTCAATATTTGACATCGGCTTCACTTATTTTGTCCGGGTTCATGAGTCTTATTCAAATCGTGCGTATTCGTATTCCCAAAACTCGATACTATATTGGATCTGGCCTGCTTCAAATCACAGGTGTTGCTTTCTCCAACATTCCAGCTGCTTCAGCTATGATCACCACCATGTACAATAATGGTACCTGCCAAAAGGAACTACAGTCAGATGGCACATGGAACTACTCAGCTTGTCCAGATGCTTATGGTGCTATTTTAGGCACGTCTATTGTTTGTGCTTTCCTTTCTATCTTTATCAGCTTTTTGCCACCCAAGGTCATGAAGCGTGTGTTCCCAAAGAGTGTCACCGGTGTTGTCTTGCTTGTCATTGGTGCATCGCTTATTGTCAGCGGCATGAAGAACTGGGCAGGAGGCAGCTCGCCTTGCATTGATCGTCCCGAGACTGGCATGTTCACCGTATGTCCTCAAGTTGGTGCTCCCATGGCTCAACCCTGGGGTTCACCGCTCTTCATTGGCCTGGGTGCTGCTGTATTCGTAACTATTATTATCATTGAAATTATTGGTTCCATCTTTCTGAAAAACACTGCAGTAGTCATTGGCCTTTTGATCGGTTGCGCTATTGCTGGTGGCCTCGGCATGTTTGACTCTAGCGGTATTTCTTCAGCTCCTGCCATCACCTTCTTGTGGGTCAAAACATTTAAGCTCTCTGTCTATGGTCCTGGAATTATTCCCTTCTTGTTTGTCTATGTTGATTATGTTGTAGAATGCCTAGGCGATCTCACCGCTGCCTGTGATGTCTCCCAGCTCCCTGTTGAAGGCGATGAATTCAATACTCGTTGTCAAGGAGGTCTTCTTGCAGATGGTCTTTCTGGCATTCTATCTGGTCTAGGCACCTCCATGGGTGTGGTGACTTTCACTCAGAACAATGGTGTCATTGCTGTTACTCGCTGCGCCTCTCGAACCGCCGGTGTCATTTGCGCTGTTCTTCTCATTGTTTGCGGCGTGTTTGGTAAAATCGCTGCTGCTTTTCTCGCCATCCCCACCAGTGTTATGGGTGGCATGACGGTGTTCTTGTTCTCTTCCGTGGCCACATCGGGTATTCGTATCCTTGGTTTGCTCGAATGGACTAGAAGAGACCGTATTATCGTTGCCGGATCCTTGGCATTAGCTCTTGGTGTAGAACTCGTTCCCGACTTCTTTTCATACCTCCTCCCTACTACCACAAATGTTGCTCTTCAAGGATTTTACGATGCTATCGAAACTGTACTCAGTACCGGCTATATCATGGCTGGTATTGGTTCCATTCTTCTCAATCTTGTTCTCCCTCAGGAGCCCACTGCTTCTGTCGACCGAAAGGCTGACGAGAAACACATCTCCCCTGAACAACATGGAATTATGGTCTAAATTGCTTCCAAGTCCTCTTGGTAATATATTGACAGGTGATATACCAGACACAAGTCCCAGTATAGTAGTGTCAAATCACGTCTGTCCGCGGTTCCAGCAACTCCGCGTTAAAAAACCTGTACATATTATTTTTTTAACATATTCTGTATATAAGTGCCTGAATAAAAAACCTCGAGGTTACCAGCCTCAGCAATCAAATGTAGTTTTTTAATGGTATACTTGTGTGCTTTTATTACAAGGAAAAATGTCTGATAAATTGGTATCAGAGTTTTTTCTTTTTTTCTCTACAAAGACATATGGAATGGTGTTCGGCCCGGATGGGACTGCGTTTCTTGTTAAAGCAGGCCACTTTGATTTTTTTTTTTAATAGTCAGCCATTGCTCGACCCCTTCAGAACAAGTTGTGTATTTTCTTCCCCGACTAACATGCCAGCTGAAGATTCCCGTCCAAACAAACGTGTCAAGCTCGAGAATGAGGACAACTTCCATCCAGATCTGCTTTCGCAGGCTACTCGAGACAAGATCGCTGCGGCATTCAAAGTGTCCAAGCCCTATCTACACTGCAAAATCGATCAACTTATGAACGACTCGCTGTTGCGCCAAGTACGCAAAGAGATCTTCGATAACTTGCACTTTACCCTCAAGGAAACTGATATTTACAAGGTGTGTAGCTTTTCTTTTGTTTGGGTAACATGAGCATCCTCAGGTGTACACAGTGTCTTACGTTCCCTTATGTTGTCAGGTTCACCAAACCGGAGACTTGGCTAACTTGGACGGACTGCCCAAGGAAGAACTGGATAAACTCCCTTCTATATTCAAGCTTCGAAACGCCATATACTCTCAAGATTTCCGGGATTTTATCTCGCACATCACAGGATGTGGACCATTGTCGGGATCGAAGGCTGACATGAGCATCAACAACTACTTGGATGGATGTCATTTGCTCAACCACGACGACGTGATCGGAACCAGAAGAGTGTCGTACATTCTGTATCTTACTGATCCTGATGAGAGATGGGATCCCAAAAATGGAGGCGCTTTAGAGCTCTATCCTGTAATTGAAAAGGGTACGCCTGCTAATGAACCATCATTGATCATACCACCTCAGTGGAATCAGTTTTGTATGTTCACTGTGCAGCCCGGCCATTCCTTCCATTCAGTTGAAGAAGTTGTGCCCGTTGGGAAACCTCGCTTGAGTATCTCGGGCTGGTTCCACATTCCTCAAGAGGGCGAACCAGGTTACAATGAAACCCAAGAAGAGGATCTTCCTCAATCTTCCTTGCAGCAATTAGAGGCTCCTGATTCTAGCCATGACTTTTCTCACTATAGCCAAGATTTGGATGAAGAGGCAACAGAAGGTCTTACAGAAGAGGATCTTAAAGAGTTGATTGAATGGATCAATCCCCAATATCTAGATCTGAATATCATGTCACAAATATCTGAAAAGTTTGTTGAGGAGTCTGTGATTCAATGTAAGGATTTCCTCAAGCCGGAGCTTGCAAAGTTGGTGGAAGAGGCTACACTGAAAGACGATGAAGAGAAAGGCTTTTGCAAAGAGAAGATGTCAGCGCATGGCACAGGCGTTGGAAATGGCTGGAAGGTTCATGGCCCACCGCATAAGCACCGCTACATGGTGGTGGATACACAACAAGAGCCCAAGCCCGAATCAACTGCCGAACTCTTTCTCAACTTGCAGACGCATTTCGCATCTCAATCATTCCGACGATGGATAGCTGTCATTACCCAGCTGATTGCAAAGGGTTATCGTGGCGGAGCCCGAAGATTCCGACCAGGCTTGGACTATACTTTGGCCACCATGAACACTCGTGGACAGGCTATTCTGGATGTTACCCTGGGTATGGCCACCACCAAGGATAGACAGGCTGCCAGCAAGTGGGAGAGTGATGAGTTTGGAGGTTATGAGTGCTATATGGCACCACATGACGAAGAAGAGGACCCATCAACGTACAAGGCTGCTGATGACGATGGTGCTCTGTTGACTTTATCACCAGGCAGCAATGTGCTTTCGATTGTACTACGCGACGAAGGTGTCATGCGGTTTATAAAGTATGTCAGTGCTCGAGCTCCTGGTTCTCGATGGGATGTGTCCTTTGAATATGATCTTCCCGAAGACCAAGACGGCGATGATGAAGATGATGAAGGGGAAGGTCAGGAAGAAGAGAAATAGAATATTTGAAGCTACCAACATAGCAAAATAAAATTAGTCATCTGCCTTTGTACAAACAGACTTAATGCCATTGTCTTTCGGTACTCACTTACTACCCGCATTTTTAGAGTCACCCGCATTTTTAGAGTCAGAAGGCATACATCTGTAAAGTATTAGAAGTTGGCCTGTCTTTCAGCTCCACTTGCACATATAAAGTATTTCTTGCATTGATATCTACATAGCTGTTTCAAATATCTGAAGTTTTTACGGATGCAGAGTATGTATAAGCTCATATGTATTTTGATCGGCCACTCGTTGTTTCGAATTGAGTTGACAGCCTATGATGTAGTCCACCTTGTAAAAATGTAACGATGTTTACTCCTTAATGATTCAATCAGAAAGAGATTTTCGTTTATAGAATCTGACTCAAGTTTATATGGAATTAGTTGACGTATTTGAGGTGAGGAAGGGATTACAAACTGTGAAGAACAACTCTTGAAGATTAAAAAGATATATAAGTATGGCATTACGAAAAATTGCAACAGGAAGAAAATAGGTATATCCTAGAGAGAATGGCATATGACTATCTGATTGAAATAAAGGGTGGCGTTTGAAGAGTTGAAAGATTCTCGAAGTATATGATTAGATGTTGACAACTGTAATTAGTTCACATATATGATACACGAATTTAGTGAATTACACATTCAATACTTTCAAAGGATATGATATAAACCGATATGAACAAAGCCAAAATATGGAAAATAGTATGATACAGAGATAAGACTATTGCATTTGCAGGTGGAAAATTATGGACGTAATAAAGTTGGCTGGTTCTGAAAGCAAAGCCAATCAGTGAGAAAGCTCTGTTTTTGTACAATTTGCAAACTTTTGACAGGAAAGAATCTTGAACATGGCGCTTGGTCTCTCAACGTAACTTAGACGATGCAGAAGTTATGTTAGCTAATCTTGATCAAGCATGAAATACAGCATTATGTATTGGCGCTATCAGTCTTATAATTACTAACATCTGTTAGCAAAAAGGTGATTAGAGACAATCTCATATATTGTTGTGTTTGCTCTTTGGTTTAGTAATTTCGGGATAAGTCCCTCATGCACTGACCTTTCCCAGTGAATACATACCATAAAAGTAGAAATCAGATTCCTGCACTAATCCATGAAAATCTAATCTGACACTTGCACCATATTTGAGCACTCTAGCTCACCAACACTAATTTTCTTTCAGATACATCATACCTTGCAGCATATCAAGAATTATCCGCTACCAGAGGCCCCACGATAAAAAACATGTGGATCAATGCTTGGCAAAATAGAAAACAGGACAAAGTGACCAGTCAAAATTCAACTCCGACCTCAGCACTGCACATGTTCCGTTTAGCCTTCATTTTTAGCATTTTTAACATTTTAGCCACATTCATGCTAACCGCTTAATTT